>RPFO01000165.1:4496684-4574184 GCA_009746045.1 Mesostigma viride | reverse complement strand
TCACCTTAGAATTCGGTTCCCTATCCATTACTGTTGTTAAAAAGGATTGATTTAAATTGTTTCCTTCTTTTAAGCCATTAAAAGCTTTTTCTTTTCTTTCCTTGCCTTAATTAGGCCTTGTCCTTTATCCTTGTTGCTTTCAGTTAGATTTCTGATCATTTACTTAAATAAAAATGGATCCAGTGGGTGGTAACATGTCGCCTATACCTACCAATACTCCTACTATGAGTAATAATAATAATAATATAACAACCATAACAACAATCGTGGTAACCGACGGGACTCACTTGAAACGGTGCACCATCTCACTCCTCAAGGTAATCTTCGTACCTCACCTCCTTCTCCTTTGCTGATGGTCGCCGTCGTCCCTCACTTACCCCTCCTACCTATGAACAACGTCAACGTATGCAAGTCAGATTTAGTGATGACCCTTCCCTTACCCTGAACCAGGCCCCTGCCCCTCCTGCAACCTTGGCTCAACCCTCCAGCAGGTCCTCACTAACTAACAATGTTTTTAGGCCTCCTTCCCACCCTGTGCCTTCCATGCCTGCTCTTAACACGGGTCGTGCCTCTGCCCCTGTCGGTCCTTCTGGGCGCCCTAGTGCAGTTCCCTTTTACCCACCTGCTTCCTGGTCCTACCCTGAGACGGCCTATGAGGCAGCCCAGGTCCCTACCCGTGTGGCTGATTTAGAAGTTAATAGTGATTTCAGCACCATGCCCTAGATGATAGAAATTATGATCATTTTGCCTATTCCTCTCTTCGTGAGCAATATACTGTCCCCTTCTCTTATGGGCACCAGCCTGAAACGGTGGCCCCTTCTAGACCCCTACCCAAGACTTTTCCTCTTCCTTCCTTCTATCCCGCTTATGTAGCAGTGGAAGATAGTGGCCCTATGGGAAAAACTGACTCTTCTAATCCCCCTAAGCCCCCTGCTCTTCCCCTCTTTGCTAACCTTCCCAAGCTGGATGTCAAGTCTACCCCTCAACAGTTTTTCACCTTTATTATGTTGCTTACCCAGAACACGGAGTCGTGGCAGAATCATAATAGATGGCGTCTTTCTGATGCTGTATTAGTTCCTCACTATCTTACAACCTGTATTACTCCTGAGCTTGCTAACCTCATTCAGTGTGAGTCTTTGGCCTCTCATGCCTACCCTAACTCTGTAGCAGAATTGTTTAAGCGTTTAGAGAACCATTTAGTCCCTCCTGATTCAGATTGGCAGGATAGATTAGCCTTTGGTACCTTGCAGCAGGGTACTAAATCATTTAAGGAGTATATGAAAGAGTTTGATGCTCAGATGGTACGAATTAGGGATTTGTCGGGTGCAGAAGTACGTGCTCGCTTCCTCCAAGGCCTCAGTAGACCCTTATTACGTGAAGTCAAGCGCCAGTTCTCTGCCTACCGTTTTACTGATCTGCCCCTCAAGCATGTGCGCCAGCATCTCTTGCGTGTAGCAGATTTCTTCACCACCCCTTCTCTTCCTACCCGTTCCCGTATTAATAATATTATCCTTACCCCTGAGGAGGAGAACTCCTATGTAGAAGAATTAGATATCTGTGTTACTGACCTTTCAGCCCTTGATGTCTCTCATATCACATGCTATCATTGTAAGGAAGTAGGTCATCTTAAACGTGAGTGCCCCAAGTTCCTTTCGGGTGCTCCCCCTCATCCCGACGCTCGCCCTCCTCGTACCCCTCAGCGTGCTCCTATTCGTCCTACTTCAGGACGCATTCCCTCAGCTACCCCTAGTAGGCTGAATGCTGTGCAGACAGGCCCCAGGGTTCCCCTATGATAATCAGGCTCCCGCACCCTCTTCGCTCCCTCGTGACCCTCCAGCAGTGGCTTTTTCGCCAGGGTCTTCTTCGGGGTTAGTTCCTATGGATTTGGGGGGGAGGGGGAACAGTAGGCCTGTCAGCCGGGGGTAACCTGGACAGGTCCTTAGATAGTACCCCAGATAAAAATTTTTGCCTGCCTGTTTTTATAACCTCTGTAGGAGCTGAATCTTCCCTACCACTACGTGTGCGTCCTCTTATGTTCTTGAATGGTGGTTTAACCGTCCCTCACACTGTTGTAGACCCCTTCTTGCATGCTGATGAACTCTTGAATGTCTCTGTGTTGGTAGATAGCGGTGCGGCTAGCTCCTTTGTGAGCGAGGCCCTAGTTAGGCGTTTAGGACTAGTCCCTACCCCTCACACCAAACCCGTTACTGTTCATTATGCTGATGGTCGCACCAGTCATTCCCCGGGTACGGTGTCCCTTCCCATGGTTATACAAGGACGTACTGTCAACCTGACGGCCACTATAGGCCCTATCACTACCGCTGATGTATTACTAGGATTAGATTGGCACCAGGATAATAAGATTACTATTAATTATGATACCATGGTCATTTGGTTTCCAGATAGCTCTTACTGGGTACCTGAACGTCATTATAGATTGGAAAATTTATCCTTGGTAGATATTACTCCTCCTACACCTGTTGATCCTCCTGTAAGACCTATACCTGAAGTATTAATGTCCAATGATGAGTTGCGTTCTGAACTAAAGGAATATGGATATTTATTATGTATGTTCCTTCAGTTAGAAGTACAGGAGATACCTATCACTAATAATAGTGTGGATATAGATATAAACACAGTGGATACAATAGGAGTGGGATTTACTGAAAATGAAATAGTAAGATACATGGCTGTGATAGATTCCTCAAAAGTTTTTGAAGAAAAGACTCCTTCTTATCCTCCTCCTCGTTCTGTTTTACACCGTGTAGTTATCAAGGACGGTGCAGTTCCTACGCACTCTCCGATGTATAGAATGGGCCCTACCGAGTTAAAGGAACTAAAACAGATTTTAGTGTCATTATTAGAAGCAGGATTGATAGAGCCTAGTAACTCCCCCTACTCAGCTGGTGTCCTGTTAGTTCCTAAGCCAAATGGCAAGTTTCGCCTAGTTACTGATTATAGGAAGTTGAATGATATTACTGTGAAGTCTAAATACCCTCTACCTCGTATTGATGATATATTTAATAAGGTTAAAGGTTCCACTTGTTTCACAGTACTGGATTGTGCGGATGGTTTTTGGCAGTTGCGGATAGCTCCTGAGGATTGCCATAAAACCGCCTTTGCTACCCCTTTTGGTCATTACCAGTTTAGAGTAGCGGCTATGGGACTCTGTAACTCGCCTGCCTCTTTTCAAATGTTAATGAATGAAGTGCTTAGACCTGTTATGGGAAATTCTCATCTTCCTCAGGTGTCCTCTGATCTAAAGGATCCTTCCTTCTCCTCTGTTTCTTTATCTGAGCATGACCGTTCTTGTGCTCAAGCTTACTTAGATGATATTCTTATTTACTCTCCTGATTTTGAAACGCACCTACGTGATTTAAAGAAAGTATTAGAAATAATGGCTGAAAATTCTTTGTGGGCGCGCCGTGCTAAAGTGCGTTCGGGTAGGAGTGTCCCATTTTTAGGGCACGTTCTGTCAGATGCCGGGGTCGCTACCGACCCGGATAAAACTAAGTCAATTCAGGAATGGCCTACTCCTACCGACGTTAAAGGTGTACGTAGTTTCCTAGGAATTGCTTCTTACTATAGGCGTTTTATCCCGCGTTTCGCAACTATAGCAGCCCCTATTAATCATTTATTAAAGAAGGATATCCCCTTTGTTTGGAGTAGTGAATGTCAGTCGGCTTTTCAGTGCCTAAAATCCCTACTCCTTTCCCCTCCTGTACTCATCCTACCGGATACTACTAAACCCTTTGTTGTGGCTACAGATGCTAGTAAAGTAGCTATAGGTGGTGTCCTTCTCCAGGATCAGGGTCAGGGCTTACAGCCAATTGAGTATATCTCTAGGACAATGCTCCCTGCGGAGCGTAACTATCCCGTACACCAGCAGGAACTCTTAGCTGTGGTGTATTGTTGCCACGCGTGGCAGCACTTCCTTAAAGGTGCTCAATTTGATGTCTGCCTGAATGAACCCTGTGAGCTAGATCCTTATAGGTTAGTTATCCAAACGGATCATCGTCCCCTTACCCATCTTCTCTCCCAACCCAACCTTACCCCTCGGCAAGCGCGCTGGATGGAATTTTTAGCACAGTTTTCCCCTTTTAAACTTCAGTATGTCAAGGGTGTAGATAACATAGTACCAGATGCACTCTCTCGTCGTGCAGACTATTCCTTCTTCGAGGACCTTGATGTTCTCAATACTACTCTAGTTCCTACTACTATGGGTGTAACCCCTTATGGTGAACTACCTGATGATGAATCCTATGCCTACCTCTTTCATACAGCTGTTCGCATGCCTGATCTCCTTTCTCACGTAGGACTCTCTCTCCCGTGTGAGGCCCTTCCCGTGGCCTCGGTGGGGGGGAGGGGAAAAATAAAATTTCTATACCGCTTAGCCATATAGCGACTAGGTCAGGAAAGTCTTATGAAAACGTAGTCCCTCTAGGACCTCCCCTTCTCTTTGGCAAGGCGGTAGGAGATCTCTTTAAACCTGTTCTGGATACTTCTGTAGCGATGCCTACCTCTGATCTTGAACGCCTTATTAGTAGATTTACGGCCACTGAGCCGGAAGCATTAGCTGCCATTGCTGCACATCCCCAACAATTAGGCAAGCACCCTTGTAAATTTGTAGGTGGGTTTTTATATGTGCAGATAGCAGATTCTCCCCCTCAATGGCGCCTGTATGTCCCTCCTATCTGTCGCTCCTCCTTGCTCTTTGAGTTGCATGACTTAGCTGCTCATCAGGGTGGTAAACGGGTACGGGACCTAGTAGCCCGCTCTTATTACTGGCCTTCCCTTTATAAGGATGTAGATGAGTATGTTAGAACTTGTCAATCTTGCCAGGAAATGAAACCCAATAATGTAGGACAGATAGCAGAACCTAGGACCTTGCCTGACCCCATCATGCCTTGGGATTCTATCATGATGGATTTTGTAGGACCTTTTAGAAAGAATGATAGGGGCAATGCCCAAATCCTTGTGTTCATAGATCGTTTTACTCGTATGTGCCATCTTGTGCCGTGTCCTTTAGAACTCACCGCACGTGATTGCGCACGCCTATACCTCAATAATGTATATAGATATCATGGATTGAGTAGGCAGTTTATTAGTGATAAGGATAAATTATTTACCTCAGATTTTTGGCAGCAGTTTTTCGCTGCCATCGGTACCAAGGTTACCTACGGTACTGCCTACCACTCCTCCTCCTCTCATTTAGTAGAGCGTCTTAATAGGGTAGTAGAAGAAGCGCTTAGGCACTATGTTAATGGCTCGGGTAGTGATTGGGAGGATTATTTATGTTTGGTAGAGTTCTCCCTCAACAATTGTCCCCAAGCTGCGCATGGATATACGCCCTTCTTCTTAGATACTGGTAGACAGCCCCTTACCCCTACCTCTCTCTTAGCTAGTCCTCTACGGGACAAGGATGATGTGTCCCGAGATACTGTAGAAGGTGTACAGTCCTTACTAGATAGAATGAAAACTGCTCATGACCACGCGATCTCAGGGTACCAAAAAGCTCAGGCTAAGTACCTTGCTAGGTTGCGTGCCTCCTTAGATAGACGAGCACCTGAGATAGAAATAGGAGATCTAGTATTAGTAGAAGGCCCCCGTGTTGGCCGTTTTGCTCATAAGTTTGAAGCAGAACTGAAGGTCAAACTTAGGCCCGCCTTCTTAGGACCCTTCCATGTGTTGTCTAGGGTAGGAAATTTCTTATATAAAGTCGATATCCCTACCTCTTGGCAAACGCATTCAAACACCTTCCATAGGAGCCAGCTTAAACTGTACCACCCTAGTACGTTCGCTGGCAGGGAGTTAGCGCCTGCCCCTTTAGAGCATAACCCTGACACTGGGGAAGTAGAAGACGAAGTAGAAAGCATCGTGGCCCATAGAGATATCAAAAAGGGCCGCGGTACCCAGCGTCAGTATAAAGTGAAGTGGATGTATGCTCGTAGTGAAGTAGATAAGGTTTGGTATACGGAGAGTGAGCTAGATGGGTGTAGTCGCCTGCTGCAGGAATATAAAACCCTGCACAAGCTCTAGTTGTAGGCCTTCTCCTCTCTTATGTTATGTCTGCTGTCGACGGGTGGTTGGTTGTCCCCTCCCCTCCGCAGCCGTCATGTCAGAGCCTACCCCTCCGGCTGAGAGCCCGCTGCCGTCCCTGCCCCTACCGGACCCTGAGCTGTACTTCGAGGCCCTTCCGGGCCGTTGGGTGTCACGGTCTAGTTTCCGGGTGGCGTCGTGCATCCGGCCCTCCAGGCCCAGCATGCGGGCCTAGTCAGGGCGGCTCTCTTCGGGGTCACGTGGTACGGTCCTTCCCCTGCTGAACCGCATCAGCTTGTTTTGCACGGGTTCGACGATGCCGGCCACTGTTTGCTAGAATGTGGCTCCAGCTGTCCAGCCCTGGGACAGATAGCTGCGATTCTCCAGTGCCCCAGGGTGTTTTCCTACCTTTCTACCCCTGTGGGCCGCTCCTGCCTACGGGATGTGTTCCCCTGGCTTCCGGCCGAGGGTGATGCGGAAATGGATGAGAACCCCTGCGACCTTTACGGGCCGTAGAGTTCATGGAGATAGCAGACCAGAACGCGGGCGTAGGATTGGGCGACCCTACCCCTACGGACGCGCCGGTAGAGGCGCAGTATTCCCCTGAGTATTCGGCCTCCCCTGCGGCGTCCTCCTCTTCAGTGTCGGCGCCTTCCCCTGTCCCGTCTTCACCGAGGTCGGTCCTGTGCGCATCGGTGGAGCCTACCCCTTCGGGCTCTGGTCGTGAGCCTGATCCTCTTGCGGCGACAGTTTCTGCGATGCAGGCGCAGATCCAGTCCCTGACGGCGGCCTTCGGGGCCTTCATGGCGGCCCAGGCGCACGCTCCAGCCACGCCAGGTGGGGTGTCTGTTGCAGCTGTGCCCCCTTCCCCTTCGGTCGCCTCGACGTCTACGGGTCCGTCGTGTCGCGCGAGCCCTCGGCGGCTGCGGTTCCCTCTGGTGCTGCAGCTCCTACGCCTTCGGCTACCGCTGCGCCTGCTACTGACGTACCTGCGCCTCGGCGCGAGTCCGCCGTCCCAGTGGCAGCGCCCGCCGCCGCCGCGTCCGAGCCGCCCACCACGTCAGCGCCGCCCTCGCGGGGTTTCTTCAGCGACCCGGGCGGTCTTCCCAG
Organism: Mesostigma viride; assembly: GCA_009746045.1. Taxonomy (NCBI): domain Eukaryota; kingdom Viridiplantae; phylum Streptophyta; class Mesostigmatophyceae; order Mesostigmatales; family Mesostigmataceae; genus Mesostigma; species Mesostigma viride. Next base: position 4,567,035 of record RPFO01000165.1, on the reverse strand, counting down.
GCTTTGGGAGGGCGGTCCTCCGCAGAGGATCCCGGTGCCTGACTGGAGCTTGGACGGTAACCAGTCGTATGCCGGATTGCCTGTCCCCACGGGTCCTATTTTCAACATGTGGCCTGGTGGTGCTCCCCCCAGAGACCGGCGCGCCAGTTGCGGAGGCGGGTCCGTCGCGACCCCCTGCGGCATCGGGTCCGACGCGGCCCCCTGTTGTACCGGCGCCTTCTGCGCCTGTGCCGGTTCCTACCCCTTCGTCGGCCCCTGTCCCTTCGGCCCCGCGGTCTTTGGCTGCGGTTGTTCGGTCCAGTGGCTCTGACCCGCGCGCCACCCGCGCTGCCGATTCCCTTCGGGAGTTGTCAGAGGGCGATCGGGATCGGGCCCCTTCTGTGGTGCATGCGACTCCGGAGTCGCGCGACACGCCTGTCTTCGGGTATGGTATGTCTGCGCTCGCTTGCCGCCAGTGTGACCTGCCGCGCGCCTCCGCCGAGCTGGCCATTTCGCCCATGTCCTACGGGTTCTCCCAGGTGTGTCGGGCGCCGCGGGACCGTAACCTACCAGTTGAGACTGATCGGCCTCCTTTCGACATGGTTATTTTGGCTGATCCGGTGTTCCAGGGTGAGATCCTGGTTCGGCGCGTCCTGTACCGCTGGGCGGCGCCACAATGACTTGGACACCTACGGCGGGTTCCAGTGGGCTTACCCTCCGCCTCTGGGCATTATGGCCTCAGATGCTCTTACGGTAGATTTTCCTGCGGTGCCGGGTGCCACGTACAGCACCGTCCTTCAGCCCATCCTAGAGTGGGATGCCCGTCGTCCAGCGCCCATCCCGGGCCAGGGTTTGGACTCTCGGGGTCATCCTCCTCCCCGGGCTAGCGACTACCTCGAGACGTTCGGGTCGCGACAGTGTGCCCGCCGGTGGCGCTCCCGCGAGATTCGGCATATCCGGTTGTGGCCGTCCAACGTGGAGCCCCTGGTAGATCTGTTTTTCCCGACGGGTATGCGCCCTCGGATCCGGTATCATCGCCTGCTCCTTCGGGCTCTCTGCCTGATCGCGGTAGAGCCTTTCCTACGCCTCTTTGCCTGCGGTTTCCTGGACTGGGCCCGGGGCCAGGTCGTTCTTACACAGCATAGGTACTACTGGGCCTTCCTGGGTCTTTTCCCTGACGGCGTGTGGGCCGATGTTTTCCTCACTGTAGATAGGCACGACAATGCTGAGGATGTGTCTCACTACCAGGCTTACCTGGATGTCCTGCTGGCCTCCCGTGGTACCTACCAGACGGATGGCCATTAGATAGAGGGCCTTAGGCCCGACCTGAGGGTGTTGTCCCTCCGGTATGTAGAGTCGCCCTCATGTTCTGGCCAGTTGACTGGTCGTTCTTGGTCCTTGGTGCTGATTGGTTTACTCTGTGTGTCCTGCCCAGTGCCGTTCCCCCCGGCAAGGACTTTGTTCCAGGCAGTTAGGGGAACCTACCACCAGGCTTGGTGCTGGCTAACCCTACACCTCCAGGCGTGGTGGTGGAGACCGTGTGAACTATTGGTGCTTTGTATCTTGGATGGCCTGCCGACTGTGTTAGTGTGTGCTGGGTGCATTAGGTTTCCTACCCCTTGTTTTCCTCCCTGTGCGTAGGGAGAGGGCTCCCTACCTTTGTGGGGGGGGAGGTGTTACGTCGCGTAACAATTCGTTGTAGTTACGGACGTAAATTAGGTCTTTTGCCTCGGTTGTCCCTAGGTTTACGTTTAGGCTCCTACCGGGACATTATTGTCCTCGTAACAGTACTGTGGTACATTGGGTGCCGTTGGGCGCCGCGCCGCGTACTTTACTAGTGGTCCTGATCCTGTGGTAGAATGTAGTGGACCAGCGTGCATCAGTAGATGTAGTGGACCAGCGTGCATCTGTAGGCGAGGGCCATGTCGGCCCGAGCGTGTTGGACCGTTGGTGACCATTTATGCGCGTTCTACCCCTTGTGTGTGCACTCGGCGTGTGTTAAATGAATTAACACATTTAGGCTTGGGTCACGGCAGTGTAGTTGTGTTTCCTTCCTCTATTCCTGGAGTAAACGGGTTTTGATAAATGGTTGTATGGCGTATTATAGTAACACCTACGTTAATGCATTGAGATCAGCTCCGTCACGTTCGTCTTTCGCCAGAGGGTTGAGTAGAGGAGGCCTGACCAGTTTAGGTAGTATCAGGCCCATTAGAGGTAGAGGTGGAGGTAGATATCCGCGGCGTAACAAACAACAACAACAACAACAACAACAACAACAACAACAACAACAACAACAACAACAACAACAACAACAACAACAACAACAACAACAACAACAACAACAACAACAACAACAACAACAACAACAACAACAACAACAACAACAACAACAACAACAACAACAACAACAACAACAACAACAACAACAACAACAACAACAACAACAACAACAACAACAACAACAACAACAACAACAACAACAACAACAACAACAACAACAACAACAACAACAACAACAACAACAACAACAACAACAACAACAACAACAACAACAACAACAACAACAACAACAACAACAACAACAACAACAACAACAACAACAACAACAACAACAACAACAACAACAACAACAACAAACAACAACAACAACAACAACAACAACAACAACAACAACAACAACAACAACAACAACAACAACAACAACAACAACAACAACAACAACAACAACAACAACAACAACAACAACAACAACAACAACAACAACAACAACAACAACAACAACAACAACAACAACAACAACAACAACAACAACAACAACAACAACAACAACAACAACAACAACAACAACAACAACAACAACAACAACAACAACAACAACAACAACAACAACAACAACAACAACAACAACAACAACATGAACAAGAACAGTAATAGTGGTATAGTACTAAAACGTCTTCCTGCTGATGCAACTGCCGGTTGGGGCAACACTTGGGGTTGTTAGTGAGCCCCTCCTAAAACCCCTCAGGCTCCAGGGTAGGCCTTGATATTCCCCCAATTGCAAACCGGCACTTCGAAATTAGGTTCAAGCATATCTGTGGCCTCTGAACCATGGGGCGGCCTAGTTACTGCATCCACCGTGCTTTTGCTACGGCGAAGCATTATCGCACCCACAGTAGTTGTTAGACTCTCCCAGTAAGCAGTATATTTGAACCTGTGGCCTGCCTTCCAGGCAATGAGAGAAGGCCGCGATTCCTGCCCCCTTCTTGTTGGGCATCAATCAGGGATGAGAGTACCTAGTAAAGCAGTTTGAATTTTCCAACGCAGCCACGCGAACAAACGATCGAATCAATGAATGAATGATTGAATGAATGAACGAACAAACAAATGAATGAATGCGTGATTGATTGATTGGTTGATTGATTGAGTGATTGAGTGAGTGATTGATTGATTGAGTGAGTGAGTGAGTGAGTGAGTGAGTGAGTGAGTGAGTGAGTGAGTGAGTGAGTGAGTGAGTGAGTGAGTGAGTGAGTGAGTGAGTGAGTGAGTGAGTGAGTGAGTGAGTGAGTGAGTGAGTGAGTGAGTGAGTGAGTGAGTGAGTGAGTGAATGAGTGAGTGAATGAGTGAGTGAGTGAGTGAGTGAGTGAGTGAGTGAGTGAGTGAGTGAGTGAGTGAGTGAGTGAGTGAGTGAGTGAGTGAGTGAGTGAGTGAGTGAGTGAGTGAGTGAGTGAGTGAGTGAGTGAGTGAGTGAGTGAGTGAGTGAGTGAGTGAGTGAGTGAGTGAGTGAGTGAGTGAGTGAGTGAGTGAGTGAGTGAGTGAGTGAGTGAGTGAGTGAGTGAGTGAGTGAGTGAGTGAGTGAGTGAGTGAGTGAGTGAGTGAGTGAGTGAGTGAGTGAGTGAGTGAGTGAGTGAGTGAGTGAGTGAGTGAGTGAGTGAGTGAGTGAGTGAGTGAGTGAGTGAGTGAGTGAGTGAGTGAGTGAGTGAGTGAGTGAGTGAGTGAGTGAGTGAGTGAGTGAGTGAGTGAGTGAGTGAGTGAGTGAGTGAGTGAGTGAGTGAGTGAGTGAGTGAGTGAGTGAGTGAGTGAGTGAGTGAGTGAGTGAGTGAGTGAGTGAGTGAGTGAGTGAGTGAGTGAGTGAGTGAGTGAGTGAGTGAGTGAGTGAGTGAGTGAGTGAGTGAGTGAGTGAGTGAGTGAGTGAGTGAGTGAGTGAGTGAGTGAGTGAGTGAGTGAGTGAGTGAGTGAGTGAGTGAGTGAGTGAGTGAGTGAGTGAGTGAGTGAGTGAGTGAGTGAGTGAGTGAGTGAGTGAGTGAGTGAGTGAGTGAGTGAGTGAGTGAGTGAGTGAGTGAGTGAGTGAGTGAGTGAGTGAGTGAGTGAGTGAGTGAGTGAGTGAGTGAGTGAGTGAGTGAGTGAGTGAGTGAGTGAGTGAGTGAGTGAGTGAGTGAGTGAGTGAGTGAGTGAGTGAGTGAGTGAGTGAGTGAGTGAGTGAGTGAGTGAGTGAGTGAGTGAGTGAGTGAGTGAGTGAGTGAGTGAGTGAGTGAGTGAGTGAGTGAGTGAGTGAGTGAGTGAGTGAGTGAGTGACTGAGTGAGTGAACGAATGACTAGGGCAATAACACCCACATTGTTCAGACTGTCCACGTCCATCCCCTTGTCATCCACCAGGTACTTGACCACCCCCAGGTGGCCTCCCTCGGCGGCCAGGTGAAGCGCATTGGTCGAATCCTGTTTGGATGGATGCAAGCCGTTCAAGCAGGGTGGCAGCCAGTCATTATCGCCATTGCTAGTACAACTACTTTTTGCATTGAGTTTACCTGTTCACAAAACAAGGAAAAGCTAGAGAACCACCTCCACCGCATTACAATACGCCAGAACAGACTGCATCCCTAGTTGCAAAGCCTTTGCAAAAGGGCGAATAACGAAAACAAAAATTTGGGTGTGATAGAGGGTTCTGGGGGGCAAAAGGTTGTCTAGAGCAACCTGCACGGGATAGAATGCAGGATGTGACAGCCCAGTATTCGCAACGCTCACACGGTATGCCATCTCCCTAAACCCTAAACCCTAAACCCTAAACCCTAAACCCTAAACCCTAAACAGCCCAGTATTCGCAACGCTCACACGGTATGCCATCTCCCCCTCAACTTCCACTGGGCGTCAACAACTGTCATCTACTCAGAAAACCAGGGAGTTTTCAATTGGAAAGAGCTCGAATGCCCAACAAGTTTTTAGTATTCATGAACTGCCATCAGGCAAGGCTGATTACCCTGGCAGTTTTGCCCACGTCCATTCCCTGGTCTTCCGCCAGATACTTGACCACCTCCAGGTGGCCTCGCCCAGCAGCGAACATCAGTGGGTTGCGCCCCCCCCGCCCTGCAAACTGCAACGAGCAGGGTACATGAATACATACGACATCACGTTTGGTTGCCAAATCTTATTGTATGCCTGCAGTTCTTTGCATGAGTGGAGCAAGGCTGTTGAAATGTTAGGGCAGCTACCATTCGTCTCCAGGATGTCCCTGATCTGCGAAACCCCTTCTTGACTCGGGGTCCTGAACACCTCCCTAAAGAACACTTTTGTGCTTGTATTTGCACAAAAAAAATCGAACGTAGCACCAATGCGACTCCGGGACACACACCCAGGGCCGGCTGGGCCTGGAAGTCCCAGCGCGCTATATCTGGAAACGGTGACCGATTGCCATACGAAGGTGAACAAAGAAAAAAGAAAATCGACCGCACACAGGGAAGTGAGAGGACGTGCTTCACGTCTCAACTTCAGGCTGTTCTTTCAGAGCATGACCCATGAGCGGTTGTATGATGGGATCAGGCGGGATTTTTAACCACCTCCCATTCCTCCCCCCCCCCAAGTTTCTTGTCGTTGTGGGCTGCAGCTTCTCCAAAAGGATGAAAAACTGACACTGGGTGCTGACCAGATGCCTGGCGGGATTCTGAACAGAGGCAACAGATACACTGAGAAACGCTTAGCTTTCCCCCAGCTTACACTGCCGTCGATGTTTGTGCTCATCCCCACATCCTCCACCAGGTACTTGACCAGCTCCAGGTGGCCTCCCTCGGCGGCCACAAGGAGCGCATTACGTGCGTGCTGTTCATATGTAAAGTGCAGACATAGGATGGCAAACAAGAGCACCCACAACAGCAGTAAAGAACAGAAAGTTGGCATCAGATAGGCTCTCTTTGCCAGATCGAAGAGATATGACTTGTTCACCCACAAAAGCAGTAAAGAAAAGAAAGTTGGCATCAGATAGGCTATCTTTTCCAGATTGAAGAGACATGCAGCCGCTTGTGCCACGTTCCAGGCAAAAATCTTCCATGAACGCATGCAGCAGAGGAGATAACATGTACACTGCGTAGGCAAACACACTGCACAAAACAGGAGCGAGGCTGCACCGGTTTGTCAGCTTAAATTTAATGACTGGTTCGTCAGCATGCTGCATGTCCCCCAAATTTTAGGTGAAAAATGTAGTCGTGATCAATAATTGCTTTGCATGTCTGATTTAGAAGACATCAACTTGCCTACGAAACGGGCGCTAGTTTGCCAACACTTCGGGCATATAGTTTCAAACATACTGAGGGTTACAAGCTACTCCATCTGCTGACCCTATCCCTATTACCTAATGGCCGTAGTTTCAAACATACTGAGGGTTACAAGCTACTCCATCTGCTGACCCTATCCCTATTACCTAATGGCCGTAGTTTCAAACATACTGAGGGTTACAAGCTACTCCATCTGCTGACCCTATCCCTATTACCTAATGGCCGTAGTTTCAAACATACTGAGGGTTACAAGCTACTCCATCTGCTGACCCTATCCCTATATTACCTAATGGCCGGGTGCTAGCTCATAAGGCAGACAACAACACCTTGCTAACCAGATAATCGTAAAGAGGCCTTTTCCATTATATATAGATAACACACACTTTGTAAACAACGTATTGGGCCACAGCAAACTGGCCACTTTTACCTTTTCATGCCGCAAGGGCTCGATGTCTGGGAGGCGAGCAACATGCATCTTGCGGCTAGCCAGCCGCCCTTTTACTGGCATTCCGATATGCTAATGTGAGCAACGTCAGCATGCCACTGTGTTGACATCAGTGTCACGGATTCCAGCATAAACACTACCTCAACTCAATTGGAATCAAATGGCAGACAGCGTTGCACATCTCTGACAGCCTAGGGATTGTCGCACAAAAAGCGAGCAAACTTTTCCAATGCCATTGAGCTGGTGCCCAACACACACAAAAAGTTAGCAAAAGCGCTTTACCTAAGCGGTACCTACTGATATGTTTGGTAACTGTTAAAATTACGGAGGAGGAAAGATCTTAAGCCGTTTCGACTTCAATATATAATGATGTCGTAAATTGGTTCTCACTGGGGTGACTGACCGCTACACTAGAGCAGGGTGAGCCAACTAGGCTCGACAACCCTCACTCAACTAGAGCAAGTTGCATACCCGACTAGGATATGTTTTTATGGCGATCAACTAGACCACCATAGCTCCGCCACCTGAGGACCAACGAGGTAACTTTCATTAGAAAATAGATTACGTTTATATCTTGTGTCGACCAGAGCATTGATGCTGAAAAGATGCCAATAAGATGCCTCGAATGTTCTAGAGCATCATCGAGAAGGTTAGGTTCAGGAATATTCGATTAAGGTGCCGAAACCCTTATGAATAACTAGGAGGTACTGCCGTTCGGCACAAATTTTATATGATAACTGTCGACAACAAATTCATCACAAATTCTACATAATTCTGTCATTCGATGCATAGATAAAGCATCGCCAAAACATCGCAAATATTTCGAAACAAATCCGGTGAAGAGTTAACTGATCTAATTGCAAAGGGTAACACTCGGTTGAGTCGGTTCCCTGGCTACCAACGATCAGGTTCTTGACCAAAAGTATGTCGAATTCCATCCTAATTGCTAAGGCGGCGACAAATAAATGCCACCCGCTACCATGCAACGGATGAAAAATATTGTAGTCCAGAAGTAAAAAAAAGTTGTCAAAACGTGGCAAACAGTGCCAGATTTTCTGACAGTAACATCCCAGCAGAGCTAAGAAAAGACGTTAATGATAGGATAACAACAATAAGTTTTCCAGAGGTTTGAAAAGGACACCTGATCAAGCAAATTTACAGTACCAAAAAAACCTTGGTGAATTCAAGAAGATATTTTCAAACCGCACAACAAGGGATAGCAAGATCAGGTATCAAATAATCCCTAGCAGAGCCGGCATCCATTGTCGTCCGAAAGCAACAAACGTGAAAACGCTAGCATCCATGGCGAGAAAAGTAACGATAATCAATTTACCACTTGAGTAGGTACTGCGAGAATATCTAGCCTTGCATCTGAAAACCCAAGTGCTGGAGATAAAGGTTAGTTTCCGTATGCATGCGCTCACGTATTAACACCACCCCTGCAGGTGGAGAAGGCATAGCTGCCACCTGCGATCTATTTGGTAACTAACTCTCTTGGCTGAAGAAGGCAAAAGAAACAACCTGCATCCCTAGAATTGAAGCCCAACTTTTATGGCTACCACCTTGCCTAGCCATCCGCTACCTGGGTGGCATGGGTACGGGTGCCAGCACGAAAATAAAACGTGTATTTTTCCCCCTTCATTTTTGTGCTAAATGGCGTTGTATTCTCAGTTCAGCAGCTTAGTCATAAAATGAGCATAGCTCAGCAATTGCATACCAGAGTTTGTGAGGCAACATAGGGGAAGGCTACACCAGGTTGAAGCAAGTGCTACGCCGGGCAAAGTGCACTTGAGCATGCTGCCCCTGTCAGGCACAAAACAGCCGCCAGCATACTTTGTCCCTATCATAGACGCTCATCTTCCCTTCCTCCACCAGGTACTTGACCACGTCCATGTAGCCTCCCCCGGCAGCAAGAAGCAAGGCGTTGGAGTTCCACTGTAATGCAGGGGGGCGGTGTAAACCACAGCAAGCAGCACCATGACAGATGCTCAGGTATGCACCACCCTTGTTTTGCACCGAAAAACGTTGCGAGCTATGCATGAGATGGTCTACACTCTTTGTATAGGTTGTCCCAAGGGAAGGATACAAGATACACTAGGGCACTATACTCTGGCTAAGATACACGAGACATTAGTGCCCTGGCTATGTCCTGGTGAGAGGAAGAAGCAGGTGAGATTCGATAGAGGAAGAAGCAGGTGAGATTAGATAGCGGAGGAAGCAGGTGAGATTAGGTAGAGGAAGAAGCAGGTGAGATTCGATAGAGGAAGAAGCAGGTGAGATTCGATAGAGGAAGAAGCAGGTGAGATTCGATAGAGGAAGAAGCAGGTGAGATTAGGTAGAGGAAGAAGCAGGTGAGATTAGATAGAGGAGGTAGCAGGCGAGATTAGATAGAGGAGGAAGCAGGTGAGATTAGGTAGAGGAAGAAGCAGGTGAGATTAGGTAGAGGAAGAAGCAGGTGAGATTCGATAGAGGAAGAAGCAGGTGAGATTAGATAGCGGAGGAAGCAGGTGAGATTAGGTAGAGGAAGAAGCAGGTGAGATTCGATAGAGGAAGAAGCAGGTGAGATTCGATAGAGGAAGAAGCAGGTGAGATTCGATAGAGGAAGAAGCAGGTGAGATTCGGTAGAGGAAGAAGCAGGTGAGATTAGATAGAGGAGGTACTAAGCAGGTGAGATTAGATAGAGGAGGAAGCAGGTGAGATTAGGTAGAGGAAGAAGCAGGTGAGATTAGGTAGAGGAAGAAGCAGGTGAGATTAGGTAGAGGAAGAAGCAGGTGAGATTAGATAGAGGAAGAAGCAGGTGGAATGCGTCCACGGCATCAAGAGCAGCCTGTCAGGATGAGCAGCAGCTATCTAGTGGCACCGTTGGCAAGTCTTTCACATGCTATTCCCACAGCCTATCATATACTGTTAGACCCATATTGGTTCCAATGGAATCAAAATGTCATGTTTCAGTCACGGAGCATAAATTCTCACCACCATGTGTGACGGTGGGGGCTGGATGGTGGGAAGAAGAGTTATCTAACGATGACCTGTCAATCTAGTGGCTCAACTACGGGCTCGATCCACAGTCTGTGTCACTGTGGCGACCACATATAGCGCGTAAAATGTGGCGCTCCCACGGCCTTAGGGGTCCTTCCTAACATGACTAATGCTGCTAGCGCTCTTTGAGAGCCATTTGTCCCTGGACCAAGGCTTGGACAGGATACTTTTGTAGATTTGTTAGGAAACCTTTCGAGACAGTGCACGTGTAGAAAGCTGAAACATCTTGCCATCAGAACCACCAGACACCAGAGCACGCACGAGACAGTGTGTCAGGGTCCTTGCCATCAGTTATAGCGCTATTTGGAGTGTCACAAGCAGCAAGCTAATCCAAAATTCACAAGTACGAAGTATAAAATAAATGCTATGTAAAATCCATAGCCCAACCGCAACCCAATTATCAATCTCGTCGCGTACTTCGTCGGCTGTCCTCCCAGAACGGCGCTGCCTAGGTGGTGGGTGCCACCTGTCGAGCAAACGGATGAGCCGTGCTGATGAACTCAGCCTTTGTTAGTTCCATCCTCCTACAGACTGAGATTGCCACACTGTCTGATCCACAGCCAGCATTTCATGGCAAGACGACAGATAATGAGGGCAGATGCTGTCTCTAATAAAGCAAGACGACAGATAATGCGGGCAGATGCTGTCTCTAATAAAGCAAGACGACAGATAATGAGGGCAGATGCTGTCTCTAATAAAGCAAGACGACAGATAATGAGGGCAGATGCTGTCTCTAAGAAAGCAAGACGACAGATAATGTGGGCAGATGCTGTCTCTAATAAAGAAAATTTTGCATTGTAGGAAAAGAAATGGATGTCCTCCCAAACGGACCTTATCCCTGGCGTTCACATTTGCGCGGATCCCGATCAGATATTTGACGACCTCCAGGCAGCCATGAAAGGCCGCATACGTCAGTGGCGTATCTGCGTTCTGCACGCAGCAAGCACGATTCCATCAAATTCACATCAGGAATGCAAATGTGTAAGCTCGTCAGAAAAAAAGGAGTTCTGATACAGACCTACAAGAAATAATCTCAGCCACTACATTGCATGCATGCACAGACAGCACAGGCAGATGCTGCCCACACATGTGGGGGAAAAAATCAACGCAGTGACAGAGCACTCATCCTGTGCATCGTGTTCCCAGCAAAGGGCCAAGCAACCCCCCTGCACAGTGAACTACAAAGGAAATGTATATCAATATTTATTAATTTATACATATTTATTAATATAAACTACAAAGGAACTGTATATTTGCGCCAAGTGAAATGAGCTTCTGCTCTCTTCACATGCAGGTGCACCGAGACCTTCGTTTCCAACCAAGAATAGTCATGATCCGTTTTACCAAGCACGGTGATGATCCGTTTTACCACCTCATAAGATACCCATGCATGTCACTAAACAAGAATGGCCACGACAGCGTCTATGATACAGTAAGTGATTCCTGCAATGCACAGTAACCTTGTGACATACGAAAGGAACCACACACACTAGAGAGAAAGCGATTTATGGGCCGTCCAAGTAGAAAGAATACTGACAAAGCCCGCTGAATCTGCATGCTCATGGTACCAGCCCTTGGTGCGGAAAAAAAGGACAGATACCTACTACCCATTACATAGCCACAATAGCGATGCTAGTGCCCTATCTGAAAGAAAACCATACCAAATTCCTGTCACATATGTCGGCGCCGTTCCAGATGAGGTGCCGAACGATGTCGAGGTGGCCGCAGGATGCTGCCAAGAAGAGCGGCGTATCGCTGGTATCCTGCATCCAGACAGCCGACCGAGCGCTATATGTAAGCGGTTCCGCTGGCATGATACTGTGAACAGAGCGCAAAAGATGAATGTACAGAAGCAGCTACAGAAGGTTTCAGCGGAACTAAAAGGCAAACATTCTCTGGCACAGGCCCACAGGCAAGAAGCCTAATTGTGGTTCTCTGAACATAGTTTCTCTACAGTGAGATGGAAGGGTAGCCGCTATGGCTAGGTTATAGGGTTCACGTGACATACCTTTTGAGGCCGGTGCGGCCTGATCCGGATCAGTCGTGGCCAAAGCTTTGGCCAGTTTTTCTTGGCCAGGTGGCAGGAGCTACGTTGAGATATAAACCTGCCACTGTCTAGGTTTCTTGGCTAATGGCGTAGTGATTGACTAGATCTTGATTCTTTCTCTCACGCAATATGTGACCTTATAGCCACCGGCAGCCTTACGTAAGCTGCCGGCAATTAGAACGCCACATTGCGTCATTTGTTCAGACGCAGCATTTGCGTGGCGAAAAAAATGCCGTCCGGGCCAAGGCCGCATGACACGCAAAAAAGGACAAAAACAAACCCAACTAGCTAAGGTCGGCCTCTTTTCTTTTCCTGCCCACCCTCCCTGCGTTTTGGGGGGGTAAGGCTAGCCTTTGCCAAGCAATAAGTGTTCCCATGAGCATCGGCGGCCGGGATGTGGCCTGCCTTTTGTATGTGCTCCGCTCATTGTTTTAATAAAGAGTCTGGTTACCCTGGAGTTCCACGGTTAATAGAACTCCTATCGTAGTCGCTACACACCACGATGCGGCCTGCCAGGATATGAAATGGCGGGCAGATGAAATGGCAGATCTTGAAACCGTTGTCATTGAAGCTTGTTTAGCCATTAAACTGCCATCCCTTGCAACGCGTTGATGCCGTATTTGCCAATCATGGCATAACGTTGGTGTTGGATGCAGCCGTACAAGAGCAGTCCTCTCATCAGTACAACAACTCGCAGTATTGGCCAGCTACATCTTTCATCCTCCTTGTTCAGTGCGTGGCCATATATCGGCCATATATCCTCATCCTCCTTGTTCACGGTCTGGCAACATAATTCAAATATCTGTCGCAGAGTTGTCCGAGTCACCCACTTACCTGGAAATATCTATCGCGGAGAATGGCCGTGTTGCAAAGGCAGAAATCCTACAACACACAACAAACAAAGGCAGAAATCCTACAGGCTGGACGCTGCATTTCTACCCTCTTTGCCCTCCTCTCTATGGATCGTCAGGTCACAAGCTCGAGGGATACATAGGAAGCATGTACTCATGGAGAAGAGCACGTGTACATCCCAGAAGCTATCCGACCGCCCCCCTAAGGGGTCGCTCACGTAGTTTCTAGTTGATCATCGGGGATGAAGGATAGGAACAGACCTTGTCCCTGGCATACATGGCTTTGGAGAATTAAGTGCAGATACAGCAATGTTGAGCGTTGGGGAGGAACAGACCTTGTCCTTGGCATGCCTATCCGCCCCGTTTGCGAGCAGGTGCTGGACGATGTCTAGATGGCCAGATAGCGACGCAACATGCAGAGGAGTCCTCCCATTCTGTGGCAATAAGGAACCCACATAGGTGCTGGGGATAAAGGACAGTTATTCTATTTGACAACAAGGAAGCTGGTTGGGAAAGGCATGCACATATGTATATCTCATTACGGTAAGTGAAAAAGACTAAGGTGCCAGGCCACGTCATGAGTGCCCATACAGAATACTCTGCTATCATGCACTGCAGGTCATTATATGCTAATTGTTGGGAGGCCACAGTAAGTCTCGGACAGGTATGCACTTCAACATTGCAACATGTCTTTCGCAAATCTTCGCCCAGGCATCTCAGAATCGCTGTCGTCGAAAGCATAAAGCGATTCCATTCTTTGCGTGCAATGTACAATGCATTCTCTGTACAAATACTACTATCTGGCAGTCATAATTTCAAAGAATTCCCCCCACCGTGGCACCTGGAGTCATCAAGAACAACTTCTAGACATGGCGCTAACATGCCTGTCTCAAAGCCCCGGTTTCCAAGAGTTCAGTTCTAATTGATAATATTGTTGTTACTTCATCTAGTAGCTGTTCACAAATGCCACCCATCGCCTATTCAGCACCAGTGCCTATTTAGCGCCACTGCCTATTTACCACAACTATTTAGCACCACCCACTGCTTATCTAGCACCACTGCCTGTTTAGCACCACTGCCTTTTTAGCCCACCTATTCAGCACACCTATTTAGCCCCACTGCCTATTTAGCACCACTGCCTATTTAGCACAACTATTTAGCACACCTATTTAGCACTACCCATCGCCTATTTAGCACAAATACCGGATATTTGGGAAAGGGAGGGTGGGCTTCCCTAGAATGGAAGCCCACCTTTCGTGGCAACCACCTTTCCCAGCCAACCCCTACCTGGGTGGCTTGGGTAGAGGTTTCAGCACAACAATATATATATTTAATAAAATCATCATGCTTTGCGCCGTATGGCGTCACATTCTTAGCTCAACAGGTTAGACAGAGATTGAATGAGCATAACTAACCAATGGACGCAATAATCGCAAAGCCAACATAGATTATACCTACTAGCGTCACAGATTTTGCTGTTCAAAAGAAGCATATGGTGTTCCAACTGAACGTCCAGATTGCTGCCCCGTGCGTGGGGATAACGATCAAGAACAGGATGCTTATGAAAAAATCCGTTTGAAAGCAGACCTTATTGGATAACGATCAAGAACAGGATGCTGATGAAAAAATCCCTTTGAAAGCAGACCTTATTGCTGGCATTTATGTCCGCGCCCTTCTTGACAAGGTACTGAACGATGGCGAGGTGACCGTTTCTCGTCGCAAGCGCCAAAGGTCTATCCATGTCCTGCACAAAATGCAGTTTCGTGGTGACGTCCCCAGTCACAGTAGTATACCAGCAAACGTGGTACTGGTTGGGGTATGCCCTACAATGCATTGCGTATGAGACATGCCAAGCCGTACAGCCCAAGATATGCATGCCAAGGTGGACAACCGAAGGTATACATACAATAGGGAAAGATACAATGACTACCAAAGGCACCACCAATCCTCAAGCCATGCACCCGGAATTTCTGGCATGTTAGCTTCGAAAAAACCTACTCCATCGTGCCAAAGCTGTACCAACTTGGTCTTGTGACCGGCTTCACCTGTCACTGTCAATGACAAATCAAAATCAGCTGCAAAACGTCTTTCGTTTACTACTACCGTGCTTCTAAAAATAGAAAAAAAAGTTTCCGAAGGTGTGTGTGCCAATTAAACTAAAACCACGATCATGCCATGGGCAAACAAGCTCATATTGGGGGCAAGCAACACTTGATTAGGCTGCCCTGCCTATCTACTATCTGCACACCTGGCACGGATCTCACATCTGTCCTTGCGCTGGCCTTGCACGGTCAGAAAGCAAACATCCAAGACATTTAGTCACTGAACTGAACGATGCCTCTTTATTCTTGCCGCGGGCTGCTAGACTCACGACTCACCTTGTCCTCGGCCTCCATGTCGGCGCCACTTGCGAGCAGGTGCTGAACGATGTCCAGGCGGCCGTAGATGGACGCATAGTGCAAAGGAGTTTGCTCCCCCTGCACAAATGTGGAAAAAGATCATCAAGGAGCAACTGGGATGAAGGGCAGGTTTATTACGTCGGAAAAACGAGAAAGCAGGGGACTACCGATGTTTTGGACATGAGTGTGTCAAGCCGGGGCGAGACCGCAAAGCAGGCTATACTGGCCAAACTAAACTGAACTAGGCGCTAGCTAACTCCTGTTAGTGCTCCACTGGATGCTTGGGCATGCCACACGCCCGCATCTTACCGCCACATACGCCAGATGTCTATTTGGTGTACTGGTATTCAGGCACCAGATGTCTATTTGGTGTACTGGGATTCAGGCTACAATAACGTTAATGCAGTTCTGGTGCTTTGAGGACGTAGTGAAGATCGTTGAATGTTGGGCATCGGGGATAGACTAGGTACGGACCTGGTCCGTGGCATGCATATCCGCCCCGCTTGCGAGCAGGTGCTGGACGATGTCTAGCCGGCCAAATTGCGACGCAGCATGCAGAGGAGTTCTCCCATCCTGCACGAAAGAGCCAAGCAAGAGGGTATACATTTGTGGACGTCATAGTCGGTGATGGACACGACATTATTATCAGATCCAGATGGGAAATGGGTCATTCAATAACCCTAAGCACAACTACCTGCACTAGTACACTTTCTTGCAGTTGCCGTTTACTCGTCAAACTTTTCAAACACTTTGTTAAACATGGTCTGCATGCCTGCCTCCATGACCATCATGTTGTCCATTGTCTTTATTTGCAAATCAAGCGCCTTATCATCACGTGCATCCTTGGCCACGCGAGCAGCCTTCCTCTCTTCCAGCTCTTCTCTATGCAGTCCTTCTTGCGCTTGTGCAGCCCTCTTGGCCTCAACCAAAGTCTCGGCCCGGATGTTGTGATTCTCCGTCCACCGCTTCTCTTCGATTGCAGCCCTCTCCTGGCGCTCGTGCCTCGTCTCCGCTTGTTGAGCTTGGTATTGGGCGAGTGTTTGCAGCTTTTCTGTGAACGCGGATGCTCCTCCGCCACTGCGACGCTTAGAGCGCGAGGATGAATACTAGTTACTCATTGGAGGCCATGGAGTTAGGAAACCAACCAGATACACTAGTTTGTTACAAATACGTGCCTGCCCATAAAAGGCGGCAAGCTCATAAAACACAGTTTTTAGCTGAGAAATTCGTTCACTAGCTCCAGCCCGCTGGCGTGGCAGCAAAGTCCTACTGCAGTGGGTGGGTGGGTGGGAAGCTGCAAGGAGGACGCCTCCCCTCCCCTCCACCGCCCTTAGTACAACGCTAGCTCCACAACCGGAGTACGGATGAGGGCCTTAAAGTTAAGGCCGGTAAGTATATGGTAAGTCGCCTACGGAGAGGGGTGTATGCCACAAAATTATTCTGGCACCAATACACCCCTTCCGTCCTTTCTTACATGACACCGCCGGTACCCCTAATTAGGTGCCGCACACCTAACATTAGATAGGCACCACCGGCCCTAGCTCCTATTCCCTATTCCCATTCCGTCATTTTTACTAGGTCGTTTTTCAGGTCGTGGGGTAAATTAAATACCCACATTAGATAGGAAACTATCTAACCGGCTGGCTGCCCTTCCCCTTGAGCTCATTTGTCGTTCAAATATAATACGAGCATAAGCTCACCAAGGACCCGCCTGATGCATGTTCATGCTCCATTTCCTGCCCAAGAATCGGCTCAGTCGGCACGAAGAAGCCGCATCCTGCTTCTGCTGCAGGCGGCTTCTTGCTGCGAGTCCCTGTTGGCGGACTCTATGATCATGGCTTCGACGGCCTGCACATTTGCCGCCCTTTGATCCATGTCTGCCTTCTGTGAGTTGAAAGAGTCCCGCCTCCGACTAATTTCGAGCAGCAGATTCTCAGCTGTCTGTGAGGATGACGGGCTGCCCAGTCCGGCTGCCGTCGCCACAGGCTTTCAGGCGATAAGCGTATTCCTTTGAACTGGGCCGGGCAGGCGTTGAAGGGAACGGAAAGTTTGTCGGGCCTGCCGATTAGATCGACGCTGTCCCGCCATTCTCGCCCGCCCAAGTAAGCCTGTTTTGCTTCTTTTCAGCTTTGGGCTCCGATTCCGCGGTGTGCACCGTCACAGGCGCACCACCAGACTGATCATCTATGTCTTCCGACGTCGCGAGTTGTGGGATTGCACGCGCAACTCATTCATTTCTTAAAATTCTAAATCGTAGCTATCCGCCTACTAAATGCCCTGCTCGGACTAGGCGTAACTTTCCCCCCTACGAAGCATACAAGGATCAAGAAATCAATGAGTTCGTAGATTGCGACCATCTGATTGATGAGGATGATGACTCTCATGATGGCGATGAGGTTCGCGGTGAGCCTCTTTAAGGGTGTAAATGGTCTGCTTCGGCGGTTCTGCAATATGCGACAGCTCCAGGTGTCTCGCGGCGGAGTTGCCAGGTCGTTGTTGTAAGAAAATGTGCACACGAGATCCTAAAAAACCCATCTCCTCTTTCGTCGTATGGGAGGCCACGTGGACAACGTATTGGGCCATGTCCTGCAATGACAGGCGGACGCTTGTTGTGCAAATGTTTACCGCCCCTGGCTGGAGCATGTCGTTGTGAAGTTGCCCGAATTCGGCAGGCATCATGGAAAGTACGAATGTGGAAAGCAGAGTTGCCTGGCAGGTCGAACCCCGCTGCATCCCATGTAGCCGCCTCTAGGATTTTAGCATCAACGGCGGTTGCAACCCTCAACTGTGTGCCGTTTCCTGTCGAGTAAGACCTCAGCACGAAGGGGACCATAGCATTCGTACTTTCCAAGATGTCAGCCGAATTCCGGCAACTTCACAAAGATATGTTCCATGCCAGCAACAGTAAACATCTGCACAACAAGCGTCCGCCTATCTTTGCTGGACATGGCTTAGTACGTCGTCCATGTGGCCTCCCATACGACGAAAGAGGAGATGGGTTTCCCAAGATATCGTATGCACAATTTCTTACAGCAGCAACCCCGCAACTCCGCCGCGATGACGTCTCGAGTTGTCACATACTGCACGACCGTCGAAGTAGACGACTTGAACCCCTTACGAGCCTCACCGCGAACCTCATCGCCATCATGAGAGCCATCATTCTCATCAATCAGATGGTCGCAATCTACGAACTCCTTGATTTCTTGATCCTTGCATGCTCCTAGAGGGGAAACTGACGCCTAGCTAGTCTGAGCAGGGTGAAGTATTTAATAGGCTCCCCACCGGGCAACCACCATAGGCCCCCATTCAGAAATCGCAGCAGTACTTGCAAGAGAAAGGGCTGCGGTGGTGGCGACGCAATAGTCAGAGAAAAAGCAAAAAGGCTGCCAAAATCTTCCAAGCCTCATTTGCCTTAGCCCGTGCAAAAAAAAGGGGCCATAAAGCGGCGGTCGCAAGGATTGTCCAATGCCAACGCGATTCTGCTGCCCCCACATTCGAGCCGGCGCCTCTAATACTTGTCACAGCCAACGGTAAGAAGGCATGCACTGATTATGGTGTCTAGTTCTGCCCTTCTTCCTTGGGTATGCTAATCATGCAGCTTTATGTAACCAAGCAAAGATAAATATGAGCTCAATGCTGCCTTGCTTTGATAAACATGTATTATTCAATATACATTATCATCATGCTCAATGAATATGTTTTATTATACATTAGTTGAATAGCCGTTAGTTATTCCTTTTTATCCGCCAATCACTTTAGGCAGACATCCTGCCGGCAGCGCAAGATGTCTGCCAATAGTAATTGGCGGATAAAAAGGAATAACTAACAGCTATTCAACTTAAAGCCTCTGCGCGTGGGGCGAAATATTAGGCCGCTCCCTATCTAGGGCTCTTATTCCGCATCAAATTACCCATTCGATATTCATCCCGGGTGTGTTCGATATCTACCTCGTGCGGCGATTAAATAGGCCCGGCCGGCGGTGATCCGCTATTAAGGCCGGTTTCCACCACATAATCCGGTCGGCACAGTCCGCACGATGTTTCGAACCCGCGCCTCGCATGGCGCGCGCTAGGTCCGGTTGTGTTCGTTATGCAGCCGGCATCGCAGACACTGAGGAGGACTAAAGCTCACCGTCGAGCACGCTGTCGCAAACATCTGTCAGCATGCGGATCAGGTGCGACCTTCTCCTTTTACACCATCCCTTTGCACCAAGAACCTAGCACATGCAATGTGAGGCGCGGGTTCGAAACATCATGCTGACAGTGCCAAGCGGATTATGTGGTGGACACCGGCCTTAGTAGTGGATCACCGCCGGCCATGCCTATTTAATCGCCGCACGAGTTAGATATCGAACACACCCGGGATTAATATCGAATTGGTAATTTGATGCGAAATAAGAGCCCTAGATAGGGAGCCGCCTCATATTTCGCCCCACGCGCAGAAGACTTAACCCGTTGAATAGCTTTCGGCTATTACTTTATACCGGCCAATTACTATTGGCAGACATCCTGCGTAGGATGTCGACCAATAGCAGTTGGCGGATAAAATGTAATAGCTAAAAGCTATTCAACTACATTTCCTTTGTATTATCGCTTTTTGCAGAATTTTGTTCATGCTATGTGTTTTGCTATTTTATTGCAGTATTGTCTACATTCGCCAAGATTTATGGAACATCCTAATGAATGCCAGTGCTTGCACACATATATATATATATAATATTAATTGCATATATACATAATATATACATAATATATATATATATATTAATTGCAATGAATGAAGTAGCATTCATTGCAATTAGATATATGTGTTATTAAAACTATTATTGTTATATCATCATTATGTTTATTATCAGATGCTGCTCTCACGTGTGGATTTTGTCGATGGCTTTGCATGGATAACTGCTATTCTTGATACCTCCGCTGGTAAACTTTGTTGGGATTTTAGATAATCCTGGTTCTGCCCGTTTGCTAGCCCATTTAATGTTGTGGATAATAACTATCTGTAGACGGGGCAATAATGAGGAATGCATCCTTAATAATCGCTTCCACCCACCCTAGTTTTGGCCAAGATTGCTAGGGCTAGGTAGGCTTGCCGTGCCATTTAGGGCACTACTTTTCTTGTTGAAAAAAGTTACGTATACAGAAGGATACTAGATGCCGAAGTTATGATTTCCGGCACTATGTTTGGTTTCTACAGCCTCCGGGGCCCTCAGTACCTTGATTTTTTGGTGTCGAATGTTAGCAAAGATGTCTAGAGTATCCCACAAGCAGGCAAATCTAGGAATACGCATCAGCGATTATGCTTAGCTTCCATCCAACTTTGCAAGTGCTATCATGCAAAGGAAAACGGGGCCATGGCCTCACTGTGGCTTCACCCTGCACTTTGATACAGGCGCAGCCACGAGGTCATCTTCCCACTCACGTCTCTGCCAGTTCGCATCTATCTAAAATCTATCTACAACCGGAAATCAAGGTTGCTCTCCTAGGTTTTCGTTCTTATAAACCCTCTGCTGTCATGGGCTACGAAAAATTTTGGAAATCTTGAAACCACGCCATACATACATCACCATGGCACACTCACTTACAAAGCTGTTAAGCCTGTCCGAAGCACGCATCACGTAGGTAATCTCGAAGGGAACAGTCACACAAGTAAGCCACAGTTACTAATCTTGTTAGCGTGCCTCGCAAACACGGCAGGTTACATCAAGGTCATCATGGTCAAAGGTGCATCCACTCCAACCACTGATAAAGACCATCAAACTGACCACATCTATGGCCTCCATGTCGGCGCCACTCGCGAGCAGGAACTGAACGACGCTCAGATGACCATCCAGCGATGCGCAGTACAGCGGGGTATGGAAGAACTGCCCAGGACAGCACCAAGGGAAACAGTGGGGTGCCCAAGAGTGTGCGTGTGTGTGTGCGCACACGGCCGAGGCAGGGCAGGGATGGGAAACAGAGGTTATACAGGCAGCAAGTAAATAGTGGGCAGCTGGCGAGGGTATGAAAGTGCGGCTCTGAATTGTTTGCATCCTGACATGGTGCGATTGAATGCCCATGTGCCAAAACTGGAGCTGATGAAATCATACTACTACGATGCAGGTGCCAAACATATGGCGATGCATGAGTGGTATGGTATATATTTGTGCAGATAGATTTGTTGGAGGGCCTGAGATTTGTTTAGGTGCCGGAGAGACTAGATTTGTTTAGATGCCCGAGACAGTGAACACACACTTGTTTACATGCTCTAGATAATACTACTATGATACCAGCAGCTTTCGAAGTAGATATGCGAGCAACGCTTCGATAGAAAGTTACATCAAGGGCACACACCCTTTTGTCTCACCTCACGGATGACTTGATTATGAAAAGGTGTGCATACACCGCCTCTTCCAATGGTAATATCATTTCTAGCCATACCCACCAGGTTGACTTAGCACTGACATCAAGATGCTCCGCTTGAGATGGCATAAACCTATAGAACTGACCTCATTCTCGGCCTCGATGTTTGACCAGCCAGAAACAAGGTGCTTCACAACCTCCAGGTGTCCCTCCGCCGATGCCAGGTGCAGTGCGGTGTAGCCACTCTGCTGAAAACGCCAGGGGACCTGAGAGCACAAGCCAGCCACAGTGTGCCAAGGCATGCCAGAGCCCAGAAGGGCTTGAGCATCCACAGATCAAGACATGGCCATGGATGTATCCACACGACTCATAGAGCCTGGATATATGATAGTAGTCGAAAGATAGTAGTGTTACATAGGGACCCTCATCATTTACCAGTGAGCAAGAGGCGCAAGAACCTTTCCTCGTTTGCAAGCCCAGCCCTATGGCATTTACCCTAGGTGATCAGCCCACATGGATCTGAAATAGCCCCTGCACCTGCCAGCATCAACTAAGATATCAAATTCTTCTTCCATACCGCATTGCTTTCTCAGCTTAGCTCAGCTTGTCACCGATGAAGCTCTGTGACTTCTCACCTATGCTTATGAGCTATAGACTATACCCAACTAGGCAACTACACTAGGTGCCATTTTCAAGTTGCATAAAGTCTCCAAAGGGGTCACGTCAAACTCGACCTTAGTAGAAAAACAAGGTAAAATCAGGGCTAACATGAATGCCATGAGGCGCAAGTGCCATGGGGCCTGCAATACTCCAAGATCATGATTAGTAGAAAGTAGGAGAGTTAACGTGCACTTCATGGTTGACAAGTATTCACTGCGTGCTCACACTTGATAGCATCTGCAGCAGCCCACTGGCCACAGCTGCACAAATGCTCCTGCTTTGTGTGCCAGGAATGGGGGGAATAACTGTGCTGACCTTCCCCTCAGCCTTTGTGTTGGCGTCGCCAGCACCCGGGGCACTTGTTGGTAGTGCTGCAGTTGGCAGGGCCACTCGGTTCTGCGCTCAGTTTGCAGCCAGCACACTCCCAGGTAGGAAAAAGGGGAAAGGAAAAAGGGGTCCTAAAAGCACGATTAGAAGATGGATGCAACAACGGGGGAAAAAATCCGGATGATACAACCCACCAAGAACATCGCGAGGTTCATGAACCGTTGGGGGAATCGTACTCTAAATCTCCAATGGCAATTTTCCCCATGGCTCATGGCGCACGTGCTGAGGCTGAGACCGACACCATCGTCCTGACCGGAGGCGGGGACAGTCAGGCATTGAAAAATTTGAAGCAGCTTAAGTTGGCGATGCGTTTGCTGCCCAATCCACTGGCATCCAGCAGCAAGGACGCGGAAAAGTAGGATTACATGGCCGGGGTGGAGAACTGGCGCAAGCGGACGTTAGGCATCGTGGAGGACCACGTTGCAGCTTTGCGATTCTCCAAGCACGGCTCCACGGGAATGACCGTCGTTCGCGATCTGATTCGTATCGCTCACGACAAGCGGATTGGGTGGAAGTAGTTCTTCAACCGCCTGAAAAAACTTCTGGTGCCGGATGGTTTGCTGAAGTCCATCGAGGACATGATGCGAATTTTGACCTTCGAAGTTTCCGGTGACCCAGTCCGGTCGACTCTGGCTTTCGAGCGGCTGCTTGAAGATACTTCGTTAATTTTCCATATGACTTCAGTGTCGTCCTGTTCGTGGGCAAGGCCCTCGCTAACGGCGTGATGACAGACAGCAGTATTCAAGGCCTCGCACCAGTCCTGACGAAGGAGAAGCTGGAAAGCAGGACTGCCAGCTTTACTGCCATCCGGGAGGCCTTCGCCATCGACGGCGCGGCGCAGGAACTGGGGGGAAGGGGACCCGCCAAGAAGGCCACTCCCTGTGGATATCAGCCCGTCATTGGAGATGACTTCGGCTAGGGCGACAGTCGTGATAAGTGCCCTCGTTGCCAAGGCACTGGGTATGATCGGGAAAATTGAAAGGAGAATAGCAAATACCTGATTTCGACGAATTTGTGTGGAAAGTGCCACCAGCCGGGCCACAAGGCCAGGTTTTGCTGGTTAGCGACAGGTAGGAAGAATTTCAAGAAGATTAATGGCAATGCCGACGAGGGTATAGGGCAGGGCCAATTGGGCGGCCTCGTCAAAACATGCGCTGGGTTCGCCCCCAGCTGGGAAACTAGATCGCCAAGGGCAGGATGTTGTGGAAATCGATAGAGATAGAGTCTTGCAGTCTAGCGCGGCGGAGCGGCCTTTGGCCAATGAAGATCATGAAGCAGCGCAAGATGTCTCAGGCAATATGCCTATGAACGATGGTAATGAAAAGTTGGTTTCAATTTACGGAATCGCTTCTCGTTTGCATATATGCCTATGAACGATGGTTATGAAAAGTTGGTTTCAATGTACGGAATCGCTTCTCGTTTGCATATATGCCTATGAACGATGGTAATGAAAAGTTGGTTTCAATTTACGGAATCGCTTCTCGTTTGCATATATGCCTATGAACGATGGTAATGAAAAGTTGGTTTCAATTTACGGAATCGCTTCTCGTTTGCATACCCTCTTTGGCCATGGCACGAATTCTTTCAAGTTTGCAAAGGCTTTCGGCGGGGCAGAGCTTTTGGGAGCATGTCGTGATTGTTTCGCGCATTGTCCTGTGTGTCAGGCTACAGAGCCCAAGCCTTCCCGCCACCATGCTAAGCATCCCTCCGCTTGTAAAGGGCAGATTGTAGGAGACGTTCTGTTGTGGACGCATCTTCCCTATTTTATTGCCATGGATAGGTATGCTCACAAGTCACAACGTTGCAGTAATCCCACGGCGTGGGCAGTCAGCGGAAGACTTGGCGGAAGCCGTTGACATTCTTTCAGCATTTTTCTCTCCGATTGAGTAATTGCAAATGGACAGGCAGTTTGCCTGTTTTGAGGGAAAGCCGGGGTTTGACTAACTCCGGACAGTGGGCCGTCAAGACCATGAAGGGCAAGGTATTTTGGAAAGGGCCGTGCAGGAGTTTAAGCAAGCTGCAAGGCGGAAAGGTGAGGCTGCTCTTGGTTCATATGCTTCCCGCTTAGTGTGGGCTTTGCGGATTTGTGCATGCCTCAACCGCCGTGTGCGTCTTGCCGTGCCTTCCCGGAATTGTGTCATTACTGCTCAGGGCTTGCAGCATGGCCACTACCTGCCTGAATTAGAAGAGGAATGGGCAAAGCATTTGCAGCAGAAGTTTGCCAGCTTGGTCCGAAGGTACGTGCGTAGGCCGGTTACTGCCTATAGCGTAGGGGACCAGGTTTGGGTGCATGATGAGGGCTCCTTTGGAAAGAGGGGACAATGGGAGGGCCCAGCCACTGTGGAGGCTGTGGACGAGTGTATCCGCAAGGCATTTGTGTCCTCGCAGGGCAAGCAACTCCACATACCCTGGAGCAGGCTTAAGCCATACCTGCCGCACACGAGCGCGTGGGAGCGACTTCTCCACTTTTACGCGGACGTGGCGCACTTCGTGCTAGAGCCAGGTGATGTTCACAAATTTCCCCCTCTGCCTTTGCCTGCCTCTGAACCTATGGATGTTGATGTGGGGCCATGTGAGGACGATGATGATGTGGATGATGACGGGGATGTGAGGGCTCTAGCGGAGGATGTTCAAGGCTTAGAGAGCAAGCCCCCTGTTGACCTGTCCGAGGGTAGTAGGGAGGGCCTTATTCCTGCCGTTAGCCAGGATCCTGCTGCCGTTAGTCAGCCTAGCCGGGGGCGTGGTGGTTTGCTGAGCAAGATTGTGCTAGGGCTTACCAAGCGCCGAGCCGTCGATACCATGGGGCTTGCATCCCTTCGCAACCCACCTCGTGAAATGGGCAGTGCACCACCTCAGCTTGACCCGGGCACGGCTGTGATTTCCTCGCTTTTGACCAGCAAGGCACTCAAGTGCGGGCTACTTGTAGATACCCAAGGCCAAGTTTCCATCATAGGGGCAAAGTGTATCGAGGATGATTGCTCCTTGCTCCAATCACGTTGGGCCACAGTCACTGACTCTGCACACTTGGGTTCCTACAAGGTGCTTGGGGAGATCACACTAGACATCCTCGGTGTTGAAACCCCTATGAGTGTGGTGGAGGGATGCGATGGACCAGCACTTGTCGGCCAGCCATTTCTATCGCTGCCTGGGGTTGTAGTTAGTAGCAACAAGCTGTCGCGGGAGGGATACAGGTGTGTTCAATTCAGCAATTTCGCGCTGGAGGCTGAGGCTAGGGGACTTTCTTTGCCTACGGTGGCTGCCCTTAAGGGCATAGAACACAAGGACCATGAGCTTCCCCCTGTGAGCGAGCTTGCTACCCCTAAAGCCCTCACCCCGCACAGCTTAGGAATCAACGTCCATGATGTGGCCACCCATAGCCCAATGTCCTACACTGATCTAGCCACTGCCGTGTTGACGGAGGAATGACTTGAAAAGTGGACTCAGGCTATCCTAGCTGCGGAATGATGGTTTGGGCACGACTGTGTAGAGCCGGTGGATGCAGTCCCACGGGACATTGGCAGAGTGCTCGGATTTAAATGGACGCTGCAGATGAAGCCCGTGCCGGGCACTAGTGACAAAGTAGAGTTTGCTATCTAGACCTGTGGTGTTGGAGTTTTCTGGCTCTTCCGACCTGCTTTGACTGCACCGGGGTTGAACAAGGATACTTGGAGGCTGCTTGTTTGTTTCCATTTAGGGCAGCTCAACACAAACCGGAACCATGGGTCAGCCGTGCTAGACTTCTCTAAGGTCTACCTCGATGGGGATCCTAGGGTGACCGCTTCGCTGTGGGAGGGCACAATGCCTTTGTATGTTCGCACTCCCAAGAAGGCATGGATACCTATAATAGGCAAGCCGTACATGCGGCTCAAGAAGGCGGTAGATGGGAAAGTCTCAAGACCGCGGGCATGACGTGTGAATGTCGAGCGTCTCTTGCTTGACAAAGCCCGCATGGTGTATAGTGACCTTGACCCCTCTTTCTTTGTGGGTGTGTGGAAGGGCGAGCTCGTGTTTGTGTTTGTGCATGCGGATGACTGTGATTGCATCCGCCCGCGTGACTGGATTGTGTGCATTCATAGCATAGTTAATGCCAAGCACCCAGTCGGGAAGCTCATTTTTCGTGAGCCAGGCATGGTTGTTCCATTCATGGGCATGAACACCATCTTAGAGCAGTGACCAAGGCAAGTGGGTGATGCAAGTGCTGCCTCAAGACAAGCACGTTCAGGAAGTGCGTGAGCTCCTTAGCAAGCACAGTGGTGACATCACTCTTTCTGAATGCGGTAGCTTAAGGGGTAAGCTTATTAATTGGCTGGCCTGCGCCACTTGTCCTGATTTGTCACTCCTTAGCCGCTTGCCTGACAACGTGCTGTGTTTGACGACCGCAAGGTCATTGAATGCAATACATCCAAGCTACACCCGGGCTGGCCTTGCATGGCGTGGATTGGGATAAACAAATAGAGCTTGTGTCCTATTGTGATAGCTTGTTGGATGCCCAGGTGCTTAACAAGATGCGTGGGCGGTGTGCAGCTGTGACCTCTGTTTGTAATGCTGACCAACCCATGGCGTCTTCCATTGTTGCGTGGTATTCTCGGTTGCATCGACGGGTGTTCGTGGGGTCTGATACCCCTGAGGCGCGCGCTTACTGTGCGCTTACTCTGTGCTGGATTCTAAGGCTAGGCGGCATTGCTCCGCGCATCAGTCGGGCCATCTGGACGGATAGCCAAGCGGTCGTCGACTTCATCGAGAACCCGTGCGCCAGAACGCGCGACATAGATTTCCTCCGTGTAATAAAGGAGTACAGTGACGTGGTTAGCACTCAGTATGTGGCAGGCGAGAGCAACTACTCTAATGCTCTCACTAAGCTGTATAGCTCTGCCGAAGAACAGTATTTGCTACTTAGGCGCACCATGAATAGCAGGGTTTTATCCTTGGTAGGTGTTCCCTGTGGCGACACAACTATTAATGAAAAGGTTTGTTGGGGATTACCCAGCAGACACTATGAGGTGCACAGGTTGACTTTCATGATGGCTGGGGGCGATCCCAGCGCATGTTTTGACGAGGCCGCGTGATTGGCCCTTCCCTTCCCTTGTCGGCATTGCCATAAATCTTCTTGAAATTCTTCCTGCCTGTCTCTAACCCGCAAAACCTGGCCTTGTGGCCCGGCTGGTGGCACTTCCACACAAATTTGTCGAAATCAGGTATTTGCGGTTCGCCTTGCAATTTTTCCGATCTTGCCCAGTACCGTGGCAACGAGGGCACTTGTCACGACTGTCGCCCTGGCCAAAGACAGCTCCAATGACAGGCTGATATCCACAGGGAGTGGCCCTCTTGGCGGGTCCCCTTCCCGCCAGCTCTTGCGCTGCGCCGCCGATGGCAAAGGCCTCCCGGATGGCAGTAAAACTGGCAGTCCTGCTTTCCAGCTTCTCCTTCGTCAGGAATGGTGCGAGGCCTTGAATACTGCTGTCTGTCATCACGCCGTTAGCGAGGGCCTTGCCCACGAACAGGACGACACTGAAGTCATATGGAAAATTTAGCGAAGTATCTTCAAGCAGCCGCTCGAAAGCCAGAGTCGACCGGACTGGGTCACCGGAAACTTCGAAGGTCAAAATTCGCATCATGTCCTCGATGGACTTCAGCAAAGGCATCCGGCACCAGAAGTTTCTTCACGCGGTTGAAGAACTACTTCCACCCAATCTGCTTGTCGTGAGCGATACGAATCAGATCGCGAACGACGGTCATTCCCGTGGAGCCGTGCTTGGAGAATCGCAAAGCTGCAACGTGGTCCTCCACGATGCCTAAAACGTCCGCTTGCGCTAGTTCTCCACCCCGGCTATGTAATCCTTCTTTTCCGCGTCCTTGCTGCTGGATGCCAGCGAATCAGGCAGCAAACACATCGCCGACTCAAGCTGCTTCAATTTTTTCAATGCCTGACTGTTCCCGCCTCCGGTCAGGACAATGGCGTCGGTCTCAGCCTCAGCACGTGCGCCACGAGCCATGGGGAAAATTGCCATCGGAGATTTAGAGTACGAGTTTTCCACTCACATTTTTGCCACGATATAGTGCAAAAGCGTTTTTTCAACCGGCTGCTGAGCAGAGCCATCAGCGTGAAGGACAACAGCTTGAGTGAAGTAAGACACCATAGGCTCTTGTAAGTCTTACGACCACCTACCATGATGTCAGAGCTGTCCACTTATGATGCCATAGAAACAAGACACCCTTCTTGTAAGGAATATTCCGCGCTGACAGAAAGACATGTGGATAGGCCCCATGCCTCTCTAAGTTAGCAACTTAGCTCATGAAACCAGAAAGCACCTTCAGGATCATAAAAGGCATGGTCGGCTACATTATACAATCCATAAAATTTCACAGTCCTTGTAAGTTGAACCATAAGAAGGACCCGCTATTAAGCAAAAAGATGAGTGACTGTTTAAATCTATTTCTGGCCTTGCTTTGCTTTGCATGCATCACCACAAAACATCAAATTTACTACAATATGTGTGCTAGCTCTATACCAAGGAGACAACCAGTCTATACGGTGGAATAAAACAGACTTTTCTACCGGATGGCAACACGGCCATCTGCATGCTAGGGTGAGTTTAGTTATCCTAGATCTTGGGCGTGACTTTAAACTTGTGAATGTACCCATTCAGCAATAGAAGACATTAATAGGAGCCACAGACACTCTCTACACTCTCTGACAAAACGGACCTTGGTCTTGGCCTCCCTGTTGACGCCGCTCGCAAGCAGGTGCTTGACAACCTCCAGGTGGCCTGCCATGGATGCGTGATGCAACGCAGTGCACTCATTCTGCACACAGCAGCGCAGCCATCATCGATGGCAAAGCAGGCCGTTGCTGACATAAACTTGGCAGGATTGGATCGATGACGAAGTGAAAGCACGGATGGCAGAGCAAGGGTAAGAGGACGTATCTAGGCGAAATCCCTCTTATAGCCCAGCCACGGCGTTTATTAAGGATGCAGGTTGATACTTGCGCAGGATGGAAACACAAATGTGACAGTTGTGACACCATGGAAACACAAATGAAGCAGCACAACAAGAAAATGGCCATTGACCCCAGCATACACTTACCGTACATGGTTACATCGGTAGGGCAGGACAGGAGCATTGTTGAAGGAAAAGCTGTAAGATGAGCAAAAGGAGGGACATATGAAGGGCGACGTTTTGTGGAGCTCTTGCAGCCCAAGAAATAGCAACTGGATTGGCATCCTACCGGTATTATCTATGCAGCCTACTATTCGTAGTTAACCCTACCGGTATTATCTAGGCAGCATACTGTTCATAGTTAACCCTATCGGTATTATCTAGGCAGCCTACTATTGGTAGTTAATGCTATCGGTGTTATCTAGGCAGCCTACTGTTCGTAGTTAATCCTACCGGTATTATCTAGGCAGCCTACTATTCGTAGTTAATGCTCCCGGCGTTACCTAGGCAGCCTACTATTCGCAGTTAATAATGCTACCGGTGTTATCTAGGCAGCCTATTATTCGTAGTTAATGCTCCCGGTGTCATCTAGGCAGCATACTATTCGCAGTTAATGTCACCCCGGTGCTATCTAGGCAGCCTAAAAGACAACACACATCTCACTAAAAGACAACACACAGCTCACTAAAAGACAACACACAGCTCACTAAAAGACAGACTTAAGGACATACTACTATCTGCGTAGCGCTTGCATCTGTGCTCGAAAGATGGGGTGGACGCGGAGCACGGGTGACATGGGTCGACACCCAAAGGTATGCGCAGTTGGTAATTGCCATAAGCAGTACTAGACCACGGTAATGCCAATAACATGCTCGAGGCTAACATGGTGACTGAGAGGCCACAAAAGGTCTAGTAGTATACAGATATTGGGCTGCGACATTTCCTGCTACAACCACGGCTTACCATTTATTAATCATTTTCTTTAGGGTTCTTCTTTTCGGGTTGCATGCCACTGTCACCTCCGTTTGAACATGAAGTATTCCTATAGGTAATGCAAGTGCTGTTTTGTTGCTACGATTTCCATTTGAATTCATAATTAGATATTTATCTTCTTTTGAAGTACCTATGGTTGCGCTCCAAATAACGTGAAGCGAATGTAAAGAAAAAAAAAACTTATTGTTCTCAATGAATACTACTCTCTCTATATATTTCAGATAGGCTTTACGAAAGACGTTGGAAGCTACCACGGGCTTGACAAAGCACTTTTCATGGTCATGCCCCCAGTCCCTGCCTTCCCGAACCGGCAGATGATGGGGGGTGGTGGGGAACGGTGGGCATCGCTGCGGGGGGTGGGGGCATGGTGGGCATCGCTGCGGGTGGCGGGGGCATGGTGTGCACAGCTGCGCGTGGTGGGGGCATGGTGTACATCGCGGACGGTGGGGAAGGGTGTACAGTGGCGGGTGGTGGGGGAGGTTTAATAGTGGCGGGTGGGGGGGGACGGTGAGCGCACACACCGCGGCGGGTGGGGGACGGTATATAGTGTGATCTCGGCTTATAGCTGTAACAATTAAGTCACTACCATGATTGGACGGCATTGTTGGTTAAAATGGAAAACCATGCCCTAGTAGGAAACGACATCTCTACTATCTATTTTGCTATCTCTTCCTTCTGCATGTATGCTGCTCTTGCCGCACATGTGCTTGTATTAACTACTGAACGCTGCGTGTAACTACACCAGCGCGACAAAGCGAAAAATCGACAGGTCATTGCACATGAATAGCTATAGTATAATGAAGCAACCACAGTT
Organism: Mesostigma viride; assembly: GCA_009746045.1. Classification (NCBI taxonomy): domain Eukaryota; kingdom Viridiplantae; phylum Streptophyta; class Mesostigmatophyceae; order Mesostigmatales; family Mesostigmataceae; genus Mesostigma; species Mesostigma viride. The sequence continues at coordinate 4,535,599 of RPFO01000165.1, read as the reverse complement.
CTAACATTAGAGTGTACCTTGTCTTTGGCGTCCTTGTCAGCACTGCTTGCGAGGAGGTGCTGGACAACGTCAACGTGGCCGTTCCAGGATGCCTGATGCAGCGGGGTCTTCTCTTTCTGCAAGGCACATTTAAGTACGGTATGCCCCCATAAGCAGACATGTCGTGGGCGTGCATCATTACCACAGAAAACTCCCCAAAAGATACTTAATGGGACATGTCAGCTTGTGGGAAGGAGGAAATGAGTGTGAGCTGAAAGCATTACCATCCTACGACACAGACTGCTTGCGGTGTGTGCGCACAGCGCGCGACATTTTAGTGTGGCTATGTCGCATACAGACATAGCCACACTAGGTGTGGGTATATTGTGTGGGTTTACGCAGACTGGGTGCGGCTATGTCTCGTGGCTATTCAGACTAGGATTGATCTCCTGCGGTTCAATTCCTGGCCGGCTCCTGCTTACTGACTCGCTATCCTTGCTTTCCGGCCAGTTGCCGCATCTTTCAACTTTCCTTGTTCCCATTAAATCCATGTACGAGTCATGTATGTGCTCGGAAGCGCTCTTCATCCGTGCTGGAAAAAGGCACTTGAAGCTGTTTAGGGCTTGGGATTGCGGGAGCAATCTAAGCAGTGCGCCAAGAAAGAGCGCTCAGAATTCGGTGGGGTCCATATGCTTACCCGATCCTTGGCGTCCACGTCCATCCCCCTCTCTTCCACCAGGTACTTGACCAGCTCCAGGTGGCCTCCCCCGGCGGCGCAGTGAAGCGCATTCCCCCCATCCTGTTTCGCACAAAGGGGATGGGATCGAAACCGCATATGGTCATCCAGCCGCGCTGTCATGGGGCTCAGGTCATCACTGATACTAAAAACACCACTATCCATATTAATTGCTATAGTAATCTAGGTTGACTATGCCACAAGGCGCCTGTAATCTTGTTCAATACACAGAATCCATTGCATCTCGTGGCATGGCATTCAGGCAAGCTGTAACACCAAGCTTACCTCCCAATCATGACAGTGGGTTGGCAAGGCAACCATGTCTACAGCTACTCAAAGTCCAAGCTCAAAACCTGGGATCCAGAATCGCATTGGCGTGAAAAAATGGAACGTACCCCGTCCTTGTCGTGACAGCTGTCCCACTTGTCTGCCATGTACTTGACCACCTCCAGGTGGCCATTCCAGGCCGCGAGATCAGAGGCGTTGCTCCCGCTCTGCCTCGCGCCACAGGGACCCAGACCACAGCAAGCCGCACCAAAGCAACACTCATGGTAGTTGTCATACCCTGTCGTGCGCAAGTTTAAAGATGCCACGGACTAAAGCAAGTATCGATGACATCATACATCATTAAGCTGATATTATTAAGCTGTGTCACTTTGAATATCCCTGGGACACTTTTTATCACTTTACTTTACTTTACTTTCTTTTACGAGGGGGAAGACCTACCACATCCTCAGCCACCAAGCACAACAGAGCAAGGCCTATTGTGCATCACCCACCTTGTCCTTGGCCACCAAGCACAAAAGAACAAGGCCTATTGTACATCACCCACCTTGTCCTTGGCCACCAAGCACAAAAGAACAAGGCCTATTGTACATCACCCACCTTGTCCTTGGCCACCAAGCAAAAAAGAACAAGGCCTATTGTACATCACCCACCTTGTCCTTGGCCACCAAGCACAAAAGAACAAGGCCTATTGTACATCACCCACCTTGTCCTTGGCCACCGAGCACAAAGGCCTATTGTACATCACCCACCTCGTCCTTGATATCCACGCTCATCCCCTTGTCATCCACAAGATATTTGACCACCTCCAGGTGGCCTCCGGCAGCGGCGACGTGAAGCGCATTGCGGCCCTTCTGTTGCATGGCAGACAGCGCAAACCAACCCAAATAGCATTCCAGGCGTTACCGCTATGTAGCTAGAAAGAAAGCGGCAAAGTGGAGCACCTTGCGACCCTTCTATTGCGACCCTGTTGTTCGCAACAGGGACTGGCTGTTGCGAACAACAGGGACTGGGCGAGTGGGTATCACGACAGGCAGCCACCGGAAGCTCTTACAGTCAGGTAGAATCCACAGCTTGCGGGAGTTGTCTAAACACAAGGTGGCCTTGAGCAGAGGAAGGTCAACCAAACATGAATAATCTCACAGCAAGTTACTTGCTGGATACAAAGGCATCGAATTGCCCATCGTCTTGCCATGCGGCATCTGACTGCCAACTGCTTGAGAGGCAGGAGAAGACACGTATGAGACTTTGAAAAACCTGCCCTGCAGACCAGTATGCGGCACACAGACATGCAGAATTGAGAAGCCACTATCCGAACACCGTCCCTCGCCACATGGGTTACAACGAAAAGGCCAAGCATTCTGGGTGGTAATTGTGATAACAATGCACTGCTTGAAACAGCCGATTAAAGCTCTCCAATAAATGCTGACGGGGCATGAAGCATGTACATTGTATAGTTCTTATGCTGTAGTAGCATTAACGTGCAACACGTTACAAAAATAATTTCATTCTCAGAGCTACGGCAAATGCAGATGGTTCCCTGGATGCACCTTGTTCTCGGCGGTCAATGTGGCACCCACAGCCACCAGGAGCTTCACTTCATCCAGCCGGCCCTCCCTGCAGGCCCCATGGAGCATGCAGGGTATTTCCCTCCTGCACAATGCCAGCGTGAACACCACTACTGACCTCTCAGCATTAGCAACAACAGCAGCAGTTTAGTAAAATGGCAGGAGCCCACCGACACAAGCGAGGCCTGTCTGATGGATTCAATTACAGCTGAGCGATTCCTATAAGTTTAGCTTCCTTCGAGCTGTCCATCTGGCCTACACATGAATTTGATGGCATAGGCACACCCGTGATGGATAACATGATGAAAGAACCTGAGCACACAAAACGTAGATAATAGAGATAAGAGTACACAGTTATAGATGAAAAAAATGCAAAATGCATTCCCAATATGTGCGATAGGCACCCAGCCCTAGTTCCCATACCTTCAGCCAGGAAACCAACAACCCATGGTCCGACACCATCATTTAATAATCCACTTGCAGAAATTTATACCTTGCTGCCCATATGCTACTGGTTGATAAACCACTGATAAAAATATACTCTGCCCCACCCGACTCATCCTTCTTCTCCAGCAGCTCCTTAACCGTCGCCATCGCGCTCTGCAGCTCACGCTCACCCGCCATCCACCCTGCCAGCAGATCTACCTTCTCGGCCGCAGCGCTCTGAGAGAGTTGGAGTTGCTCCGTGGTGGTGCGCAGCGTCTCGGACATCTGGAGTAATAATAGGCCCCGAATAGGCCCGATTTCCCCCACATATCACCCATAAATTCTGGATAAGTAAATACTTGTGCTTCCCATTTCATCAGTGAAAGAAAGCAGGGGTGAAACAGCAGCTGTGAACTAGCTGATAGACCAGCCGCTCAGCTGTCAGGGACCCAACACAAAAGATCGTGCCTTTTCCAGTTCCTTAATCTGGTCACTGTTGCTAGATGCCACAAGCCCAAACAAAACACATGTTTCCCTGAACCATGATGAGTAAGAGGAGGATCGATGAGGCATGCACGCATGTTTGTGGCCCCAATGATCAGCCATCAGAGGGACCAATGCCAAAGTAACATTGAAAACTTGTCGATGGAAACTTCACACGTTGCCATACGTCCATGAACTAGACACATTGCAGACCTGATGAAGGAAGGAGCCACCTTCAATAATCCAAACTAAACGTTATCCTACTATCAAAGCAGCGTTGTGAATTTTACGTTTGACATTTTCCGCCTAGCGTCCAGCGCCAAGTAAGAGTACCGCAATAAGGCTTAAAAACCCAGTCCTTTTGTCAAAATAGACTCACTTATCCAACAGCCTTTACGTCTGCCACCGTCCACACACGAATAGTTACAGCAGTATTAGTTGCATTCATGATGATTATAATGATAAGGCGATCTAATTATTGCCAGTGAATATCACGCTCACCTCATCCTTCTTCTGCATAACCTCCTTGAGGCTGCCCCGCGCCTCCTCCAGCTGGCGCTCCAGCTCCGCCAACTTGGCGTGTCGGTCCCACAGCTCGGCCCCCCTGTCGACCAGGGCCTGCTCGGCGATGGCTGCCCTGGCCTCGGATCGCTGGAGCTCCTCCGCCTTGATCCGCAGCGCCTCGGACACCTGCTGAGTAGAATGGCAACGCAAATATGAAGGACATCCAGAGGGTTAGGACTAAAGTGAATCCAGAGTATTAGGGCAGTAATGAATCCAGAGTATTAGAACTATAAGGAATCCAGAGTATTAGAACTACAACGAATCCAGAGTAATAGAACTATAACAAACCCAGAGTATTAGAACTATAGTGAATCCAGAGTATTAGAACTACCATGAATCCAGAGTAATAGAACTATAACGAATCCAGAGTAATAGAACTATAACGAATCCAGAGTAATAGAACTATAACGAATCCCAGAGTATTAGAACTATAACGAATCCCAGAGTAATAGAACTATAACGAATCCCAGAGTATTAGAACTACCATGAATCCAGAGTATTAGAACTATAACGAATCCAGAGTATTAGAGCTATAATGAATCCAGAGTATTAGGGCAATAACGAATCCAGAGTATTAGAACTATAACGAATCCAGAGTATTAGAGCTATAACGAATCCAGAGTATTAGGGCAATAACGAATCCAGAGTATTAGAACTATGATGAATCCAGAGTATTAAAACTATAATTAACGAATCCAGAGTATTAGAACTATAAAGAATCCAGAGTATTAGAACTATGATGAATCCAGAGTAATAGAACTATCAAGAATCCCAGAGTATTAGAACTACCATGAATCCAGAGTATTAGAACTATGATGAATCCAGAGTAATAGAACTATGATGAATCCAGAGTATTAGAACTATGATGAATCCAGAGTATTAGAACGATGATGAATCCAGAGTATTAGAACTATGATGAATCCAGAGTATTAGAACGATGATGAATCCAGAGTATTAGAACGATGATGAATCCAGAGTATTAGAACTATAAAAAATCCAGAGTATTAGAACTACACTGATGAGTCCAGAGTATTAGAACTATAAAGAATCCAGAGTATTAGAACGAATCCAGAGTATCAGAGCTATAGTGAATCCAGAGCATTAGAGCCATAACGAATCCAGAGGTACCAAGGAGAAACAGGACTGGTGCGGTTCCCCATCCCAGCGCCCTCCGCGCGACAAAAGTGCAAGCTGTCAAGGCGGCGCAAGAACGTCATTACAGTCCATTGTCGCAGCTAATCAAGGTTGCGTGCGCCACAAGGCATTGCTTCCCATACCTCAACCAGTCTGATGACTTCCCAATCTGATCATGGCAAAGGTTCAGTGGCCAACAGTCATCGTCAACGTTGTCAATACGCGGAACAGCGAAGGACATTTGTGAAAATGTTGAGATCCCTACGGGGCCCCGTGCCCCAGCTCCCCAGAGGGAAAGAGCCCTTCTGGGCACAACCGCTACGATCTCTCCCTTCTATTCAAGCTTGAGTAGTGGACTACACTGAGAAGGAGGCAGAGGGTAGCCCAGCCTGTGTTCACATATTTTGCCATGGCAAGGGCACTCGCCCATTTCATTCCATTTTCCCCGCCCTTCTTGAGCATTGTAAGCGATTTCTCGGTGCGCTCACCTCATCCTTCCGCTGCGACACCTCCTTGAGGCTTGCTTCTGTCGCCCGCAACTGGCACTCCAGCTCCACCACGCTGGCCCGCCCCTCCCCAAGCGGCGCTCCCTTGTCAGCCAGCGCTTGTTCCACGGTGGCCACACTGGTCAGGGCCAGCTGGAGCTCCACCGCATGGGCTTGCAACGCCTCAGAGCTGCACCGGGCTTGCGCTTTCCAGAACTCCACCGGCGTCCTCAGTGCATCCGCTTCGGCCTGCATTCCCAGAATTTCCAGCCGTGATATCTGCGTTGCCAGCAGAACCTCCCTGCGCCGTCTGTGTCCCATGATCATGCTTGATCGGGGCTGCCATTTGCTGCACATCTTCCCGTCCCTATGGTGGGCTTTCTTTGGCCGCCTCATGACCAGGGCGTCGCAAGCACACATCCAGCTTGCCGCTGATCTCGGCAAGCCTCCGCTCGACCCTCACGAGTTCCTGGGCATGCTGCTGGCAGCAGCACGGCTGTACTCCCGGCATGGATGCTTCCTGCTGACACAATAATGCATACCCCCAAAACTTGATGCAGAATTACGTGAGACAGTGCCAGGGACCTACGCAGAAGAGGCACTACAGTGCCATGCACAGGCTTGTGGTACCCAAGGGCCAGGATGGCCAGCACAGACTTCACGTGATCTCGGAGTACAGCATTTTGGGAAGACAGATGCAAGCTTCTCGAATGCTTACGCGGCCACGTACCTGCAATGAAACCTTCACGTCCATCCGGCAAACTGGAATCTGCGCACCCTCAAGTACCCCGGTGTCCGAAGTCTGTTTCGAACAAACGTCACGGGCCGCTAGTAAATCAGGTTGTACAGGGTCGCCTGCCCGCAGTTTCAGCTATCCTAACCATGAAAAAGCAACGGGATACCAGCCCGGGCTTTGCCCTCCAGTCTCATCATCGTCTCATTCTTACAAATCCATCCACGTGATAAAGTCCGAGACGAGAGATGAGCATAGAAGTACGCAATTAAAATATCGCACATTCTACTTCGACGGCTTGCTGCTCTTAACGGCACTTTTCTCGGCAGGGGCACGAGTATAATCAGGATCACTGCCCATTATTAGCCCTTAAGCAGGAGTCATTTCCAGATGTGAATGACACGTCTTTTGGCGCAAAACCATACAGGCTTTCGAATTCACTCTTGCACGGAGAGCCCCCCAAGCTCAGGTTTGGAAGGCGCCCAGCAATGGCCCTATGAACGTAGACGAAGCCTGCAGCTTACCAACATCCAAACTCCAGAGATAGGTCATCGACCAGCGTCATGTCAGATACGCCAAGCGTGCGTCATGATTGTGCTGGACGTGATAAAACTGTTTACGAGGCTCTTACTCAATTATGACACAGTAACAGTAACGCGCATCTGATATGGAGGTCTCGTGTACGACTACAGTATAAAGTTTTCAGGCGTCAATATTTTCTCCATTCTATTCCTGGGATCACTGAAAGGAGTATGTATATTTATTACCCGAGTGAGTTATTATGTGTATAAAGGGCGTATTTAGCATTTAATTTACGTGTTGACCAGGATTATTTGTCGGGCACTCGCGCAACTTGCCAGCTGGGCAACGCTTTCTGGGCATTAGTGGGCAATGCTGACTCAATTCTGTCTGCTGCTGCCTGTAGACTGTCCACAGAGTGGATAAGTCTGTACCCAACCTTGAAGTCGCAAGATGCATGAAGTCGGCTTCGCCAGTTCGCCTGGGCTTGGGAACAGGGAAATTGCGCGCGAGACTGCACGCCTGTCGCGCTGCAGCGCGCTCCAGGACAGTAGCAGACAGCAGTCACAGCACACAACAACAACAGCAAACAGCAGTTACAGACTTACAAGTTACAGCACACAACAACAGCAGCGGAAGACGATGAGGATTATTATTCTGCCATAACGCACCAATCATGCCCGCAGCCCCGCGAGAATATTTTTCCCGCTGGCGCTTTCCCGCCAATTAGCGACCAGCACAGCTGCAGCGTGGCATGGCATTGCTTCGAGCCCGTTCTTGGTCACGACTCACGAGTCGCGAACATCCCAGTTCCCACCCAGGTGCATTGGGAAGAATGATAGGCACGCTACTGGCACGCTGGCCTAGGCGAACGTGGGTATTTGCACGCCCAGTTTCGCGCATAGACATGGGAAGCTCGAATCCTCGATCACCCAGGGCTCACCTACTTCAAACGTCGGCATTTCCGAGAAAGAACATGTTACCATGTTACCAAAACTAACTAAGTCTAGGTGGTGGAAACAGCGCATCACAAAGAGCAGCAACACGGCGTCGAATGTAATTGCTTTTACCCACTCCATAGTAATCAACTGACCGGCTCGACCGGCAGAGTACCACATAGCTCATGTAGGTATGCCACAACAGTTACGTCGCCATTACCTGACCGAGGGGTTTTGCGATCGCGCAGTCTTTCCCAGCTGCCGCCCAGCTGCGGAAAAGATAGTCTTAAAGATTCTAACGGTAATCACTAACGACTGCGAACGGGTTACAATGATGACCTTTGGTGGTACTGGCCGCGGCTAGCGCCAGCGATGACGGCACCCGGCTAGCTTGCTTCGTTGTCGGGGAAGGATGCACATGATCATGCAGAGCCGGTCTTCACACTTCACAGCCTATCCTAGAAGGCCTGTTTGAAGCGAAGCCGAGCTTCGGAGATAAGCGAAGCGTTCCCGGAACACGATAAGGAATTTTGTGGAAGATTTAAGCTTGATTGGGTAAGATACCTCTGTTCAAGAAAGCATTAGCGAATTCATTAAGGTTGCCAGGTTTTACGTCTAAGGTGACGGCGTTTTTTTAGGGAGCTAAAACCGGAAGCCAGGCACTTTCCAGCTCATTAGTCAACTCCCTACCGTCAGTTATGGAAGCCGATTCAGTCTAGTGCGAGCAGGTGGGTGTTCTTTTTCCTTCTCTGCGTGCTGGTGCTGCATATCTTGCTTGCCGTTTTGCGTTGAAGCCGTCATAAGGTAGCCTGAGAATTTAAATGGTGACGAGATACGTCCGAGCAGTTGCAGATGGATATGCTCTTGGAGCAGATGGCATCTAACAAAGAGATGTAACAAAAGGCACCAAGCACATTCATCCAAGCCTACTATTGCATATCCGAGACCAGAGAAACTCAGGGTGTAATCATTGGCTAGATTTCCCTTGAACACTTTGCTCATTGTATTCTTGTTATGGCTGGATCAAGGTGTGCGGTGTCATACTAAAGCATGTGTATGCATTTACTTTAATGCGCCGCAGTGAGGGGCATCTGGCCATGGGGATGCGCGGATGTCATCATCGCCATAAATGTCCAGATTGTTAAACATGCCAAGGGATACATCTCTTGTCATACCTCCTATCGTGAGTACCGTTGTCTTTTATCATGTTTCGGCCATTGGTCATTGCAAACCCTTAATATGTCTGGATGGAGTGGATGATGATTTGATTATGATTTGATTATGATGCAGGGTCCCTCCCGGCAGCCACAGATGGAGGCCAGAGGTCAAGACTTGGCAAATCAGTTGAAATTTTGGAAGGAGCAGGCGGAGAAGAGTTCCCAAAGATCGCAGCGCCATGAAGCCAGGGCGGTGGAGCTGGAGCGCCAGCTGCAGGAGGCACGAGCAACACTGAAAGAACTGCTGGACTTCAAGGATGAGGTGGGCATCTGTCGGATGACCCTCAAGAATGTCGCAACCTGATAGTACTGTCCACCAGGTAAATGGGTCACGCATAATGTCTCCCGATCAACCATGGCAATTTTTGCCGACTACCCATGAACCTGCAAATGGTTTTTATTAGTTGAGCACTGGGTCCTTATCCTACGCCAAATTTCCTTGGCTGTTGGTTCTTTAGAGGAATGGCAATGAGGATGTGGTCAAATTCAGTGGAGCTTCGAGTACAAAGATTGTAGCAGTGTATTTTTGCTGCTGCGCCTACCCAGTGCTTCCATGTAACGGGAGGTCGTGCAGGGTGAGGTTCTTGCTGTCATTAGCTAGCCACGCAAAAATAATAGAAACGAGTTTTGGTTCTTCCCCTTTAGCTAATGGGGAAATGGAATGGGGTTACATGGAAAAGTTCATGGGATTGTGTCATTTGTGTCTCATCTGGAGATGAAATGTCTCTAGATCCACCGTGTTTGCTGCATGGCCGATATATGGACGCACACCTACCCTGATGATCCGTAAATGGCTACCGGATCGCCATGATGATGGGCACAGGGTACCCTGGGTACTTGGCAAAATCCCACAAATGCATGCTGATGCCACATGTGTTGGTGGTCATAATGGTGGCATGGCGCAGGACATGAACACCGCGCTTCATGAAGCATCCAAGGGGGGCTGTCTCAATATCGTGAGATGGCTGGTATCCAAGGGCGCCAACCTAGCAGCGCGAAACAAGGTAAGCATTTACTCCTGGCATTTGAGCTGGGTCTCAAAACTCATCTCCTGGTGGCATGACCCAATATCGTACAGCATAGGGATGCCGGCTTACTGTGTATTGAGGATATTGGAAGAGCATCGAATTCTTGAAGGCTAGCTAATAACAAAGCTGGTGTTTTTACTATCCCTAGGCAGTACAAAATGGCTGTCCTGGTAGGTGCATGGGCCAGCTGAAGTTAGAGCCGTGTGGCATAGACTAAGTCACTGACCTCCTCTGGAAGGATCGGCTTTTGCTTTTCATGCTAAAGAAAATTTTCCGAAACCTAATGCTAGGGGAGGGTTCGCCTGCCAGGAGTTTGTCACCAGTCGCAACTTACCTGTTAGTTGGGATAGCCCTGTCAGAGCCAGGTAAAATGTCTCTAGAGACCATTCTAGGCTACGTGCCACTTCCCGCCAATGTGTAGCCTATAGAAGCTCCATATGCAACTTGCCAGGATCATGAACATGTTTTACAGCTGCTTATGGCATGTTATTACTTTCTTTTGTGCTCTGACTGATGCCGGCGGGCTTAAACCTATTGCCCTGTTCATATGCTATTGGACCTGCGGCGCTGCACATAGTGGGGACGCCCCGTTGCATCTCGCATCGGCAAATGGCCATGTAGACATTGTCCACCATCTCCTGATGAGCGGCGCTGACAAAGAGGGGAAGAATGAGGTACATTTAGCTTCACACAATGCAAAGCTGAGCCCACCCACCCTTGCTGCTGGTGGGGGACAAGACTGGACCAAGGGGGCATGTACTGGGCCCCAACATGGTGAACTGGCCTAACTTGACAATAACTTATACAATGATGTTGATAATGTGGCTCCGTTATAAAGCCTGCACACACATTATTGTAATAAAACTGTTTTTTATGGTAGGAAGGCACTCCAATGGACCTCAGCTTCAGCACCTATTTTCACTTACCAAATCATCCACTATCGCCTAATCATCCCCACGGGTGTTTTGTGCAGGTTGGGTGTACCCCGCTGCACTGTGCAACAAGGAATGGCCACCTCACAGCTGTTCAGCACCTGCTGATGGAAGGCGCCAACAAGCATGCCACGGATGAGGTCAGTCCTCAGGGTATCGCAGTCATTGGAGTGGATGCGTCTCAGGTGGCGTAAACGATTTAAATCCATTTCTGGCCTGGCCTGGCCTGGCTTTGCTTTGCATGCATCACTACAGACATCTAGTTCATTGCAATAGGTGGGATAGCTCTGCATGGTGGAATAACGCAGACTTGTGTACCAGATGACCACAGTTAGGCCATCTGTATGGTGTGGGCCGGCGGAAGATACTGCTCGATGGAAGACGGTGCTCGGTACCCGAGACTCCTGCCTCGGTACCAGCTGGGGTACTTGGTCCATAGGAGCTTGTGCCGGTCGTTTTGTGGTGGTCGTATCCCTTAGTACCCGATCCTTGCCCTTTATTTCAGCTGGACCTGGCCTGGAACTCCAAATCGACCTAACGGGTAGTTCCGAAGCTCCATGCCAATTCTTGCGAAACTCCTCAAAGTGTGGACAAATCCGTAGGACCCATACTATGTGGACGCCTGGACCTTACCAGATCTTGCTGAAACCGCTGCATTTGCAAAAGCCCTCATTCATGCGAATGCGGCACTCTGTTGTGCAATACGCATGTGTGATCTGGAAACCGTTCAATGTGGCAGGCCGTTTGACTTTCCTTTTGCTTGGTCGATTTCTCCGTCCCTGTAACTGCTTCGGTTTACAGTATTGCCATCGCACTATGATGCGCTGGACGATTCCACCAATGGTCAGGCAACGCCCTGGTTATGTTTTCCCCACGCTGGATTGCCTCTCCCATCTCAAGTGGGTGGCCACTGTGATGGCTGATGGCTCCATGCCATCGTATTTGCGTGCTTCTGTGGTTTTGGTGCGGTGCGGTGTTCATGTGTGCATGTGCGGCTGCTGTGTGCAGCTTGGTCGGAGCCCGCTGCACATTGCATCATGGGATGGCCACCTGAATGTCGTGAAGCACCTGGTGGAAAGCGGTGCGGACAAGGAGGCCAAGACCCAGGTCAGTCTTGGCTCCACCCTGATGGCCACCAATGGATGTGCTTCCACACATGGTTTTGCATCATCTCCACAATGCAACCATGTCATGGAATGCGTAAAAGCTTCTACCGTAGGCTCTGCCAGGCTTGCTCTAAGCTTGAACGGGTGCCCTCATGCCCCTTGCCTGTTGTGGTCTTGGGGTTGACGAGTTGTTCACACATGGGAATTGCCCCTTGCGAATGGTGTGGATGGGTCTGCCTGGGACGAACTGAGGCTGCCGAAATGTGGTTGACGTTGTTGTTCTCCCTCCTGGCCGCTACTCAGGAATGTCTATCTCACATCCATGGGCCAGATTTGAGCTTCCCCAGATCGTCTCCACCACCCCTGAGGTCATGTGCCCAGCCCACAGTTTCTTTCTCTTATATCGAATACCTGTCTTAGCAATGCCAGGCATTTTTCATTGTACCTGCAATGGCATTCTCTCTCTGTGTCTGTCCGGCATGTTTCACTGGAAAAGGCTGCCTTTCAGGGGCTTCCCCGCCACTAACCTTGGAAGGTTAGGAGGAACTCGTGCTCTGAGTGGTTTTCGTTGGGAATAGGCTCGAGCGCCAAATCTAGACGCCATGAACCAGGCCATATCTTCCGGGCACCACCTTTCTAAAACGGGATTACCCTGATTTTGGCACCTGATTTTTGTGTGGGCCAGCGGACGACAATTCTCTGTACCAGAGACTCCTGCCTCGGTACAAGCTGGGGTACTTGGTCCGCACTATCTTGTGCCGGTTGTTTGGTGGTGGTCGTATCCCTTACTCCCATCCTCGCCCCTATTTCCAGCTGGACCGGGCCTGGAACTCCAGATCAGCCTATGGGTAGTTCCGAAGCTCCATATCACTTCCAGGCCCGACTCAAAGTGTGCTCCACTCCATGGGACCGATACTATGTCGAAGAGCCCTCAGTCATGCGAATGCGGAACAGTCTCTGTTGCGCAATACGCATGTGTGATCTGGAAACCGTGCAATGTAGCAGCCAGTCTAGCTGTGAGTTTCCTTTTGCTTGGTCGATTTCTCCATCCCTGTAACTGCTTGTGTTTGATGTGATACGATCGCTCCATGGTGCGCTGCACGATTCCACCAATGGTCTGCAGCGCCGTGGCTGTGTTTTTCCCGCTTTGGATGGCCTCTCCCATCTCAAGTGGGTGGCTATTGTGATGACTGATGGCTTGGTGCGGTGCGTATTTGCATGCTTCTGTGGTTTTGGTGCGGTGCGGTGCTCATGTGGGCATGTGTGGCTGCTGTGTGCAGGATGGTTGCACCCCGCTGCACATTGCATCATGGGATGGCCACCTGGATGTCGTGAAGCACCTGGTGGAAAGCGGAGCGGACAAGGAGGCCAAGACCCAGGTCAGTCTTGGCTTCACCCTGATGGCCACCAATGCATGTGCTTCCATCCATGCTTTTGTATCATCTCCACCATGCAACCATGTCATGAAATGCGCAGCAGCTTCTACCGTAGGCTCTGCCAGTCTTGCTCTAAGCTTCAACGGGTGCCCCTACGCACCTTGCCTGTTGGGGTCTCGGGGTTGACGAGTTGTTCACACCTGGGTTGCCCCGTGCGAATGAGATGGCTCTGCCTGGCAGGAACTGCGGCTGCCAAAATGTGTGGTTGACCATTTTGGCTCCCTCATGGCGGCTACTTTGGAATGTTTGTGTCGCATGGCCGCACTTGAGCTTCCCCAAATCGTCTCCCCCACCACTGAGGTCATGTGCCCAGCCCTCATTTTCTTTTTCGTTTTTGGAATACCTTTCTTAGCAATGCCAGGCTTTTTCCATTGTCAGTGTAAGGTCATACTCTTGCTCTGTCTCTGTGCGGCATGACCCACTGGGAAAGGCTGCCTTTCAGGGCCTTGCCCGCCAGTTTTATGAACTTGGAAGTGTTGGAGGAACTCGAGCTCGCAGCAGTTTTCGTTGGGAGTAGGCTCAAGCACCAAACCCGGACGCAGTGGACCCGGCCACATTTGTCGGGTGCCACCTCCCCACAACGGGCTTACCCTGATGGCTAATTGTGGTGGGCCGGCGGAAGACAGTGTTTTGTACCAGAGACTCCTGCCTGGGTATAAGCTGGGGTACTTTGTCCGTACTATCTTGTGCCGGTCCTTTTGTGGTGGTCGAATCCCTTACTCCAATCCTCGCCCCTAATTTCAGCTGCATGGACCGCGCCTCGAACTCCTGATTGGTCTAAAGGGTATTTTCGAAGGTCCATGCCAGCTCCAGGCCAAACTCCCAAGGGTGGACAAATCCGCTGGACCCATACTATGTGGACGCCTGGACCTTTGGAACCACATCTAGCTGAAACCACTGTATTAGGCCAAGCCCTCAGTAATGCGAATGCGGCACAGTCTCTGTTGTGCAATACGCATGTGTGATCTGGAAACCGTTCAATGTAGCATCCAGTCTAGGTGTGAGTTTCCTTTGTCTTGGTCGATTTCTCCACTGTAGCTCCACTGTAGCTGCTTCCGTTTGATGTGTTCTCCATCGCTCTATGATGCGCTGCACGATTCCACCAACGGTCTGCAACGCCCTTGTTATGCTTTTCCCCACGCTGGATTGCCTCTCCCATCTCAAGTGGGTGGCCACTGTGATGGCTGATGGCTGGATGCAAGCGTATTTGCGTGCTTCTCTGGTCTTGGTGCGGTGCGGTGCTCATGTGGGCATGTGTGGCTGCTGTGTGCAGGATGGTTGCACCCCGCTGCACATTGCATCATGGGATGGCCACCTGGATGTCGTGAAGCACCTGGTGGAAAGCGGAGCGGACAAGGAGGCCAAGACCCAGGTCAGTCTTGGCTCCACCCTCATGGCTTTTCTTCCACGCATGGTTTTGCATCATCTCCATAATGCAACCATGTTATCAAATGCGCGAAAGCTTCTACCGTAGGCTCTGCCAGGCTTGCTCTAAGCTTGAACGGGTGCCCTTATGCTCCTTACCTGCTGGGGTCTTGGGGTTGACGAGATGTTCACACATGGGAAGTTTCCCCTAGCGAATGAGGTGGATGGCTCTGCCTGGTTGGTTGTGTGGCTGCCAAAATGTGAATGACCGCTTTGGCTTTCTCATGGCAGCTACTTTGGGATGTTTGTGTCGCATGGCCATGCTGGAGGCCTTCCGAGTTCGTTTCCGTCTCCCCTGAGGTCGTGTGCCCAGGCCTCATCTTCTTTTTCGTGTTTGGAATACCTTTCTTAGCAATGCCAGGCATTATTAATGGTCTATGCAAGGTCATTCTCTCTCTGTCTCTGTGTGGCATGTTTCAATGGGAAAATGCTGCCTCTCAGGGCCTTCCCCGCCACTTTCATTACCTTGGAACTTTTTTAGGAACTCGCGCTTGGAGAGTTCTCCGTTCGGATCGGGCACAAGCTCCAAATCCGGATGCCATGATGTAGGCCATATCTTTCGGGCGCCACCTTTCTACACTTGGCTTACCTTGGCACCTGATTATTGCGTGGGCCGGCGAAAGACGGTGCTTGGTACCATCTCTCGGCAGTGTCCCAAACTTCCAGACCTATGGTAACCTTTGACGCTTTATAGAGTGGGAATAACCTGCTGAGATGAGAATGCAACCTATACAGCAAAATTAGTTGAATTCTGTTTATGCTAGCGGCCCAGGTAGGGGCTGACTGCGAAAGGTGTTTGCCACGACAGGTGGGCTTCTATTCCAGGGAAGCAGGTTGTTTCTTATGCTTGAGAATTCTCACGTTACGACACTGCAAATAGCAGAAGTACAAAAGAAAATCACTGGCACAATACAAGCCATCATGACCACAGTCATTGAAGCAGATAGGAACTTCATTTAGAAGCTTAAGGCAGCAACCAAGGAGGGATGTAACCCGAAAGAGGCCGCCAAAACAGCCCAGGCGACTCTGGTGGGCGAATGGCTAGCTTGGGTGAAGAAGTTAAACCTGGCCCGGGCCAGGAGCGTGAAAATGGCTTTGGAACAGCGGGCTTTTACTATCAATGGGAATGGAGAGGAGGAGCTGGCCGATATGATTGCAGAGCAGGAGGGGGTAACATTTTTTCGAGCCGGATCCCCCTATAATGGTAGCAGGGGATGCTCCCCCTCCAGCGGGCGGGAACCGGGGGGCGAGGCGGGATGAGCACGGTGGTGGCCGGGGATGAGGATGCCATCTCGGGAGCAGCGGACCCGGCTGTGGCGGATCTAGATCGAAATGTGGCCCGGTTGATGGGAATGTATGCAGGGGAGATGATACCCGCTGGCAGGCGGCTATTTGGGCCAGGTGATGTCCGCATTGGTGGAGAAGTGGAAGCATTGCGGGCTGCCATGGCCAAGTTGCGGGACCTGTTCCCACCGCGGGCCAGACGCCATCAGCCAGTGCTGGAAGGCTCGGGCGCACGAAAGGACTGTTTGGCGCTGAGCGGGAACGCAGTGTCCGTCCTGCTGAGCAACATGCTGGAAGTTTTGGAGGAACTCACACTTGGAGGGTTGCGAATAGGCTCGAGCGCCAAATCCGGACACCATGAACTAGGCCATATCTTTCGGGTGCCACCTTTCCACAATTGGCTAACCCTGTTTTCGGCACCTGGTTTTTGTGTGGGCCGGCGGAAGACATTGCTCTGTACCAGAGACTCCTGCCTTGATACAAGCTGGGATCCGTACTATCTTTTGCCGGTTGTTCGGTGGTGGTCGTATCCCTGACTCCCATCCTCGCCCCTATTTCCAGCTGGACCGGGCCTGGAACTCCAGATCAGCCTAAAGGGTAGCTCCCAAGTTCCATGCCAGTTCCAGGCCAACCTCAAAAGCCATAGGACCCATACTGTGTGGACGCCTGGAACCACATGGCCTTGGGCACCAGATCTAGCTGGAACCGCTGTATTTGGAACTGTGTTTGGAAAAGCCCCCATTCATGCGAATGCGGAACAGTCTCTGTTGCGCAATACACATGTGTGATCTGGAAACCGCGATGTGGCAGCCAGTCTAGGTGTGACTTTCCTTTTGCTTTATCGATTTCTCCGTCACTGTAACTGCTTGTGTTTGATGTGGTGCGATCGCTCTATGTGCTGCACGATTCCGCCAATGGTCTGCAACGCCCTGGTTGTGTTTTTCCCACCTTGGATTGCCTCTCCCATCTCAAGTGGGTGGCCGCTGTGATGGCTGATGGTTCAATCCAAAACCAGTTGCGTGCCTCTGCGCCTTTGGTGCGGTGCGGTGCTCATGTGTGCATGTGTGGCTGCTGTGTGCAGGATGGCTGGACCCCGCTGCTCATTGCATCAGAGAATGGCCACCTGGATGTCGTGAAACACCTCGTGGAAATCGGTGCGGACAAGGAGGCCAAGGACAAGGTCAGTCTTGGCTTCACCCTGATGGCCGCACGTGGACGTGCTTCCACACATGGTTTTGTATCATCTCCACCATGCAACCATGTTATGAAACGCGCAAAAGCTTCTACCGTAGGCTCTGCCAGGCTTGCTTTAAGCTTGAACGGGTGCCCTTATGCTCCTTGCCTGTTGTGGTCTTGGGGTTGATGAGTTGTTCACACATGGGAAGTGTCCCTTGCGAATGGTGTGGATGGCTCTGCCTGGGACGAACTGTGGCTGCCGAATTAAATGTGGTTGCCTGTTTTGGCTCCCTCACAGCGGCCACTTAGGATGGTTTGAGTCACGTGGCCATTGTTGCACTTCCGCAGATTCGTCTCCGTCACACCCCTGAGGTCATGTGCCCAGCCCTCATTTTCTTTCCCGTGTTTGGAATACCTTTCTTAGCAACGCCAGGCATTTTTCATTATCTGTGCAAGGTCATTCTCTCTCTTTCTCTGTGCCGCATGTTCCACTGGGAAAGGCTGCCTTTCAGGGCCTTCACCGCCACTTTTATGACCTTGGAAGTTTTTGAGGAACTCGCACTTGGAGGGTTTTCCGTAGGACTTAGGCTCAAGATCCAAATCCAAAGGCCATGAAGTAGGCCATATCTTTCAGGCGCCACCTTTGTACAACGGGCTTACCCTGGCACCTATTTTTTGTGTGGGCCAGCGGACGACGGAACTCTGTACCAGAGACTCCTGCCTCGGTACCTACTGGGGTACTTGGTCCATGCGAGCTTGTGCTGGTCCTTTTGGGGTGGTCGTATCCGATTCTCCAACCCTCATCCCTGCATGGAGCGGGACCGGAACTCCAGATCGGTTTTTGTTGGGAACAGGCTGGAGCGCCAAATCCGGAGGCCATGAACTAGGCCATATCTGTGGGGCGCCACCTTTCTACAACAAGATCACCTAGATGGCTCATTTTTGTGGGGGCCAGCGGAATCCAGTGCTCTGTACCAGAGACTCCTGCTTGGTACCAGCTGGGGTACTTGGTCCGTACTATCTTGTGCCGGTTGTTCGGTTGTGGTCGTATCCCTTACTCCAACCCTCGCCCCTAATTCCAGGTGGACCTGGCTTGGAACTCCAGAATGGTCTAAAGGGTAATTTTGAAGCTCCATGCCAGTTCCAGGCCAGACTGAAAGAGTGCTCGAGTCTATTGGACCCATATCATGTGGACGTCTGGGCCTTTGGAACCACACCTCGCTGAAAGCACTCTGTCGAAAAGCCCTCGTTCATGTGCATGCGACACAGTCTCTGTTGCACAACATGCATGTGTGATCTGGAAACTGTGGAATGTGGCAGCCAGTCTAGGTGTCAGTTTCCATTCTCTTGGTCGATTTCTCCATCCCTGTAACTGCTTCCGTTTGATGTGGTGTGATCGCTCTGCGCTGCGCTGCACGAGTCCACCAATGGTCTGCAACGCGCTGGTTCTTTTTTCCCCACGTGGGATGGCCTCTCCCATCTCAAGTGGGTGGCCGCTGTGATGACTGATGGCTCGATGCAAGCGTGTTTGCGTGCTTCTGTGGTTTTGGTGCGGTGGTATTTAATGTCGGCATGTGTGGCTGCTGTGTGCAGCTTGGTCGGAGCCCGCTGCACATTGCATCATGGAATGGCCAGCTGGATGTCGTGAAGCACCTGGTGGAAAGCGGTGCGGACAAGGAGGCCAAGGACCAGGTCAGTCTTGGCTTCACCCTGATGGCCACCAATGGATGTGCTTCCACGCTGTGTGTTGTATCATCTCCACAATGCAACCATGTTATGAAATGCGCAAACGTTTCTACCGTAGTCTCTGCCAGGCTTGCTCTAAGCTTGAACGGGTGCCCTTATGCTCCTTACCTGTCGGGGACTTGGCAAATTTGTTGATGCATCAAATAGATTCATCACACTTGTTTTCGCTCAGTTTGTTGTATGCAAGGGTGTTATTAGAGTGATCTTAGTGCTCACAAGAGGTTTTTCCTGCCATTTGTTTGGCACAAGACCGGATTTCAATACAACTATGGATAAACGTGGTCATATTGAGCTGAAAATTGGGGGCTGTGTGTTTGCAACCCTGGGCCAGTTTTGAAGCCATCGCATCACATCTGAACCCATGGCATGTGTCTAGAATTTGTTTTTGATGTTTTTAGGCACCCTAAAATGCATGGTTTTTGCTAAACTTTTCTGAGCTATCTGCTCATTTTATAGTTATGTTGCGGCGGGCTCAAAGGGGGCCGATCTGCCGCCTGTAGCGTAGCTCTACCGTACGTCACCTACACCATGTTAGGTGTTTGTTGTTACTTAGGACTAGAGAGAGAAAGGGACCGGCGGTGCGCCGGTACTAGTGCCTACTGGCAACCGTGCCCGCCCTTGATTGAGGGGGGCGCGGCGCCTTGAGACATGTGCTTTGTTTTCCATTTTCACACCGTACTTAGAGTGGTGTGGTGAACGTAGGGAGGCCTTTTTGCAGCTTCGCAACTTGATCCCAGCATTTGCTGGCAAGGTCGGCTGGCCGCTATGGCGGCTGCGCTGAATGTAAGACGATGCTATCGGCCTCTCCGGGCGTGGAGAGGCCTGGAATAAAAGTCTTTATGATCGCCACCTACCGTTACAGGCCACGGTAATGGTTGTTGGGTGGGGGGCTCTACGATTTGAGTAAAAGGGTGTGATTTCCGGCGCTGGGCCCACTGACGATTCCCCTCTACCCCTGGGTGCGGCAAGCAGCTTCCTGACACTGGGGAAGCTGCGTTTTTAGTCGGACAACGTCAGGGAAGGAGCCATACAGGCCAGGGCCAGCGGCTACGGTGGAAAGAATCACAGGTGGAGGCGAATCTGCCTTAAACGTGGAGATGGCTAGCGCGGGGTGCCAGGGTAGCCCATAACTACCAGGAGCCTGACAGCGGACCCGATCTTTCGGCCTGTGGCCAGACGGGAGTTTCGGGGAGGATGCGGGGCTGGAGCGAATCTTGGTGGGAGGAGCGCGCTCTTCATAATTGCCCAGTTTTTCAGCAAAGGCAGCGGCTGCCGTGGGTCGGGGGGGGGTTCTGTCGGCATGGGGAGGTCGGCAGGCACTCTGTACCCTCTCGGCGCTCCGGCGAGCAGGCCCCTTCTGCCCTTGGCGATAAGGGAGAGGTGGGAAGCTGCGGAAAACAGTGGGTATTCATGCGCACTTACAAAAAATCTGGTTAAGAAACTCTACAGCGCTTGACAAGCCTGGAAAAAATTTTTCCCCTCGCGGGGGGCGCGTGAAAAGGCGGCGGGCTCCGCTTTGCCTTTGCCGTTTTCACGCGCCCCCCTCGAGGGGGGGGTGCGTGTGGAACCCGGCAGTGCGGTCCGGCTTTGTTTTAAGAAAATGCATTATATACCATAATAAAGCTCCACTCGGCTGCGGCTGCGCCAAGGCTCGTGACACCATGGCGATGGTGAGCCTTGGCGCTAGGAGGTCCGCATCCATCATTATCACCACGATGGGGGGTAATGGAGCCAGTGGCAGTGGCTCTACCCTCGGGAAATCCCAGCGGCTTTGCCGGTGGGCTGGTGATGGTGGTTGGGTGAGCTGGAGACGTTCCCAGGTGGCATAAGTCCTAAAGCGGCAGCACTGGGATGCGCCCCTCTAAGAAGGGGAACGCATGTGGCTCCGCCCTGCGTCCGCCGGGAGACCGTAGCGGCCACACGGGGGCGGGAAGGGGGGCATCATCATGCCAACAAGAGCCCAGCATTCCAAGTGGTTGCGTTCCTACCACCAGGGCTGGAAACGGCCTGGGTGGCCAGAGATGGTGATGTGGGACAAGATTGGACCAAGGGGGCATGTGCTGGGCCCCAGCATGGTGAACTGGCCTAACTTGACAATGACTTGTACAATGATTTTGAGGGTGTGGCTAGGCTCAACTGTTAAAGCCTGCACACACTTATTGTAATAAACTTGTTTCTCTGGTAGGAAGGCACTTCCAATGGACCTCAGCACCTATTTTCTGAGCTATCTGCTCATTTTATAGTTATGTTGCGGCGGGCTCAAAGGGGGCCGATCTGCCGCCTGTAGCGTAGCTCTACCGTACGTCACCTACACCATGTTAGGTGTTTGTTGTTACTTAGGACTAGAGAGAGAAAGGGACCGGCGGTGCGCCGGTACTAGTGCCTACTGGCAACCGTGCCCGCCCTTGATTGAGGGGGGCGCGGCGCCTTGAGACATGTGCTTTGTTTTCCATTTTCACACCGTACTTAGAGTGGTGTGGTGAACGTAGGGAGGCCTTTTTGCAGCTCCCACCCACCCACCCTCGCTGCTGTTGGGGACGAGATTGGACCAAGGGGGCATGTGCTGGGCCCCAGCATGGTGAACTGGCCTAACTTGACAATGACTTGTACCCAATGATTTTGAGGGTGTGGCTAGGCTCAACTGTTAAAGCCTGCACACACTTATTGTAATAAACTTGTTTCTCTGGTAGGAAGGCACTCCAATGGAACTTAGCTTCAGCACCTATACTTCAATGTATCTAAACATTCTCATTTTGAGATGAAAACTGGCTCGAATTATTGAGAAGGGTAAAGGGTTGCAATAACTTGGGACAACATTTTCCCATTTACATTGAAAAGGGGTTGCCTCGCGAAGCCTAGTTCAGAGAACCACGATTCTATTCACAGTGGAACTCCAGGGTAGCCAGACCTCTATATTAAAGCAATGAGTGGAGCACATACAAAAGGCAGGCCACATCCCGGCCGCCGATGGTCATGGGAACACTTATTGCTTGTTCAAAGGCTAACCTTTGCCTTACATCCCTCTCGGCCGATCCATGCCAGGGACAATGAACCTATCGTAAGGAGAACGAACAACAAAGTTAGGCATGGGGCAGTTTCAAAATAGCCCGCTATGCCCGAGGGGGGCAGGTGGCCATGGCCGGAAGAAGAAACTTAGGAAGCTCCACTTCCAAGTTACAGTGCAAGCCCACAAAGGGGCAACCGTGGTGCTGCTGAGCCAGTGCCCCAGGCCCCATGCTGCGACCCTCAAGGAAATCATGAGTGGCACCCCTTTGCCGCAGCCGGTGAATGGTGAAGATCTGGGCGACCCCTAATGCCCGAGCAGCAATGAGTCAATAGCTGGTAGGTTAAAGGGAACACATGCTCCCAAGCTGGCGTGCCCGCAATGCAGTGGCGGAGGATGGCTTCAGCGCTACCACCGACTGAGTCTTGCCCTCAGAGGTCTTCATAGGCTTCAGCAACAAGGCGCCCCACTGAGGCGGCCCATGCCGGACATCAGGCTAGAGGCGCACATGGCAGACTCGGAGGTTCAACGGCTCAGAGATTCGCAGGTAATTGCGGAACACGATGACCACCAGCAGGCCCTCAAGTTGCTGGTCTTGCATTTCCATCGTGCTGGCGATTGCAAACGCCACCTCCCCTGGCATGGGGGGTGGGGCACGAGGGGACATTTTCCATCCAGCGAGGTCGCCACATGCCAAGTCCCACCGCTTCACCATGCCAGGGTAGTAAAGTTGGAAACCCATCAAGGCATGGACACAGGTCTGGCGGCTGTATCCGGTATAAAAATGAGCCCAATCGACCTACCCACAAAGGGTCTCCTCAAGGGCTTCAGAACGGGATGATGGCCTGTCCCAGCCCAGCCACCTGCCTCCCAAGTCATAGAGAATCAAGGCCTGGACGGTAGGCCAACAAGGTAGCCGGTTTTATTTTCCCCTCAAGGAATGGAAGGTAGCCAACTTGTGCAGGAGGCCCTGGGTTAGGATGGTAGCCTTCCGCGGTCACATCACGGACCCAGTATGCCAGGAAGGCCCCCATGGATTCGCGCAGAAAACTCCATCGGGACTAACCTGCTGAGCTGAGAATGCAACACATATGGCAGAAATAGTTGAAATTTTTTTATGCTAGCACACGCACCCTAGCGGCCCCGTAGGGGTTGACTGGGCAAGGTGTTTGCCACGAAAGGTGGGCTTCCATTCGAGGGAAGCAGGTTGTTTCTTATGCCTAAGAACTCTCACGTTACCACACTGCAAATAGCAGAAGTACAAAGAAAATCACTGGCACAATACAAGCCATCATGACCACCGTCATTGAAGCAGATAGGAACTTCATTTAGAAGCTCATGGCAGCAACCAAGGAGGGATGTAACCCGAAAGAGGCCGCCAAAACAGCCCAGGCGACTCCAGGGGGCGAATGGCTAGCTTGGGTGAAGAAGTTGAACATGGCTCGGGCCATGAGCGTGAAAATGGCTCTGGAGCAGCGGGCTTTCACCATCAATCGGAATGGAGAGGAGGAGCTGGCCGATATGATTGCAGAGCAGCAGGGGGTGACATTTTTTTGAGCCTGATTTCCCGCCTGCGCCAAGTGCAATGGTCGCAGGGGTTGTTCCCCCTCCAGCGCCAAGTGCCATGGTAGCAGGGGATGCTCCCCCTCCAACGGGCGGGAACGGGGGGCCGAGGCGGGACGAGGACGGTGGTGGCCGAGGACGAGGATGCCATCTCGAGGGCAGCGGACCCTGCTGTGGCGGATCTAGATCGGAGTGTGGCCCGGTTGATGGGAACCGCAGGCGTCGTTCTTTCTCTCCTGACCCCACCCGCGAGGAGCTGAAGAAGATGCGACTGGCTCTGGAGGAGGCGAACCACAAGATCACTTGGTTCGAGAGGAGGATGGCGTGCTGCGATATCTGCTGCGAGCCCTTTGGCCAGAACGGCAGGTACCCCATCCTCTACCTTGTGGAGGGCGGCCACACTTGCACCCCGCAGAACTGCGACAAGTGCGCCGAGAAGCTGCGCCCCCACCGCCTAGAGTGGAATTCTACCAAGCCCAACGCCCACGTGATTGACCAGCGCTGCCCCGTGTGCAAGGAGCTCCTGGTGCGCGATCCCCGCACCAACAAGAAGTACACCCGCAACGTGGGGGTCGACAGACTGACATTCACCCTTGTGAATGTGCGCCTGTGCACTCGCGGGTGCAGTGGCGAGGTCGTGATCGGCGAGGAGGCGAGGCACGACGGTACCTGCTCCAAGCTTGCCAGGCCTTGCCCCAACCACCTCTCCCTCCCCCGTTCTGACGGCACCTCGACCATCTTGGGCTGCAATTACAAGTCCGCCAACCGCGAGGACCTGGATCGCCACCTGCGCGTGGTGGACAACGCCTCCGAGTGCGGTTTCCTTGATCTGCAGGCCGCCATCGCCGCCGCCGCCGCCTGTCGCAGCGGGAGCAGCGGCGGCGGCGGCGGCGATGGCGGCCTGCAGATCAAGGAAACCGCACTCGGAGGCGTTGTCCACCACACGCAGGTGGCGATCCAGGTCCTCGCGGTTGGCGGACTTGTAATTGCAGCCCAAGATGGTCGAGGTGCCGTCAGAACGGGGGAGGGAGAGGTGGTTGGGGCAAGGCCTGGCAAGCTTGGAGCAGGTACCGTCGTGCCTCGCCTCCTCGCCGATCACGACCTCGCCACTGCACCCGCGAGTGCACAGGCGCACATTCACAAGGGTGAATGTCAGTCTGTCGACCCCCACGTTGCGGGTGTACTTCTTGTTGGTGCGGGGATCGCGCACCAGGAGCTCCTTGCACACGGGGCAGCGCTGGTCAATCACGTGGGCGTTGGGCTTGGTAGAATTCCACTCTAGGCGGTGGGGGCGCAGCTTCTCGGCGCACTTGTCGCAGTTCTGCGGGGTGCAAGTGTGGCCGCCCTCCACAAGGTAGAGGATGGGGTACCTGCCGTTCTGGCCAAAGGGCTCGCAGCAGATATCGCAGCACGCCACCCTCCTCTCAAACCAAGTGATCTTGTGGTTCGCCTCCTCCAGAGCCAGTCGCATCTTCTTCAGCTCCTCGCGGGTGGGGTCAGGAGAGAAAGAACGACGCGTGCTGTTCTTCAGCCGCTGCAACTCCTCCTTCGTCTCCCGCAGCTCGCGATGCAATGCGGCCAAGTCCCCATCGTTGTGCCCAGCGCCTCCAGAACGAGAGCGAGAGCTGGGGCCACCACGCAGCAGGCGTGCATGCAAAGGAAAACACGCAAGCAGCTGCAAAATCTATCTTTTAGCGGCCAACGCGTGCAAAATCCAACAGATAGAGGCCAACACTTGCAAAATCCAACAGGCAATCGAAAAAGGATGCATAAAACAGCAAACCACGTACTGGGAGCAGCCGCAGGGCGAGACTGAGCCACCATGTCGTCGATCGCAGCGTGCGACATGACTTCCGTGCGTGCGTCGTCCTCGTGGTCGTAGTCGTGGTAGTGGTCGTCAGACGGGTGCCAGCCTGCAAAGGATGGATAGAAAATGACAATGGCGTCACTGCCAGCTGCTGCAAATGCCCAAAAAACAAACCAAGGAAACACAAAACAGGCATGCATGAAAAAAATACGTACGCTCAGGTGACTGGGCCTCAAACTCGTGGGTCGTCGCCACAGCTGGCTAGCTGCTGGTAGTGGTATCATGCTGCTGTTCTGTGTGGTTCGTGAGGGTTTGGCTGCATTTTTCCAAGGGCCTGTTTGCGCTTTTGGCCTCGCGGGGAGGAAGGCAAACGGCATATTCCCGGCATATTCCCGGAATATTCCCACGAATATGCCGTGGGACGGTCGCTAGAAGAAAACGGCCGCGTCGCGTCGGTGGTTACGTGGACAGGTACGGACTGTCATGGCAGACTGGCAGATCTGACACCCGTTAGATGGGACGGTACGCGGACTGTCGTGGCAGACCGTCGTAACTGACAGGCGGCGGATTCGGCGCGGCGCGGAATTACGTGGCATGCTGTCAGATCTAGCAGGGCACGGAACTGTCGTGGCAGGCCGTCAGATCATGCAGCTGGCGGATACGGCACCGTACGGACTGCCATGTCAGACCGTCCGAACTGCCATGTGGCGGTCTGGCATGATAAATGGACGGATTATAGTGGGAAATCAATTACAATATGTGCAACCAAGTATTCATAGTATTTTGTACTATATGTACTAGTATGTGATGCTTATTAACTTATATTATGATCTTTCTACTACCAGTACTATGATTCCTAGTGCGATTGTACTATGAGACGCCATGAGATAGAGACAAAGTCGTGGATTTCCATTAAAATCATAGTAAGGCTTAATGCCCATAAGGGACTTTGTCTATTCCAAAGGGGCACTTAGACAGCCTCCTTCAGGGCCAGACGGCAACAGAACTTGTTGTACTCCTTGTCGCAGATAGCATTCATGGCCCTCAATTCCCTCTCGCAGGTGGCAGGGGCAAAGTTGGCAGACAGATAGGAGCGGTGCTCGGCCTTCACGAGGTCCACGAGCACACGGCAACACTCCTCCGTTGTCTTATCCTCATCCACCAGAGGAATGGAGGCAACGTATTCCTTCATCACATCCCACAAGTGGGGAATAGTGCAAACGCGATCAGACAACTTAGTCTCGAGGTTGGTGGCCAAAATGGCCACCTCCATACCCCTATTGCCATACTTGCTGGCGGCCATGCTCTCCTCCATAGTGGAGAGTGACTGCACACTGCCTTGGGCGATCGCGGTGGCAAAGTTGCACAGGGTCCATCCGCCATAGTGGCAAAATGGCCCTGGCTGCCTGCGCTTAGAGCGGAAGCGCTCCTCTAGCTCTGTGGCAATAGCTTCCAACGGCTGCATCATTCGCTGCTCTTTCTCAGCTTTGACTGCGTCCCACGACACTTGCGTGGACTTGTTGACACCACACATGGCAGGCCATGCCATCTGCACGATTTCGTGCACAAACTTCAAGCTCCCAGGCTCTATGCATTGCCATATCCTCGCTGCACAAAATCTAGGAGTGGCTGTTCCGCCATAGCTCCTGCGTATGTGATTGTGCCAGCGCCAGTGCGTGCGCCTGCGCCTGCGCCTGTGTTTGTGCCTGCTCCTCTCCCTGGGGTATTCGCCCCTCGGTTTAAGGACTCTGACACTTGGCCTCATGCAGGTCATGTGTCGCCACCTGGTACTGGTGATTCCAACGTTCCTCTGGTGCATTGCGTCACCTGCAAAAGGGTAGCTGAGAGGGCAGTGTGCAAGAGGCAGAACGGGGAGATGCAATGCCGGGGGTGCGCTCTGAATGAACTGAGCGACCGGGTGGATGCACTAGGTCCCTCTCCTCCTACGGAGCAGGTGAATGAGACCATCGTGGATTTTGACATGGGCTTGAAGGTTTACAAGTACGAATACCGGCCCAAGCGTCTCTCGCCTCCACCCAACGGCTACCCTCTGTCCAAGTGCATGTGCGCCAGGTGCAAGAAGCCTGCTCTCCACGCGCACGCATTGGTGAAGGAGGTCACCCCTCTGATGCCGGAGACTACTCCACTGTTTGGGTTGCCAAGCTCGTGGTTGGCGACATCGTTTGTGGGATCTGCCGCAACACGCTCCTCGCCTCGTTTGTCGACAACAACGTGGTCCTCAGCAAGGCCATGCACCGCGGCACCCAGTATTGGGAGTACAAGGGCCAGATCGATGAGGTGTTCCAGTACAACGAGGAACTCCACAAGATGGCAGAGCGCGCCCAGGACAACACGCACAACGGCCCCATGGGCAAGCACTACTGGCCTCGAAGGCACTGCGACAAGTGCGCCAAGCGCATCGACATCAACGTCCAGGACCTCTACGTCGCCCCAAGGCCCCGCTCTTTGGACGTTGACTTGGTCTGCTACGAGTGTGCCAAGTTCTGCAGCCTTGTTTCTGAGGCCGTCGCTTTCCCGGGCTTCAGTCGCCCAAACAAGCGGCTCAAGCGTAATGCGGAGGCCATGGGCAGCGTTCTTTACGATGTTGAGGGGTCCAACAAGCCCTATTTCACCGCGTAAGGTGTCATCTGGGCACTTGGCCCATGCAGGCCCGTTGAGGCCACTGCCGATTTAGATCGGCCGCTGTTGTTTGGGACTTTTCGTATTGTATATTGTAATCAAGTAACGTGCGTTGTAACTTTCACGTTAAAACTTCCGTCGGCGGAGCCCATTTTCGGAAGAACATCTAGTTAGTATTCGGCAATGACCACCCCACCCACCCCGCCGCGCCGCGCCACGCCACGCCGCCAGCCCACCCCCCCGTTAGGAGCGAATAACCACCCAAGCAGATGCCCCTGCCCTATCTCTTGGTGAAGAAGGAGAAGGATGGTGATAAACTCCGTGACAGTAGGTGCTTTGCATATGACATTAAAAAAATATGAATAAATAAATTGAATAAAGTCGCGTGCGTTGTAACTTTCACGTTAAATTAAATTATAACATGCCTCCGTTGGGAGGCCATGTAGCACATATTCCATGGACAGGTGGGGGTGGATGGCGAAGCCGCGAAAAAATGCCGTCATCATAATAATGGCCACGCGATCAGGCCCCGATCATGGCCTGACCTGGTTGATCATGGTCTCAGGACAGCGCGGAATTTCCTTGATTGTCAATCGTCTCTCCCGACCATCATTATGGATTCGTGACGGGCGAGCCGGAGCGCGGAGTGCGGACCTGGACGCAGGCTTGACAGCGAATCTGGGCTTTGGCGCATACTAGCCGTTTGCTGGAAATTCAACTAGCCGCTTGCTGGAAATTCTAGCCGTTTGCTGGAAATTCAACTAGCCGTTTGCTGGAAATTCAACTAGCCGTTTGCTGGAAATTCAACTAGCCGTTTGCTGGAAATTCAACTAGCCCTAGGTACATAATTCGAACTAGCCGTAGGTACATAATTCGGTTGATGGTCTACTCGCCGGTTGAAGTTTCCCAAAAAACTGGACCTTTTTCTACTGACCGTACCACTACAGCCGCAGATGCAAAAACTTTAAAACGAAGATCCACCGTCGGCTAAGTTTCGTCCAATGGTAACGCTAATCGTGCATCCCCCTTCTCACGCACCTCTCCAACTAAATTGGCTTCGCCCTTTCTTCGAACCTTTGGTTCTTCCGAAAATGGGCTCCGCCGGATAAATAAGACTCATTGCATGCAAATCCAACACCAATGCATACTTAGATAGGAATCCGCGGCCCGCGAATAGGAACACGATACTAGGAATTCCCACGATACTAGCGCCCGTCACGAGAACGTCAGGTGGACGGACAGGTGGGCGGCGGGGTCGCCCTAGGGTTTCGTAGCTGGCAGGTCTGTACAAAGTGCTATAGCCGTGGCGATGGCCATGGTATAATCAGGTCTGTGCCTGGCAGCGAATAGCTGCATCAACCAGATAGATGCCTGTGCCACCGATGCTCTCTCTTTCTTGATCCCTCCACTACGCCCTTGGGCTGTCGGGATTCTCAAGTTTGCAAACTGTTGCCTCCTGCCCATGAAGTCGATGTGGCTTTGCCTGGCACAGAAGTCGTGGCTACAATAATTATGATACAGTTCTCGGTCCACGCAATGCTCCGTGTAACGAGAGAGCATGCGCATATGCATCGGGTGTGCCGGAAGTTTCGCAAATACTTTGATTGCACCCTGTGAAGTGATGTCCCCAGGCACACACGCGTGCACACACACAGTCACACTCACACGTACAAACACACACACACACACACACACACACACACACACACACACACACACACACACACACACACACACACACACACACACACACCGTTGTGATTTTGGTCATGGAAGGCGGAGTGGTCCTTAGACTTTCAAGGTGCATGGTGGGATGGCTCCACGCGCTGAATTTCTTTTCTCTCAAGGCTTGGCAGTGATTTTATAAGTTGCTTGCCTATCTCGTATGGCCCCTCATGTCCTGACCGCCTGGCTGTCGTGAGGGTTAGGGGCTTGCTGGGATGCATATTCTTGGCACGCAGGCTGTCCACACCATGCAATACCATTTTGGGGGGGACCCCTCTTGGGCTTTCAATTATCTAAAAGCTTGTCACAAGCGGTGCTGACAAGAAGGCCAGGAACAAGGGCAGTTTTGAGATGCTGTTGCTGGCAGGTCCAACCTGGCAAAGTTCGAAGCGCAGCGCAGTGGTCCGCAATGGTGATGGTCGATAGATGATTCTGAGACAACAGCATCTCCAGGGCATGAGCCCTGCGCCACATTTCATGCCCGGCCCTAGCCCCACAATTTGGGGTCTGTTCACCGCCACACTTCATGAACCGATTCCTACCTTGTAACCTAGTGTCGGCGTGTAAGACATTAAGTTACCCATGGAGGGAACTTCCAACGGTTGGCTGCGGCGAGCTGGGCCACCCCCTTTGAGCATTTTTGCAAGTATAAAGCAAGCAATAGCTCATAAGATGTGCACTATATAGGCCGTGGTTATTTGCTGCTGTGCGCGCTCCCCATGATGCATGAAAGCCTTAGCCCCTATAACCAACCGCTTTTAAGACATCCACGCTTTAATGCCGTTCACCTGGGCGTTGCCAGGTCCCAAGTGGGGCTGACTTGATAGTGCGTTCTGCCAGCATCTGTTACTGAACTGCGCTATCACATGGGCGCATGCAGCGAGGAACTCTCAGCTTTGCCCATACCGCCATAAATAGTAAGGGCTTAGTAGTGACAACAGCAAGGCACCAGTAGTTCACTCTTTAACTGTGCTCCCCCAATGCTCACTGCTAGCTGTTAGGACATTGCAGGCCCATGTTCATGCTATGTGTGCATGAGCGTGCCTATAGCATGCGCAGCTTGGCTTTGCTCTGTAAGCAGTTGTGGAACGTGGTTATGCCTGTTCATGATCGTGCAATAAAAAACGCCGCCAATCTGGCGCATGCCTCTGAGCTTGTCCTTGTGATCAAAATAATGCTCGTGCAAGTCAGTCATCAGAATTGTTGTGTATTTATGTTGCAAAACTGCTTTGCATGGCACGTCTTGCCTGGTTGAAACAGTCAGGAAAGACTGCACTGGATCTGGCATCGACACCCGACTTGCGCAAGTTTCTGAAGCAGTAGCTCCTGTGCCTGCTTGCTGCTAAACCTTCAAAGGTAAGCTCATGCGTAGTGAGAGAACCTGCCAGCTGCTCTGGTACAATATGCCGGTTCAGCAACTACCTTCCTGGTGTTACTGGCTTACCTTTATGCAGATTTTCCTAGCTTCCCCCTTGAAAGGAAAGAGATAATAAGAATTGTGAGGTACTATTTTATACTCTTTCGTATAATTTGTATTGGTAGTACAAGTTACCAGTTACTGATACTTGAATATGGGACAAACTGTCTCTGTCCCTTATCACATACTACAGTCGTGCAATCAGGCTGATGTGTAATGGTTCTGTCACCCACAAGGACTGCCCACGTGCCGCCAAAGCCTACAAGTGCTTGTAACTTGAAGCATTTCAACCTTCTACTTTTATTGCAGAGTAGCCATTTCTATTGTGCACTTGAGCCTGAGACTCGGTAATGACAAATTATTGCACCATATGCCCCATCCATTTACTCTTCTTTTTTTTTTTCTTCCAGATGGGGCCGGCAACAAAAGCCAGTGGTCGGATTCCTTAGGTCCATGCAAGACGACATCCAAGACGGCGCCAACGTGCTTGCAAGAATGAGGCACCAAGCTCGGGCCGGAAGGGAACAGGACAGAGCACCAAGGCATCGGCCACGGTCGTCGAAAAGAACAGGCTGGCGTGCCTGCTTGCCGAATAATTGCATCCGGGGGAGGTCCTGGCTGCTGTAGAGATGGTCTTTAGGCCCGAGTGGGCGACCGCTGCCCCCAGCTGGTCGCCAGCACAGATGGAGGCCATGATACAGCTGCTGGCGGAGCATGTGGGGGTCCTGGCAGAACAAGATTCCGCTGGGGTAGTAGTGGACATGTCCAGTCTGCTGTGGCGGAGAATGATGGGCGAGGACTGCTCCCTCCGAGCCAGCCTGGCGCAAGGGTTGGAAGGGGTGTTCGGGAAATGGACCAGATTTCAAAAGGTGCAGGGAAAGGGAATGCAGGGCAAGGAGTGCAAGGGAGCATGTCGGCTTCGGTTGTAGCCTCTCATGTAAAGAGCACGTCCGCACATGACCAGGCAAGAAGTGGAGGCGAAGGAAGTGCCCGAGGTGGTGAGTAAAGCAAGTGCTGGAGGCAGCATTAGTGGGGGTTTTGGTGTCCCAGTCATGCCCAAACCAACAGAAGGGGTTACACTGCCTGCTCACGCCAAGAGCGTGACAGGGCATGTGCTTGAGCGGGTTCTGCCGGAGGTGTTAGAGAATACCGAGGACTTTGGCGGCCACATCCGCGGGCGATCTCGTCATGACAACCAACCTGGCCGGCGATCTCGTCATGACAACCAACCTGGCCGGCGATCTCGTCATGATAACCAACCTGGCCGGCGATCTCGTCATGATAAACAACCTGGCCGGCGATCTCGTCATGATAAACAACCTGGCCGGCAATCTCGTCATGATAAACAACCTGGCCGGCGATCTCGTCATGATAAACAACCTGGCCGGCGATCTCGTGATAACCAACCTGGCCGGCGATCTCGTCATGATAAACAACCTGGCCGGCGATCTCGTCATGATAACCAACCTGGCCGGCGATCTCGTCATGATAAACAACCTGGCCGGCGATCTCGTCATGATAACCAACCTGGCCGGCGATCTCGTCATGATAATCAACCTGGCCGGCGATCTCGTCATGATAACCAACCTGGCCGGCAATCTCGTCATGACAACCAACCTGGCCGGCGATCTCGTCATGACAACCAACCTGGCCGGCGATCTCGTCATGATAACCAACCTGGCCGGCGATCTCGTCATGATAAACAACCTGGCCGGCGATCTCGTCATGATAAACAACCTGGCCGGCAATCTCGTCATGATAAACAACCTGGCCGGCGATCTCGTCATGATAAACAACCTGGCCGGCGATCTCGTGATAACCAACCTGGCCGGCGATCTCGTCATGATAAACAACCTGGCCGGCGATCTCGTCATGATAACCAACCTGGCCGGCGATCTCGTCATGATAAACAACCTGGCCGGCGATCTCGTCATGATAACCAACCTGGCCGGCGATCTCGTCATGATAATCAACCTGGCCGGCGATCTCGTCATGATAACCAACCTGGCCGGCAATCTCGTCATGATAACCAACCTGGCCGGCGATCTCGTCATGATAACCAACCTGGCCGGCGATCTCGTCATGACAACCAACCTGGCCGGCGATCTCGTCATGATAACCAACCTGGCCGGCGATCTCCTCATGATAACCAACCTGGCCGGAGATCTCGTCATGACAACCAACCTGGCCGGCGATCTCATCATGATAACCAACCTGGCCGGCGATCTCGTCATGATAACCAACCTGGCTGGGAATGTGGTGGAGCTCAACGTCACCAGGATCGTAGTCTCAAATATCGCATGCCCCAATGGACACACTCCTCAGGGAGCTGGGCCCCGCGGCAGCCGAGCTGGCAGGACTGGAGTACCGGATGCGGGTTGCCTGGGTGTCGGGCGATGCTGATGGTGGACCAGAAGGGAAAGGGGGGTTGAAAGGGTGGTGCGGCACCTGCTGGCTTAATTTGAAGGATGACTTGTTGCTGACTACCCGCATAGCAGTGAAGGCGTCGGTGGAAACCGCTGTGTTTACGGAAAGGCTGCGTAAGGCGGGTTAAACCCAGTAAAGAAAGCGGTCCCAGAATTGCCTCTGCTTGCTTGTTCACTGTCTATATGTCCTGTCACGTATATGCATGGCTGGTGGGCTCGGGCTGTACGCACGATCCGGAGGGCCTTTGTTTGCCATCATTTTTTATTGTGGTCAATGGTGTTAATAAACATGTGCCCCGGTCGGGAGGTCACAGAGCACTCAATCCTAATAACGAATGTCGTGATGTGCCAGCTAGTCGACGCTGGTCTAGAGGTATCCAGACTTATCCTAAGCTAGATAGTTATCACCCCTCTGAATCAGCGATGAAATCAACTTGCCTATCACGGGTTAGCATCTAACACAGCCATAGGTGCTGAAGCTAAGGTCCATGGGAGTGCCATCCTAAATTATCCTACCAGAGAAACAATAAGGTTTTTGCTGGCTTTACATTTGATCCTTTATATAGCTAGCCACCCTACATATAGCTAGCTTAGATGGCAAGTAGTGATGAAGGAGACCACCCCCAAGTCTGTGGGGGCTCCACGTGTGACCGCGTATGGCATTCATAGCGATTCGAGCCGTGGTGCCCACAAGTTACCCTGTAACTAGGACCTAGATTAAATTAAACTAAATTAACATGACTCCGTTGGGAGATCATGAAGCACGTATTCCCTTGCTGGATGGATGGATGGAGGTGGGCGAAGCCGCGAAACCGAACTAATTAAGCTAACTCCAAGCTATTAATCTAGAAAACCCAAACTACTCTACTCAGCAAAGCGCCCCTTCCTTTCATGGGGAGGGGGCTTGCCCACAGGGGCCGGCGTGTGAGCCTGGACAATCACGTCTTCCACCTGGTCTTGTTCTGCATAGCAGTCCAAGCAAGAGAGAGGGAGTGAATGCGGTGTTCAACCGTAGCTGGGACCGCTAGGTCGGCCAGCAACTGCTCGTATGGATAGGTCATGGCATGCTTACCCATCTTTCTAGGAATGTCCTTGGGGCCAGGCCAGGTCAGGATATGCTGCCCCGGTTGGCCAAGTCGCTGAGGCCGCCTGGCATGTGTGAATCCTGAGTTTATCCCTCAGTGAGGACATGGGCTCCCCAGTTTGGCTAACATTTGTCAGGGCTCTCTCAGTCTTTGGAAGGATTTAAAAGAGAAAGGAGGCTCCGTGGCGGGCGCCAAATGAACGGGCGCCTGTGATAACTGGAAGACCAGGAACTCACATTAGTACGTTCATGGACTCCTCTATCCAAAGTCCTCTGACTAAGTGAAGAGCTACATAACTTTAATCTGCACCAGGTTTGCAAAGAAAACGTTGGGATGTCATGTGGGTCAGAGGGTAACCTTTGAACCAATGAGCAGGCCTACCTAGTCTTGGGAGGCACCTCAAGTTCCAAAAGAAAGGCAGGTCTGGTCTCTGGGAGGGATCAGATGTCTGTAGGCTTGTGGTGGCAGTGGCTGATAGGTTCTCAGACTAGTCCAAGCTCCAAAACAAGAAAGGGTTGGAGTTAGCATATTGGGGCACCAATGTGCTAGTTGGATGCAGGTTGAGGAAACCTTTCAAACGCCATGCCAACCGCCTCAAACAGACAAGGGACTAGAAAGATATCAGGTCCCGAAGTGCTGCCGCGACCGGCGCCGGGGCGGTGGCGGTGCACTCTCAGGGCACAGTGGACAGGACACGTGGCAGGCAGGGCCTGCACAGGCTTAGCCTGCACCATCGCGTGACTGGGATACACAGTGTACTGAGGGCGCAACGGTCCTGTGGCTAGTAGAAGCCAGTAGCCAGCAACCAGGTCAGTGCTAGGAGGTGACTCCATGCAGAACTGTGGCAGGTCCTGTGCTAACCTAGACACAGGATAGCCAGAGATTCCTGTGTGCTGCCTGCATTGACAAGGATGCAAGGCAGCGATACGAGGCTCTGGCAAGGTAGCGGTGCACAGCGTTGCTCATGACCGAGGAACAAGGATGGAACGAGGTAGCATATAGCTCGAGGCCCAACGAGGCAATGAGCTTCTTCACACACGAACCTTGGTCGTCACGACGAGTGGCGAGCCTATCGAGGGTCGTAGGCCTGGTGTGAGGATAAAGGTTGCTAGCCAAGTAGCCTAGGGTCATTCCAGCCAGCAAGACCAGGAGCTCACAAGCTCGCTGACGAGTTGCTGTGCAAATCCCCTGGTGCGCTCCGATCATCGCATCGTCACCGCCCGCATCCGCCTGACATTATGCTGTACAAAAACAAAGGTTCCCCTGACAAACCTGCCAACGATACCGAGGAGTCTGCATCCAGAGCGCCGCACTCAAGTTGTTCATGCGCATAATCCTCAACCGCCTTCGTTCTGCTCTCGACCGTCACCTAGGGGAAATTCAAAATGGGCTTTCGTCCTGGGCGCAACACCGTCATGGCCATCTTCATCGCGCGCCGCCTCTTCAAGGAAATCGCTCTCAGTCCTGCAACCTGGTGAGTTTCCCGCCATCCTGATCTTCGTCGACTTCATCAAGGCTTTCGATTCTGTCCTCTGGGCCGCTCTATGGACTGTCCTTGCTCGCGCTCGCGTTCCCACTCCCCTGATTACCGTCATCCGCACACTGTATGAGGGGTCGACCATGCACTTCGGTGCGTACTCAACACATGGCTTTACCCCGCCATGTCCGCTGCCAATTGGCGTCTGGCAGGTTTGTGTCCTGTCGCCGTACCTGTTTATTATTGTAGTGGATTATTATGTTATGCGCCATGCACGTGCTCGCTTTGCTAGCATTGCAGGCCGTGCCGGCCCTAGCCTAGCGATCACGAACGAGCTTGGGGAAGGGGGGCCAACTAACAAGCAGAATTTACTACTAGCTGACCTCATTTACGCCGATGACATCGCGCTCACGATCGAGAAGCCGGAGTCTGCCCAACTTTGGCTGGACTGCATGGCACTCGAGGCTCGGGCCGGGTTGGTCTCGAAATCAGCCCCAAAACGGAGGCCCGGCTGGCCCTCGGCATGGCAGGCCCCCCCGGCACCCACACTCCGCCTCTTAGACGACACCAAGGTCAACTACCCTACTTCCGGCTGCTTCAAGCTGCTCGGCAGTTGGCTTCCCGACTGCGAGGACAACGTACCTGACGACACGGATCGGGCATGGCGTGGGCGCAACTCCATGACCACCGCCGCTGGTGGAGCAACCCCGCCCTACCCCGGATCGTCAAGCGTGACCTCTTCAACTGGTCATCATTCTGACGACTGATCCTGACGGCTACGGCGCCGAGACCTGGACACTGACGCAGGAGCTGGAGCAACGACTCGACGGCAACGTCACCAAGATGCTGCGCAAGGCCCTTTGGTTTGCACATTAGTAATGAGGATTTGTACGCTGATTTGCCCTACAGCGGTATGTTTCCCACATTCTTAGGCACAGGCGCCTGGGCCTAGCCGGGCACCTGGCCCGCACAGATCAGGTAGACACATCAGATAGACTAGCTGGCACCAAGTCCGCCCAGCCTGGGCGATATGTCCTCACCTGGCGTGCCCCAGGCCGCGCGCGGCATGGCTGCCACCCGTGGACTTTCCGTGATAGACTTGGCATGGACATGTGCTACACTAGACGTGACGGGCTCACACCCGGGCAGCCTCCTGGTTTGTCTGCAATATGGAGGCAGATGCCGTACGCAAGGATACGGATGGCAAGTACAGTAGTGATGAAGGAGACCACCCCCAAGCCTGTGGGGGCTCCGCGTGTGACCGCATATGGCATTCATAGCGATTCGGGCCGTGGTCAGTGCCCACAACCCTGTAACTAGGACCTACTAGATAGCTAACACCATCCATTCCATCCCATGTTTCCCTCCCACTGAGGACTTATCAAGGAGACAACCAGCTCTTATGCTCACGTGAGGCAGTCACGTGCTTATTAATTAATTAATTAATTAATTAATTAATTCATTAATTAATTAATTAATTAATTAAGGGGAGGGTCCCATGGAAATGTATCAAAACTGAAGCCCCCTAATAACTACAGAAATGCAACTGACAACCACTGAATGATGTTTGGGGACCATAAACATGATGTTTGGGCATGCATACTACCACTTGTTGGGGGTACTACCCCCAGCCATACACCGGCTATGTGCTAAAAATAGAAAAAAACGCTGTCCGGGGCACATCTTGCCCAGAACAGTGGGAGAACCAGTTGCATGAAAAAAGCACAACCCTGCATATAAAAATGTCATGGGACATGGTTTCTACCTAATTGGATCAACAAAATCAGCACATCCCTATGAGTTATTAATTTTTGGGCCAAAAATACGCTTTTTTAGGCGGGGCGTCCCCATACACACTCATAACACATCAATTAGGCCTGAAAAGCACAAGTCAAATTCTGTCATGACCATAGAAGGCACTGTCAAAGTTTGGTGGCATTCTGAGCTCAGCTGTAGCAGTTATTAATTTTGGCAGTTGGCCACCTGTGCAGATGCTAAGGAAGGCATTAGTGAGTACTAAGCACACTAACACTTCCTATGCCATCCAAAAGGCTCCTGACCATGCCCAATTCGACCACAATGTACAAGGAGGTGGCTGGGCACGTCATGTGCCCTTGCCTTACCTCGACACGGGTAACCTGTTGCGTGTGTGCACAACAATGAGGCAGGTAGCTCTACATGCCTAGCCAACACTTCTAAAGCATATTCCAGGTTTATGGTGTGGGCATCATCCCAAAACCAAGCTCAAACACACCCTAGAAAGCCATATCCACTAATCGCCCAACAAGGGTAACAACAAACAGTCCACATAGAAAGCAGAATTATCATACATGCTGCTTGCCAAGGCTTCTTACCATGGTTACCTTGCCTTGCTAGCATATGAATTAGGGCTCTCCCATTTTAGTGGGAGAAAGGCCAACAAGACAACGATAACCCCTACCTACGTGCAGTTCCACCCATGCAGTATGCCCCTCAGAAAAACCACTGCCACCTTTCTTTCCAGCGCAATTGTTTGCCAAGAAACAAACTCAAGCTTGTGAGCCTCTAACCACAATGAAGCCTCTGCTAGGA
>RPFO01000165.1:4404184-4491684 GCA_009746045.1 Mesostigma viride | reverse complement strand
TGAAGTGACACCCAGCCGCTGGCACATGTCACCTGGCATCCACGTATGCTCACGTGATATGGAATTGGCATATCCCATGTCTCCATCTCTTGTGCTTTGTGGGCACCGAGCCACCCATGCAGTAACCCACCCATGCAGCCACCTGGTCACCCACCCAATGAACTGCTTACACTCTTGCGCGCCCGTGCACCCAGCCACCCACACGTCCACCCACCTAGTGACCAAAGCCAGCCAGCCAGCCGTGCACGTGCTAACCCACCTTATTATATAACCACGCATGCACCTAGGCACCCAACCAGCTTAACCAACCCACTTGGACATTCACCCACCCAGCAAGGCACCTGCGCTTGCAACCCACACACCTATAATAGGTAATAAGGAAGCACTCACCCATCCAATGAGCCAACCACCCAACCACCCAACCACCTAAACACCCAGCCAGCATGCCCCATATGCACCATCCGGCCACCCACCCTTGACCCACCCACCCACCCACCCACTCAACCACTCAGTGCCCCCCCACCCTTATACCCACTGACCCACCCACACATGCACTTTCTCAGCCAGCCACCCCCCACCTCACCCCCAACCTGCACAGCCCTTCACCAGCGATATCAGGTAGTCGGTCCCAACCATAAACCCACCCACGCATCCATATCTGTGCGCCCACCCGCCCATCTACCCGTCCCTTCGCCCACCGACCCACACCTAGTCATCTACACATCCACCAGCCACCAACCACCAATGGCCCATCCACCAACCCACCCACCCACACGCATCCCTAACCACCCAACCACTAACCCACCATCCTCAAACCCATGCAATTGTTTCACTCACACATCTAACTACCCACCCACTTAGGAGTCTCCAAAGCCTATCATCACGCAGACACCTGGCCATCTGCCTACAACCGATCACCCTAACACTCGTCTACCCATCATGACCAGCCACCCATCCACCCACCCTCTCCACCTGCCTGTGCTCCCAGCTACTCGGCCAGCCATTTACCAAGGCATCCACCTTTCAGCCAGCCACCTGCCATTGAACCCACCCATGTCTAGGAATCCCTTGAAGCATCTACAGCCTAAGCCTCCCACCCAAGACTTCCAGGGCAACTGAACAACCAACCAACCAATCAACCAGCTACACAACTACCTAACCACCTAACCACTCAACAACCCGATCACCAAACCACCTAACCACCCAACACCCAAACCAGCCAGGCATGTGCCCGCCCATTTGCCCTCGCACGCCCGCACCATCAGGTCCCTCCATACACGCCCCGTTCACCTAGCCAGCCACACACCTAGCCAGCCACCTGCCCAACTCACGCATGAAGTCAACGTTAGCCATGCATGGCCTCACGTTGCATCACTTGCATTGCATGGGTAGTTTGCATGAGGCAGCTTCCATCTCGTTGTCAGCAACTGAAAAGGCTCTTTCTTTACTTTAATGAATGAGCAACAACGTTGGAAACGTTATCCTATCCCTCTTTAAAACAGTCTTTAAATCAGAAAGACGAGGGCAAATATCTGGACAAGGTGGCAATAACCACTGCAAAATGCACTTGAGAACGTCTTATTAATCCAGCTCTCTACCCTTTGAGAAGCTGCCTTGCGTTAGCAGCGATCCTGGGCCCTCTAGCTCGCTCACCTCGCTTAATCTGCGCTTCTTTATGGCTGCCGGGAGATGCGAAGCTTGAACCCAGCGTGTCGTGGCGAGGTCCTCTGCCCGGCCCATCACACCTCGAAACCGCATGCCGACTAATTAAAAACGATGCCCCCCTTTGCCTTTTGTATCGGGCGTCAAAAGAACGATAAACTCGCTTGGAAAACACTGTCGCAAAGAGCTTTCTACAGGCATTATAAGCAATTTTCGCAGTTTTTACCGCACTTATTGCACAGCCGGGAGACCATTAGGGACCTTTGCGCGGAATCTCGTGCACGCCATATGTCCTGCTGGCTTATTGCCGCAGGCTGGCAGTATAGGAAGGTCGGGCATAGCCTAAAGAGGTAATTATCTGACGATAAAGATATGCATTGCATGACGCAAGAAACAGACGGATTTCGCACCCCCCAGTTTATTCACGCAAATGCCGGAAAATTAAAAGCGAAACTCAAAAAACGAAAACACTAACCTCTTCGGGAATATTATAACGAACAAGCTGAGCTATCGTGCCGGGTTTTTCGTTTCCTCCCGTATCCAAGACCGTGAGACACGTACCACCGAGAAATCTGGATTTCGCGAAAAAAATTGTGCGCTGCAAAAAAAATATTTGTCCCGCTCAATGCCCTCGTCGCAATCACAGCGCATATCATTCCAAACTTATTCCATGGATTAATCGTGATGTAAGCTTCGTTTTGACACCTCAGGCGGCTGAAATGACGCAGGTTCCAGAACGCTAGCTGATGCTCGACCGCCATGGGTGTTTTCGTCGTTTTCGTCTCACGCGGCGCGGGAAAAATCTAGATCTCGGACGAAATCCGGACAATAATTTATGTCAAAATTTGGCGGGTTCGCGGTGTTGTGACGCTGCCCGCCAACTATCCACGTTCAGAATGTTCCGCCGAAATTTACTTGAGATTTGGAAATCTGAACGTGCGCGCAAATTTTAGTAGGGCTGCACGCAAGCTACCTTTCAAAATTTTGCGCAAGTATGGAACGCAATTCATTCGTCCGGAGGAATGCTGCTCGTCAACTGCCCCCGTTCAGAAAGTTGCGCCGAACTTTACTTGAGATTTGGAAATCTGAACGTGCGGTTGGAGTTTCGCGGGGAAACCCAAGTTCCCTAGTAATTCACCAATGACGCGCTTCGAACACTTGCCCGCTAAAACCTAAGCAGCCGCTCCGGCTGGCCACTTAAACGAAACTTGATGGGGTGGGTGGGTGGGTGGGTGGCGGTGGGTGGGTGGGTGGGTGGGTGGGTGGGTGGGTGGGTGGTGGGTGGGTGGTGGGTGGGTGGGTGGGTGGGTGGGTGGGTGGGTGGTGGGTGGGTGGGTGGGTGGGTGGGTGGGTGGGTGGGTGGGTGGGTGGGTGGGTGGATGGATGGATGGATGGATGGATGGATGGGTACACGCAATCCTACTGGTCTAATCTATCTACAAAACAATCCTACTCTGTATCCATGGCGCCGGCGACCCTAGGGGTCTTGTCTAGCATGCTTGCCATGTTTGCAAACACGCGGCTTCCCCACTGGAGGGGGGTCGTTGTCCTGTTTGACCTAAGCCCACTTGGCCTTGTCTATCATCTTTTTCCAAATCACTCAGAGTCCTAGGCCCCCCATGTCCTCTACGAGCTGCTCTTTGAAGGTGTGGGCCTTGCGACGTATAGCCTGGCTGGTCCCGGCCCACGTGAGGAGGTGCCTGCCCGGCTGAGCGGGTCGCAGCCCTGCGGAGGGGCCACGTGAGGTGTCTACCTGGTTGGTGCCAGCTAAGTGCCCTACTACAGTAGCTGCAGGCGCCTCTGCTTGATGGTGCTGGTGATAAGTGGCATGCCTAGGTACTGAAGTCCTCCTAGCTTGCGGACATGAGCAGCGTATCCCATGCACGGAATATTGACCGCAGCATGTTGGTGACCGCGCCGTCCAGCTTTATGGCAAGGTCGGCGGTGAGGGTCCACCTTCCGGCCCCGTACGTAAGAACCGGGAGGACCAGGACCTTAAACAGGTCCTGTTTCTCCAGCTTGCCCAAGGGCTTGCGCCACAGCCGGGCCCTGTATTGGGGTAAAGCGTGACTATATGGTTGGGCCATGGTGCAGACGATATTTGTAACTTTCATGTAATTATTTTCTAATGAGATTAGCATAGTACACG
Source organism: Mesostigma viride (assembly GCA_009746045.1). Classification (NCBI taxonomy): domain Eukaryota; kingdom Viridiplantae; phylum Streptophyta; class Mesostigmatophyceae; order Mesostigmatales; family Mesostigmataceae; genus Mesostigma; species Mesostigma viride. Next base: position 4,487,873 of record RPFO01000165.1, on the reverse strand, counting down.
GAACAATGGTGACGCAAGGATGGTGACGCGGAACAAGCCACGAGCCACGAGGTAGCCATGGCTGACGGCGGAGCTCATAACTTTCACGTTTGAGCACGGAATTTAGCCGTGAATATCACAATCGACGCGTCTTTCTACGACGCACATGCTGATATAATTTCCCGCAGCTATTACGCAATATATGATGAGCAAACGCCCATCGACGCAACGCAGCCTGACGGCTGCGCTCGGCAATGAAAATACGTCTGCAGCTCCGGCTGCAGCTTCGCCCTCAAGCCCGGCAGGCAGCAGTGACACTAGTCGCGCACTGGTGGTCGCCCAGCACCCTCCCGGGCTTCCTGCCTCGCCCTCAGCCTCGCCTGAGCCCAAACGCAGCCACCCAACCGAACCGAGCTGGTCTGAGCGCGACTTTGACGTCGACGGGTTATTTTCCACCTTCGACGACGCCAGACCCAGCTACAGTATTTCGACATGCCACCCATCAAGATACTGGAGCTCGTGTTTTATGGGTCATACGCCTCCATTTTCGACCTGTGCCAGCGCCTTCAAAGCCTTAGTCGCCTCCGCACTGGACCTGACGGCCGGTTTACTCACCGACCTGAGAACCTGGCCCGCTGGTCTCGCCCCCGTCTTCAGCTCGCCGCCCTCTTTTCCATCCTTCAGCGCTCTGTCACGGACCTCTGGACCCCCTCCCCCTTGACCGAATCCACCTTCCTCCTCCACCTCCAAGAAGCCATCTCACAGCACGTGACGCCCCTAACTGCAGATGTGGCAGCTGTGGGTCGCACGCTGGCTGCTGAGCTCCCTACCATCCCCACCACCACCTCCACCCTCCTCGCCTCCACCTCCCCCCCTCCGCCTCCACCGACTCCATCACCGCCCAGCTCCGCGACATTGACCAGCGTCTTAAGGATAATGCCATCGCTATCGAGGTCCTGCAGAACACCGCGGGCCTCACCACCCAGGCGGTGAAGGACATTGCCGCCAAGCCAGCCTCTGCTGGCCTGGCCGGCGATGCTCCCCCCATTACGACCTGGGCGGACATGCTTAAGCAGCACACCACCTCCACCACCTCCGCCGTCGCAGCCCAGCTCCAGCGGCAGACGCTTGACCTCCGCGAGGAGGCCGAGCTCGCCAATTAATTAATTAATTAATAGACACGTGACTGCGTCACGTGAGCATAAGTCCTCAGTGGGAGGGGAACATGGGATGGAATGGATTAATTAATTAATTAGACTCGTGCTCCCGTTGGGGAGTCACGGAGCATTAACCCCGATGGATGGATGGATGGATGGGTGCAAACATTCCTACCGGTCTAATCTATCTACGTTGGCTACATACTACATCTATCTAACGGCATTCTAACTACAACATCTATCTAGGCAGCCGCACGCTGCCCTAGGGGGAGCTATCTGGCGTGCCTCCCGCGGGATTGCACACGCGGGCGCTTCCCCACTGGGGGGGGCTCGTTGTCCTCTATGACCTGGGCCCACTTGGCCTTGTCCATCATCTTCTTCCAAATCACGGAGAGGCCTAGGCCCCCCATGTCCTCCACTAGCTGTTCTTTGAAGGTGCGGGCCTTGCGGCGTCTAACATCACTGGGCCCAGCCCACGTCAGGAGGTGCCGGCCAGGCTGGGCTGGTCGCAGTCCTGCGGGGGGGCCACGTGAGGTGTCTACCTGGTTGGTGCGAGCTAGGTGCCCTACTAGCTGCAGGCGGCGTTGCTTAATGGTGCTGGTGATATAGGGCATGCCCTGGTACAGGTCCTCAGTCATTGCGGACATGGGCAGCATAGCCTACTCTGAAAATGGAACGCAGCATATGCTGGTGACCGCGCCGTCCAGCGTGCGGGCCAGGTCGGCGGTGAGGGTCCACGTCTCGGCGCCATACGTGAGAACAGGAAGGACGAGGACCTTGAACAGGTCCTGTTTCTCGATCTTGCCCAGGGGCTTGCGCCACAGGGCCCGGTACTGGCGTAAAGCGTGCCAGGCGAGGGAGATGCGATGGTCCACATCAACCTCGCAGCTAGGGAGCAGGCTGCCCAGCAGCTTAACGCGGTCCCGATACAGGACTCGAGAGCCGTCTAGGAGATAGAGGGGCGGCGCTGAGGTGGTGAGCCCAACCGCCAGGGCCTCTGTCTTCTTGCTGACCTCAAGCCCCACTGCACGGGCCTCGAGAGCCAGGCAGTCAAGCCATGTCTGCACGTGCTCAGTGTCCTCGAAGAGGGTGGTGTCGTCTGCGTAAATGATGTCTGCTAGCCGAATCTCCGTGTCCGCACCGCCATGCCAGAATTTGTTAGCAACCTGCACTCCTGGTTCCCTGCCCACGATGCGGGTAAATCGCTTGCGCGCCTGAATCATTACGTATTCGACAACAATAATGAACAGGTAGGGCGACAGCACGCAGCCCTGCCACACACCCTTCTGTAAATTAAGGGCATGGGGGCGTGGTCCCGTAAGAAGTGCGCACCGAAGTGGTGGACCCTTCACTACAAAAACCCAAGGTGACCCCAGGGGTGGGCACCTGGGACACATGGATCCACGGGAAAATCACCACAGCTAGCCAGGGTGTGACAGTAGCCAGTATATCATCACAACCCCGTGGGGGTGCACGGACATGTGTGCAATACATCCATTATTATTCATAATAAAATCCAATTACACATTGTGATGCCATGAAATGACTCAATAATGCAAACATTATCCATTCACTTTATTAATTTATTCAGAAAACACTTGTCTCTTCATGACATGTATACAAGCCAAGCAGGTCAAGCCCTGCTGCCACAGGGTTTTATAAAGCACTAGGTCTACTTAGTATCAGGCTTCTTTTCGTAGGCAGTCATGGTCTCCGTGATCTGCTGCTGTGTGAACCCAAGACTGGCCATATGTGCCAGCATTCTGTGCAGGGTTTGCAGCCCTTTCGCCACTTCAGCGTTCGCAGGGAGGGGCTTCTCCCCAGGAGTGGCAGGTGCAGGCTTCTCCTCCTCACTGGCGGGTGCAGTCTTGCCCCCCTCACTGGCGGGTGCAGGCTTCTCCCCAGCACTGGGTGCAGGCTTGTCCCCAGATGCCTGACCGGCTGCAGTCTTCGCCTGGGAAGGGACGGGGGTCTTCTTGATGGCGAACCCCCTGTCTGCCGGGCTCGGCGTGATTTTTGTGAGCTTGACGCGTCGTCCGACCGGTGGCGACTTCCTGGCCCTCTTGGAGGAGGGAGTGGCTTCCTCCTCCTTCTTTACAACTACCTCCCACTGCATCGGCGGGGGGTCGTTGGTCCCAGTAACATCGACCTCCTGGGCCGCGAGGGTTTCCTCGTCGGCTGCATGCGTTCTGCCCACGCATCTCTCGCCATCTTGGCTGTGACACGATTACCTGGAGCCACGTTCGCCGACCCCCTAAAGTTCTTGAGAAAGTCACGCATCCTTGCGTCGTACTGGCTGTCAATCTTTGACAATGGCAACCATGCCATGGTGAGGTCAGAAAACCTCGTCCTCACGTGCATTACACCGCCTTCCAGCTTAACGCTGTCAAATTTGTACACCTTTCCGTCGTCGTTGTATGCTGGCTCCTCCTCCTCCTCGTCTTCCTCATCTGATGACGAGGAGGAGGAGACAATGTCGGCATTTGCCGGCCCCCCCTGGGTGGCCTTGCCCCTCGAGTTTCTCTTTGAAATGTCGTCGACTACCTCCTGGAGCATGTCTCCTATCGCGTGAAATAAAGCGGCGATTGGCAGCCGCTTCGCCTGCCTAGCGTTGTCTTTCATTATGTCGTTATCCTTCATACCTGGGCTAGCGTTCATTGTATCACTTCCCTTCGCGTTGTTTGATTAATTAATTCATTGCACGCATGCACGCCGCCTTTGATTCATTTTGTATATGTTTACCACCCCCAAAATTCGATAATTTGCCAAGTGGGCCGCCAGCCACCCCCCTTACAATTCGTTCCAAGTCCAGAATGTACATTATATACGATTCTGATCCGTGATACTGCATTCGTACGGTGCAAGTACCATATTCTGGCGTCGTACGGTGCAGTATAGGCGCGGCTCCGAATTCGGTGGTCCCGGACTTGAGAAAATTGCCTAAGTCCCAAACACTAAGGCGTATGGGCCTGCTACCTAAGTGCACAGGCCAAATTACTTGTCCAAATTGTAATTAAATTATATATCCATGCAAGGCTTGATAAGCACATTGTTGGTGGATGTTTGCATGCAAGAAACTTTTATTATTTCAATAAAATCATGAGTAAACATATGAAAATGCACAAGGTCCCACGGGACTCTCCCTATACTGACTACCATGCGTGCTAGTGTACATCACAAATGACAAAGTCCTAGGGACTTGTCTTTAGTCCCCCTTCATGGAGCAGGGCCTCATGGAGGGGTTGGAGCCAGACGGGCCAGCTCGAAAACGCTGGGAGGGGTTGGCACCACGGAAGACCTTCTCCTTCTTCACGACTGGCTCCTCAGAGGCCGGGGGGGAGTCAGCAGGGCGCTTTCCCTTGAGGAAGTCGCTCTTGGGGACCTCCACAACGTCGTCGTCGTCATCCTCCACCTTGATGACCTTGGGGGCCATCTTGGAAGGCGTGGTCTTCACCCTCCTGCAGGTGTTGCCCCTGAGGAACTTGGGCTCCTCCTCCTCCTCCTCCTCCTCCTCCTCCTTGACCTCAGCCTCCTGGGGCTGCTGCTCCTCCTCCTGCTCCTGCTCCTCCTCCTCCTCGGGATCCCGCTTGAACTGGTACCACGGGTCCTCCGCGTCGTCCAACAGCTCCTCGTCGTCCTCGTCCTTCTCAGACTCGAGGGCCCCCTCCTCAGCGTCAGACTCGTCCTGGATTTCCTGGAGGCGCCTGCGGGCCTCCTCCTGGATCGCCTTCCTCCTCTCGTCCCTGTCCGCCTTCCTCACTTGCCACTTGAGTGGCATGTTGTAGCGAGGGTCGGACTCGCAGGGGTCCACGGGCCTGGGGATGTTCGGAGCAGTGAAGACGTTCTCCTCCTTGGAGAAGAAGCACTTGACGCAGAGCTCGCGCTTCCAGTTGGCGTTGGGGAAGAAAGCCCACGGAGCGGTCTCATCCCCGTGTCGCGTCCGTGATCTATCACGTCCGCAATTCAGATTTTAGCGTAATTCTGACGTCCGCAGCCTTGTGCGGGTTGCTATACCGCGGCCCGGTACTGACGCCGCGGATCTCAGTTGTAATCACGCGTCCACTGAATCGTCGGCGGATCTTCTGAATTCGTCCAAGTGCGAGTGCGTTCGCATTTGCGGCAGTGGGCTAAGGGGGGATTTGGGCTACCGGTCGTCACCAGGGCAGTCCAGGCGCTGGCGCGCGCCACTAAGGCAGGCCAGGCATGTTGGGCTGGCTGCCGGGCCAGTGATCACGTGCTCTGCCAGGACTACAACGAGGGACACCAGACTTTGTGGAGAACGACCAGGGCTACACGTGAAACGTCGCGAACGGTCAGCACGCTTTGAGCAGCGGTGCCTGAGATGGCCGGCAATTTAGCCTGGTTAATTTCTGATTGCGGCAGCGCTTTTTAGTGTTGCAAAATATCTACAAGTTGTTTAGCTTGTGCTTGGACAGATTTGTTCATGAGATTTGGTTTGTGTCAGGCAAGCACCTGATCTAACGTTAAAAAGCGCATGCTAGATTTGCGGCACCTTGTTCAGCGTATTTTGGTCGTCACTGGCTGATGTCACGTTGGAAAGGTTAGCTTGCGCAGGTTAAAAGGATGAACAGTCGGCCATTGTGGTCGTTGTTCGTTCAGTTTTCACTTCACAACGACGCAGTTGTCTTCATGTGATTAACTAGTAGAACAATCCGGCCGCAACCTCCGTGATGGTTGCGAGATTGTTTTCATGGGTCGAGGCGAGATAGGCATACAAGTTAAGCCTTTTTGGATTTGTCTCGAGGACAGTCGTCGCAGGGACTACCAGTATGGTAGATTCGCCTGGGCACTGTCGGTAGCTTAGGATGAGAGCGGTTGGCTGGGTGTTGGCATACATCCGGACAAGGCCAACTTCCGTATAAAGGAGAGCGGGTAGCGGATGTTCACGGTATTGGACATGCCGGACTTGTTTGCTCGAAGCTAGGCAGGCCAGGGGCTGGAATAAGCCAGTCTTTCTTGTTGATGAACATTGGTTTTGGCTAAAATGTATTCTCAATTTTATTTGTGAATAACCAAATCTTGTTAAGCGTTATGTCATAAAGGTCGGTAGGAACTGCTCTTGCAACGGGTGGCTGCCAGTGGGGCAGAGCCCACATATCATCTTCCGTAACTGAACGAACAACCTTGTTAGGAGTCAGGCCTACCGGCCTAGTGGTGGAAAGAGGTTATTGCTTAGCCTTTGATCAAAAGCATCTGAAGAGGTTAGGCTTTTCCCTGTAAAAAGCCATTGAAGGGGTTATTGCTAAGCCTTTATTAAAAGCATGCATGTCAGGGGTTATTGCTAAGCCTTTAAAAGCATGCATGTTAAGGTTGTTGCTGATCCTGGAAAAGCATCTTTGAGCAGCTGGATTTTTTTTTCTTTTTTTTGCTGCTGCCTGGAATGACGCCCTCTTTGGGCTTCCTTCTTTTGTGTGAGCTGCCTTTCTTTCACTTTTTGCTCTCACGTTGTTGTGAGCTAAATAGTGGGGGGGAGGTGGCATATCTCACACATGATTACTGCTGATAGTGGATGCATTCCAAGTAGCGGTAATGACCAGTCCAGGATGATATGGCACGCAAACGCGACAGCTGTCGCGTCCGTGATCTATCACGTCCGCAATTCAGATTTTAGCGTAATTCTGACGTCCGCAGCCTTGTGCGGGTTGCTATACCGCGGCCCGGTACTGACGCCGCGGATCTCAGTTGTAATCACGCGTCCACTGAATCGTCGGCGGATCTTCTGAATTCATCCAAGTGCGAGTGCGTTCGCATTTGCGGCAGTGGGCTAAGGGGGGATTTGGGCTACCGGTCGTCACCAGGGCAGTCCAGGCGCTGGCGCGCGCCACTAAGGCAGGCCAGGCATGTTGGGCTGGCTGCCGGGCCAGTGATCACGTGCTCTGCCAGGACTACAACGAGGGACACCAGACTTTGTGGAGAACGACCAGGGCTACACGTGAAACGTCGCGAACGGTCAGCACGCTTTGAGCAGCGGTGCCTGAGATGGCCGGCAATTTAGCCTGGTTAATTTCTGATTGCGGCAGCGCTTTTTAGTGTTGCAAAATATCTACAAGTTGTTTAGCTTGTGCTTGGACAGATTTGTTCATGAGATTTGGTTTGTGTCAGGCAAGCACCTGATCTAACGTTAAAAAGCGCATGCTAGATTTGCGGCACCTTGTTCAGCGTATTTTGGTCGTCACTGGCTGATGTCACGTTGGAAAGGTTAGCTTGCGCAGGTTAAAAGGATGAACAGTCGGCCATTGTGGTCGTTGTTCGTTCAGTTTTCACTTCACAACGACGCAGTTGTCTTCATGTGATTAACTAGTAGAACAATCCGGCCGCAACCTCCGTGATGGTTGCGAGATTGTTTTCATGGGTCGAGGCGAGATAGGCATACAAGTTAAGCCTTTTTGGATTTGTCTCGAGGACAGTCGTCGCAGGGACTACCAGTATGGTAGATTCGCCTGGGCACTGTCGGTAGCTTAGGATGAGAGCGGTTGGCTGGGTGTTGGCATACATCCGGACAAGGCCAACTTCCGTATAAAGGCTGTCGCGTCCGTGATCTATCACGTCCGCAATTCAGATTTTAGCGTAATTCTGACGTCCGCAGCCTTGTGCGGGTTGCTATACCGCGGCCCGGTACTGACGCCGCGGATCTCAGTTGTAATCACGCGTCCACTGAATCGTCGGCGGATCTTCTGAATTCGTCCAAGTGCGAGTGCGTTCGCATTTGCGGCAGTGGGCTAAGGGGGGATTTGGGCTACCGGTCGTCACCAGGGCAGTCCAGGCGCTGGCGCGCGCCACTAAGGCAGGCCAGGCATGTTGGGCTGGCTGCCGGGCCAGTGATCACGTGCTCTGCCAGGACTACAACGAGGGACACCAGACTTTGTGGAGAACGACCAGGGCTACACGTGAAACGTCGCGAACGGTCAGCACGCTTTGAGCAGCGGTGCCTGAGATGGCCGGCAATTTAGCCTGGTTAATTTCTGATTGCGGCAGCGCTTTTTAGTGTTGCAAAATATCTACAAGTTGTTTAGCTTGTGCTTGGACAGATTTGTTCATGAGATTTGGTTTGTGTCAGGCAAGCACCTGATCTAACGTTAAAAAGCGCATGCTAGATTTGCGGCACCTTGTTCAGCGTATTTTGGTCGTCACTGGCTGATGTCACGTTGGAAAGGTTAGCTTGCGCAGGTTAAAAGGATGAACAGTCGGCCATTGTGGTCGTTGTTCGTTCAGTTTTCACTTCACAACGACGCAGTTGTCTTCATGTGATTAACTAGTAGAACAATCCGGCCGCAACCTCCGTGATGGTTGCGAGATTGTTTTCATGGGTCGAGGCGAGATAGGCATACAAGTTAAGCCTTTTTGGATTTGTCTCGAGGACAGTCGTCGCAGGGACTACCAGTATGGTAGATTCGCCTGGGCACTGTCGGTAGCTTAGGATGAGAGCGGTTGGCTGGGTGTTGGCATACATCCGGACAAGGCCAACTTCCGTATAAAGGAGAGCGGGTAGCGGATGTTCACGGTATTGGACATGCCGGACTTGTTTGCTCGAAGCTAGGCAGGCCAGGGGCTGGAATAAGCCAGTCTTTCTTGTTGATGAACATTGGTTTTGGCTAAAATGTATTCTCAATTTTATTTGTGAATAACCAAATCTTGTTAAGCGTTATGTCATAAAGGTCGGTAGGAACTGCTCTTGCAACGGGTGGCTGCCAGTGGGGCAGAGCCCACATATCATCTTCCGTAACTGAACGAACAACCTTGTTAGGAGTCAGGCCTACCGGCCTAGTGGTGGAAAGAGGTTATTGCTTAGCCTTTGATCAAAAGCATCTGAAGAGGTTAGGCTTTTCCCTGTAAAAAGCCATTGAAGGGGTTATTGCTAAGCCTTTATTAAAAGCATGCATGTCAGGGGTTATTGCTAAGCCTTTAAAAGCATGCATGTTAAGGTTGTTGCTGATCCTGGAAAAGCATCTTTGAGCAGCTGGATTTTTTTTTCTTTTTTTTGCTGCTGCCTGGAATGACGCCCTCTTTGGGCTTCCTTCTTTTGTGTGAGCTGCCTTTCTTTCACTTTTTGCTCTCACGTTGTTGTGAGCTAAATAGTGGGGGGGAGGTGGCATATCTCACACATGATTACTGCTGATAGTGGATGCATTCCAAGTAGCGGTAATGACCAGTCCAGGATGATATGGCACGCAAACGCGACAGCTGTCGCGTCCGTGATCTATCACGTCCGCAATTCAGATTTTAGCGTAATTCTGACGTCCGCAGCCTTGTGCGGGTTGCTATACCGCGGCCCGGTACTGACGCCGCGGATCTCAGTTGTAATCACGCGTCCACTGAATCGTCGGCGGATCTTCTGAATTCGTCCAAGTGCGAGTGCGTTCGCATTTGCGGCAGTGGGCTAAGGGGGGATTTGGGCTACCGGTCGTCACCAGGGCAGTCCAGGCGCTGGCGCGCGCCACTAAGGCAGGCCAGGCATGTTGGGCTGGCTGCCGGGCCAGTGATCACGTGCTCTGCCAGGACTACAACGAGGGACACCAGACTTTGTGGAGAACGACCAGGGCTACACGTGAAACGTCGCGAACGGTCAGCACGCTTTGAGCAGCGGTGCCTGAGATGGCCGGCAATTTAGCCTGGTTAATTTCTGATTGCGGCAGCGCTTTTTAGTGTTGCAAAATATCTACAAGTTGTTTAGCTTGTGCTTGGACAGATTTGTTCATGAGATTTGGTTTGTGTCAGGCAAGCACCTGATCTAACGTTAAAAAGCGCATGCTAGATTTGCGGCACCTTGTTCAGCGTATTTTGGTCGTCACTGGCTGATGTCACGTTGGAAAGGTTAGCTTGCGCAGGTTAAAAGGATGAACAGTCGGCCATTGTGGTCGTTGTTCGTTCAGTTTTCACTTCACAACGACGCAGTTGTCTTCATGTGATTAACTAGTAGAACAATCCGGCCGCAACCTCCGTGATGGTTGCGAGATTGTTTTCATGGGTCGAGGCGAGATAGGCATACAAGTTAAGCCTTTTTGGATTTGTCTCGAGGACAGTCGTCGCAGGGACTACCAGTATGGTAGATTCGCCTGGGCACTGTCGGTAGCTTAGGATGAGAGCGGTTGGCTGGGTGTTGGCATACATCCGGACAAGGCCAACTTCCGTATAAAGGAGAGCGGGTAGCGGATGTTCACGGTATTGGACATGCCGGACTTGTTTGCTCGAAGCTAGGCAGGCCAGGGGCTGGAATAAGCCAGTCTTTCTTGTTGATGAACATTGGTTTTGGCTAAAATGTATTCTCAATTTTATTTGTGAATAACCAAATCTTGTTAAGCGTTATGTCATAAAGGTCGGTAGGAACTGCTCTTGCAACGGGTGGCTGCCAGTGGGGCAGAGCCCACATATCATCTTCCGTTAGGTGGCATATCTCACACATGATTACTGCTGATAGTGGATGCATTCCAAGTAGCGGTAATGACCAGTCCAGGATGATATGGCACGCAAACGCGACACCCGCACTCTGGGCACTCGGGGGGAAAAATCGGCTTGTGGTCGATCTCGTTGTTCTGCAAAGTGGGGTGGGCAGCACAAAAAATGACAAGGGGCAGTGCGTCTTGTTAGAATCCACAGGAGGAGTGCAAAAATGCAGCCAAAGTCAGCAAAAAAACGCAAGGAAAGGAAGTTTACCTCGAGCCTGTGCTCGCAGAGGATGCATTCCGTGTGGTAGCCACCGATATCCTCGGGGACCTTGCGAAACTTGTCAATGGGGAGCAAGGTATCGCAACAAATGCAAATGGACAGCACTTCTGCGACTGGCTTGTTTTCCTTGTTCCTTTTTGCGAGAGCTGCGTCAAAAGCGTCGTGGAGCTTTTCTGTCATATCGTGGACTTTGACCCCATTGCCTGGGTAAGCGCGGACTGGGAAACGCTTAGTGCGGGCCATTGTGTTTTGGTGCTAAGGGGTTGGTTTTGCTGAGAGCTTTTTGGCTATGGCGGTTTGGCTTGCAGAATGCCCTTGTCCAGATGCAAAGGGGGAAGTGTTTTATACCTTCCCCGTGGATGACGCATGGGACTTGTGAAAAATCCTGTGGTCGCCGCTGTGACAGGCTGGTAACGGCAAAACGGCCGTGGAAATCCACGCGGTGAAGGCCGCGGGCCGCGTGAATCCACGGGAAATCTGATACGAAACCGCCTTTCACGCGGCACGCCACGCTAGACTGGCATGTAACCGCCGTTTCCCGCGGCACTCCACGCTGGACAAGTTCAGAAAACCGCCGTTTCCCGCGGCACGCCACGCTGGACTGGCATGTAACCGCCGTTTCCCGCGGCACGCCACGCTGGACCGGCACGTAACGGCCGTTTCCCGCGGCACGCCACGCTAAAATCGTGAAGTAACCGCCACGCCAACTTGTCAGTCCCGAGCCGCGGCACGAGAAAACGGAGATCCCGAGATCTTCCAGCGGATTTTTTGGCGTGATTCCTTGTACGGCGTGCTGTCTCACGGGAAATCTCCTGCAAAACGCCTGTTCAGGCCAATCGCACGGTCACAAATCGCCCAAAAACTTTGAGGCGGAGAAGGTTCTTCGAAGTGTATATGTGCCCAACCACCACGCCTCCACGAGCACTCACCACTACACACCGCCATAGCCAAGAAAGCTCACTACATCTCTCAGAACACGATGCCTAGGGCTGGATCCGCTTCTAACTCTCATGGTAGCCAGGGCGTGAGGGGGGCAATGAGGCCTGTGCCTCGCCCACTTCCAAGGGAAGGAACTCGCGACAGGCCATACGACGCTGAGCAGGAGCCAGAGCCGGGTAATGTTCCTTTTCCTGTCTTTTTCCGTCTTTTCCCGTGGAGATCGAGCTGTCGTTTGCAAGTGGTTTTGCCCCCAAAAGCTCACTCCTTGTGTGGTTTTCCGTGGCTTATAAATTTGTTTTTTTTTCAATGCTTGCGTTTTTTTTTTTTTGCTTTTTTGTTTTGCTTGCAGAAGAAAGCCGTGACGCCAAACGGCTGAAGGAGATGCCTATGAGGCAGAAGGTCTCCACTCCCACCGTCCTCCGCGAACGCTCTTGGCAGGAGAAATACGACCAGCTGTCCTGCAACGTCAAAAACGCTGTCGTTATCAAGTTGCCGCAGTGCGCCTTCTGCCTGGCCCCCAGCAGGACGGGGAAGTACGCGAGGCTCGTCGCCCTCATCGACCATCCCCACATTCACGAGTGCAATTGCGTGATGTGCCCCGAGTGCGTGGAGAGGATGAAGGCGTTCCATCTCACCAAGCCGGACGGCAAGACCACCAACATGAAGTGCCCCCTGTGCAGGTGCGAAGTCCTCACGCACTACCACAAGTTCTACCAGATCGACCACGCCCTCAACGAGCTGGTCGCCTCCCTCCCCCACGGCAATTCTGCGACTATGGCTGCGGAATGTTCCTTCACAGGGAGGACGTCGACGACCACTTCGCCACCTGCGAGAAGAACCGCTTCGAGTGCGGTTTCTCCGTCGATATCAAGAGGCAGGACGGCTCCAAGTCCAAGACTGGCTGTTCCTACACTGGCAGGAAGGCGGACGTGGAGGCTCACATGAAGAGGTGCGCCTACTACCACGAGGCCTGCGCTGTGCTGGAGCTGAAGGAGAAGGCCAAGCAGGCAGATGCCGTGAAGGAGCGCCTGATGAAGGAAGGCCACGGCGCCAGGGAGGACTTGAGGCTGCTCCTCGGCTTCACGGCTGAGGAGATGGACGAGGTCATGGAGCGACTGGTGGTGAAGGAGTTGGACCGCGTGGGGCAGCTCCCATGCGCCAGCTCGCTGCCTGATGGAGGCCAGGCATTCCCAACAGATAGCGAGATACAAAACGCCTCATTCCCAGTCCTTGAGGTGTCACAGGGCCCCCAGTCTGCAAGGATTGTGTAGGTGCAGGATGCCAGCATAAGATGTGGATGTTTTCAGCACTAGGCTGTTGGATATAGGATGCCAGCATAGGATGTAGATGTTTGCCAGAATTAGGCCAGCAGATATGCGAATGCCAGCATAACACACTGATATTTCTGAATGACTTGGAAAAGATGTGAATGTTCTGGCCCAAACGTAAAAAATATCTAAGTGCCATAGTATATTTAAGTATCTGTAGTTAGGAACAGGCCACGTGGCAGCCACAAAGCCCGAGGGTAGCCAGCCGAATCTGTAGTACGAGATCCGACGGTTACGGAACGGACGGGTACGGACGGGTACGGACGGCCGGGTACGGCCAGTACGGAACGGACGCGGCACGCGGAATCCCGTGGACCACCGCGGGGCCCCCGTGGGTCCCGGCGGTTTTTAGGTTCCAGGGTTAGTATTACGGGCGCCCGTAATACTACGCATACAGGTTGCGGATGACAGCAATCAGGGGGCGGGGGATCCGGAACAACTCGAGGATGTCCCAAAGCGCAGGCCAGAAAACCGAATCGAAGGCTTTGATGAAGTCCACCAGCACAAGGTGCAAAGGGGACTCACCAGGCTGAAGGCGTTGCAGTTCCTCCACCAGTCGGCGAGTAGCGAAGAGCGCCTGTACTGTGTTGCGACCTGAACGGAAGCCGTGCTGAGTCTCGCTGAGGTGACCGTCCAGGGCCGTGCGCAGGCGGTTCAGAATGAGCCGCATAAGAAGCTTGAGGGGGGCACTTTGAATGCACACCCCTCTGTAGTTGCCGGGGTCGGCAGGCGACCCCTTGTTCTTGTACAGCATCGTGCGAAAACTGTGTTGCCAGGCCGCTGGAGGTGGTTGCGACGACAGCAGAAGGCGGTTGCAGATGTCCCGGAAGAGCAGCATAACACCTGTGTCCTCGAATTCGGCTGCAAGTTTTACAACTGCGGCCGGAATCTCGTCAGAGCCGGTGGCTGCGTCATAACGCAGGCGCTGGACCGCCTCCGTGACCTCGCGAGAGGTGAAAGGAGGCATGTCAGACGGGTCGCCAAGTGGGCCGACCAGCGGGGGGACTAGGTAGTCCGCCGCTGACCTAGGCGGGGCAGGGGGCCCAGCGGGGCCGGCCAGGGCGGCCGGGCGGGCGGCGGCGGCTGGGAGCAGGGGTGGGGGCGGCGCAGCTGTCCCCACGACCTCGGCCGTGGCCGTGGCCCAGGTACGAAGCCGCTTGGCTGGGGCGCCGGGGACGTCGTGGCGGTGGGGCCGGCCGAGGCCGTCCGGGTGCCCGAGGCGCTTGTACCAGAACCAGGCCCCCTTGCCGTCGTGCTTCTGCTGGCAGCTGCGCAGGTCCTTGACCATCTGCTGAGCATCTGCCTTCTCAGCCTGCTCGTAGGCGGCCCTCAGAGCTGCTTGCAGCCCAGGTTTGGCGATCGGATCTCTGTTGCGGCGGAGCATCTGCCTGGCGGCGACCACTGTCGGTGCGTGACGGTGGACAGCAAGCTGCCGGCGCGGAGGCAAGGTGGGGAGGGTGCGGGCAGCCAGGCGATACTTGGCGGCGACACCACGGAGGATCACTGAAATATCCCCCGGCGGCGGAATGGCGTGTAACTGCTGTCGGCTGCCCCCGGCGTCGAATACGGCCAGGAAATCATCCCTGTGCGACATAGCGGCCTGCTCTGCTGCTGACATCTTGTCGGCATCCTTCAGCACAATCCGGAGCACTTTCAGATCTGGCTGAGGTGCCAGCTGTCGCGACGGTTTCACCCCAGGAAACCGCAATCTGATGCGAGCGAGCACGAGACGATGATCAGATTCCACCGTGCTGACAGAATCTTGCAGGACGCGAGCATCGACAACTGAGGGGCGCTGAGCCCGACGTACGCAGACATAATCAAGGCACACCACCCGATCCGACGGCCCAAAAAAGGTGGCCAGCTGCTCAGCGGGGCGTGCGAAAGAAGCATTGCATGCAACCAGCGCAGATTCTGCCAGCAGATTCGCAAATAAAGGCGTGTTACCGTTGGCTGTCGTGTTGGTTGGGGAATACTGAGCGCCCCCAGTGCCAACTGGCAGCGTGGCGTTGGCGTCGAGCAGCATAACCAGGAAGTGCCGAGCTGGGATGTTGGCCTCCTCCTCCTTGAGGGCGTCGAAGAAGGCCTCACGTTCCGCCTGAGCTCGACCCGCATGTGGTGCATATCCCACGATAACGGTTAGCGTGTGGTGTGAATGGCCCTCAGTGGCTGAAAAAGTGGCCACTAGCACACGCGGGGACCGCAGCACGATGGACTGGAGCTGCTCTGATGCTGCCGGCGAGCACAAGAGGCCCACACCACCTTGGCCCGGCGCGTCGCCGCCACCATAGTGGAACCGCCAGCCTGCCCGCAGGTCGTCGACCAGCAGACCGTTGACCGCGTGCTGAGGGTCAACGGTGCGTCGGTGCTCCTGGACTCCAAGAACAGCGATCTTGTTGTCGGCGCACAGGGCGATCAGCTCGTCGACGCGTTGGCGTGCTGGGGTGCCGCCGCTCGTAGAAGGATCTGCAGGGAGGGTGCGCACGTTAAAACTTGCAATACCAAGAATGGGCCGTTGCCCTATTAGCGGGGGGGTGGGGGTGGGGGTGGGGGTGGAGAAGGGTAGTGCTGGAGGTGGGGGTGGGGGGGGGGGGGGGGGGAGGGGGAGGGTGGCGATTGGGGTTAATGCTTGTCAACGCATGGAGGCTTTCTTTCAGGACGGATATGCGTCGTCTCCGTCCTGGCTGGGGTCGCCGGCGTGTCGACTGGGCCTCATCCCGCTCAAGGCGGGCTAGGAGGCGTGTGAGGCTGGTAAATTGGCGGGAAGGTTGACCGTGGCGTGCCTGGCGACCTTGCATCCTGATCATGCTCGCACGGTGCGACATGAGGATGGAAAGGGGCTTGTTTATAAAGGCTGTGCCCAAAGCCTATTGTACCGCGAGGCCGCGAGGGTGTGCCCTTACCGGGCGCATCCATACCCGGGACGTGCGTAGACGATGATGACGCAGCTGGGGCGGGCCTGGTACGGCCCGACTTGTGCCGCTTGTTAGGAGCCTGCGCCTCCGTGCGCTGGCCGTTGATGAATAGCACGGGGGTGTCGTGGACGAGGCGGACGTAGACCTTCTGGCCTCGTGCCTGGCCTTGATCGCCACGTCGCTGCCCAGCAGACCATTCTTGATGACTAGCTGGGCCGGTGAGAGGAGGTCGTCGAGGCTCGGCGCGTTTCTCCCGCCTAGGAGCTTGCGGGCCTGGAGTACCTTCACCTTGCTGGCCACATTCGCAAAGGTCACCCGGATGGGGCCAGGCTGGCCCGCCATCCAGGCTGCCGACTCAATGCGGATGCGTTCGTTGCCCAGTTGCAGCCGGCCCACGATGAGGCTGTGGTACAGGCGTTGCGCTAGCATCAGGTCCGTTTCAGGCTGCTGCGCGACCTGAAAATACCGGACCACTATACTGCGTGAGCGCAGGTCCTCCTCGATAGCAGTCTTGTGGGCTGCAGCCCCCCTGCGTGCGGCATCCTCCATCAGGTTGGCAATGTCTGTCTGTTTGACCATGTTAGCGTAGCTGGTGGCCGGTGCGGGGCGGCTGGTTGGGGCGGGCTGGTCAGGGCGGCCTTGACCTCGGCAATGCTGGAGCGGAGCTCAGCAGTGTCTTGACGGATAGCGGTGGACAAGGTGCCGAGTTGGGCAGCCATGTCTGCGACTTTCTTATTGAGCTTGTGCAGGTCTGCTGCTTCCGGGGAAGCATCGGGGGTGTTGGCGGTGCCGTGCTCGGCGTCCTTGAAAGCGGCAAAGAGTGCCCGGAGGCAAGGGGCCTGCGCATGGCTCAAGAAAACAGAAAGTCGAAGCTGTGGCTCGTCCAATTCGTCGATGTCGTCCACTGGAATGGTCCCGTCAGACGTGTAAGGAAAATATATCGCCTTGCCGTTGGCCTTCAGGTGGTGCAGGATAGCCTGCGCCTGCTCGGCGGTAAGCGAAAAGAACCGGAGCTCGTCGACAACCTGGCCAGGCATGAAGGATGCTGGGTCGAACTCAGCGTCGTTAGTGTCGTCGTCGTCGTCGTCGATGGCGTCGTCAATGGGGGTGTCTTAATTTGGAAGACGATGGCAAAGGGACCTGGCGATCCATCTCGTCGGGTGGGTTGACGCAAATCCGCTTGGAGGAGGCGGTAATGGCGGCCTCGCTGGCCCGGGGCTGCGTCGCAATGGTTTCCGCATCTGCAATTAGTTGCGTAATCGTGTTGGGCGCTGAAGCCTCCCCCTCGGAGAGAGTATGGGAGGCGGTTGACGGAGTTTCTGCCATAGCTGGTTCCGGGAAAATACGAACCCTGCCTGTGCTGCGTTTTTTGATATTGCGCTAAATCTTGGGCGATGGCGGCTGAAAATTATATCATCGTGTTCGTCATCAAAAGACGCTTCTACTGCAATTTACCCGACCAAATTTCATGCCCGGATGTAAAAGTTATGAGCATTCTCGGCATCCATGCGCCTTAGCTTAGTCCTTGTTCGAGATGGACATGGGATGGAATGGATGGTATAAGCTATCTAGGTCCTAGTTACAGGGGTGTGGGCGCCGCGGCCCGAATCGCTATGAATGCCATACTTGGTCACACGCGGAGCCCCCACAGGCTTGGGGGTGGTCTCCTTCATCACTACTTGCCATCTATCCTTGCGCACCATCTGCCTCCATATTACAGACAAACCAGGCAAATGAGCTCGCCAAGCGCAGCCTCAACGTCATTGTCAAGAACTTCGACATGGAGGAAGGTGAGAATTCCGAGAAGCTTGCGCGTGCGTTTGAGAGAGAAATCCTTGGTCGCATGGGCCTTACTGGTGAGATCGAGCTGGTCGCCCACCGCCTTCCCCGCGCGCGGGGTAAGGCAGGGGGGCCCCCGCTCCTTCTCACCTTTAAGAACCCGTCGGACAAGATTTCTTTTCTCAGACGCCGCAAGCGGCTCGAGAAGACTCTCTTCACCCTTGACGACGACTTGACCCTGGCGCAGCAACAACGGCGACGGGAGCTCTGGCCGACCTACCTCCAGCTCCGGCAGACCAAGGCGGGGCAGCCGGTGTACTGGAAGGGGGCGGCCATCTACGTCGGCCACAAGCCCTGGCAGGCGACCCCCGCGGCCCCAGCGACTCCAGACGCCCCAGCTTAGGGGCATACAGCAGTAGTAGTGTAGAATAGATAGACCGTGGCCATGTACATGATGTACGCCTCCTACAGGCACTATACCAGCTAAGCCATGCGCTTTATTTAACCATGTACATGCGTGCCTATGATGTGCCACACTCCAGATGATGCCTAGCTTTATTTAGTTATGCTGTGCCCATGCAGAGAGCTGCTCTCTGCTGAGATGTCACGCTCTAGCTTTTGTATAGCTATGATGATCTTCCCCCCCATGACAGGCTCCCCCTTAGCTGGGCATAGCTTGATAGATCATGGGGATGCAGGTGCCCTGGTGCACCTAGAGCAAGTGTTGTTTACATTCCCACTCTTGCAGGAAGTAGCTTAGAATGTATTATAGGCTCATATGCCCCTTCTCTGGGGTATGTGCTACATATACTCCCAACGGAGTTATGTTCCTAATTAATTAATGCATTAGCATAGTACTCCGTGGCATGCCCATGCGCATGACACGCAGTTACTTAGTACTTACTTAATTCATTAATTAATCCCATATTCATTTCCCTGACGACTTATGCTTTGATCACGTGAAAATGAATGAATGAATGAATGAATTCAATCGGACGATAGGAATGCACTGAGTCTCTCATCCTAGAATGAGAGGCTTGCAAAAAAGATTGCACTATGTGCAGAACCTTAACTAGAATCTAAACCAATCCACTGTGTCGAATGCCAGCACCACAAACACAGTGCTTATCACGCAAAGCGTCGCAACTAAAGCACTGGAGGCATTAACATAAGTCACAAATATACTGCCAATGATTGCACTCGATCTAAATTAGACATGGGCCGGTCCAATTCAGGTTAGAAAAGAGCATCAAGCTCATCATCAACACTATGAGTGCAGCAAAAATAACTCTTACACATGCCACTAGCAGCAGCGTTTCTGTTGCGACATTATGCAACTAGAGAGAACCATCACAAAATGACTAGGGCTAAGAAACATGTAAGGTGCATGCAACAATTATGAGGGATGTGCCAAGCTTCCTGTACATAATTGCCCATGACTAGCAAGCAGAGAGATGTGGCTGCCTCAAACACCCTGAGGGCATGACACGCTTAGGCACCTGCGAAGGTAAGTGGCACGACTCACTCGCCTAGGTCTGGAGCAAAGCGGTTCACGCTGCAGTCAGTAGCGAAAATGCTGCTAGTAAGGTAGTCTGAGGCAGCTCCTGAGAAAGCTGATTTCTCAGCATCGCTGGCGAATGACTGGCCCAGAACACCGTGCACATCGCTGGACGGCTTGAACTGCTTCATCTGCAGGTTCAAGAAGTTCTTGCCCGGCCCTGTGCCAGCTTCCCAGAACGCCGCTCGCACCACCTCCACCTCGATAACTGCCAGCTCTGGGACTTTGATGCTAACACGGGTCTTCTTGCGGGAAATGGTGATCCCAGATGGCAGCTGACGTGTGGCCATGAGGCCCAGCAGGGGCTTCTGCAGAGATCCATTCATACAGGGATTATTATGCCAAAGGGGAGAAATGGGGAAGGGAACATGCGAGAGGGGTGAGGGAAGAAACGACAGGTTGGGTAAATAGTCACGATCTCGTTCCACGGCTTCTCGTGCAAATGTCAGTAGTCCCCCAACCTCCATGAGAAGCTTGACTTTGCCGTACAGATAGACATAGGACACTCCATAACTAGTGCATGTGTAAATCACACATCCCAACCAAATGCCACTACATTTCGCCACCGCGGAAACCCAAATTATGCGAGAATGTGGTTCCGTCAATACGGCGGGTGTCACAAATTCAATTTCGAAGTTCGGCACCGTCGGGTACCAGTAGAGCAACATATGTTATCTAGAATCGCACCATTTGGCATCAATATAGGCCGGTTCTGAACATTCAATGAGATCTCTAGTACCTTGGTCGAATATTTCCCTCCGATTTCGATGACAAAATTTGAGTACGAACTTCAAAGTAAAGTCCACCGTTCAGTTCAGTTCAGTTCAGTTCAGTTCAGTTCAGTTCAGTTCAGTTCAGTTCAGTTCAGTTCAGTTCAGTTCAGTTCAGTTCAGTTCAGTTCAGTTCAGTTCAGTTCAGTTCAGTTCAGTTCAGTTTATTCCCACGTCGGTACAGTCCGCTTGCTGGCCTGACGGAGTCCAGATTTGTACTGAACACTAGCGCAAGCGCGCTCGATACTAAAACCTGCTACTTCCGAGATGTTTGACAGCATTCTTGCTAGGTCCATGCTTTGGTGCTGGACGGATGCTGAAATTCACTGTGGTTCAGTCCGAACGAGGAAAATTGTCGGAATTCTACTCTCGATACGAACGTAACCAAATTTCCAAGTATCTGACGCTTGGAGAGCTGCCACCGTTTCCCCCAACTTGACCGAACCACATGCCCGCTAGAAAAGGTGTCCTAGGCGGCGAAATGTAGTCGGGCTATTGACAGCGCCCCCGACCTGGAGCCACATTCCCCGCCATCGAGGAATACCCAGCAAGTTAACAGAAAAAGAGAAAATACAAGACGAACCATCAAGGGCAACTGTCATCTTGCCATTCGATTTAAATTTCGATTAAATGGATTCTAAGCCAACTCCTTACTCCGGTCCTACAATCACCCCAAATGAAGGACTACATCAAATATACTTGTTGAGCTCTGCTAACTGTATCTATGACTAAGCTGCTGAGCCAAGAATTAATTAATTTTAATTAAGAAAATACCTCCGTGGGGAGGATATGTAGCACATATCCCTGAGAAGCGGCATATGGTTTTTAATTAATTCTAGGTGACAACCTGCAGGTGGTGGGTGTAAACTGCCACCTACTTGGGGTGCACAACTGAAGTGCACCTGCACCACCGTGTATTCCAGCATCTATGCAAAGTTGCGGACATGGGGTGGAAGATGATCATGGCTAAGCAACGGCTAGGGCATTTGGCGTCTCAGCAGAGAGTGGGGGGGCGAGGCGGGGACAACTGGGGGGATGGCGCCCCGGGTGCACCGGATCCAGCTGTGGCGGTCTAGACCAGGACGTGGCTCAGTTGATGGGAACCACAACAGGCTATGCGATGCCCATGGGCGCACTGCTATCCAGGCCAAGCAGCGGCCCCATTGGCAGAGAAGTTGGGCAATTGCTGGTTGCCTTGGTGACATTGCTGGACCAGGAAAAGGCTGTGCTGGCAGCGATCCAAGCACCCTCGGCGAGTGCTGGGAGGCTAACACGCACGAAGGGGGTGGCGCCGAGCATCTTGCTGGCTGGAGGCAGTGCTGCCTGGTCTGCTGCACTACGCGGTGAGCGTGGGAGGGAAGTCCACCTGGGCATCGATTATGCTGTCGGCACAGAGCAGCGGGCCGGCAGGTGGGGAGCGCCGGATGCTAGCACTGCAGACGTCTGGCATCCTGGACACATGAACTCGTTTGTTCGGGTCACAGAGTTTGGCCACTGGGCCACTACCAAGGGTAAAATTTCACCCAGGGGCATAACAGCCTGTTTACATTCTTAATATCTGGCCATCATGTTGTCAATGGAGGTCTTAGCTTGGCGTTCCTAATGATCACACCCGCAGGCCTGTCGTATATCTGGCCGACAGTTACATAGGTTAGGTAGGGCTTGCCGTGATCTTTCAGGTACAATTTTTAGCGCTGAAAACAGTATAGCAAAAGTTACAGCACGACGAAGATATAATTTCAAGCAACTAGGTAATTTGTGTGATTTAGGTGCCAACGGTAGCATCTCGGCCCAGCATTTCGTGTTTGATGTTGTGCATGACACGACGTACTCAATGCACCGTACATGATGCTTTGGCATTTAGTTTGCTAGCTGTATCGTTAGTCCAGTCGATAGCAAAGCAGCTGGACTGAACACTTTCAAGTTTGTGCTGTTTCGCGAGTACTGTAGCCAACACACAAGTGGCATAATTGGATGCCATGTGCGTTCACATCACCAAGCATGGTGCCTGACCTGATGGCAAGGGAAACGGGCATGGCTGTGATCCCTCTATGTGTTATCATAACATGAAAAGAGAGAAATCCCATTTTCATGTCTCGAGGATAACTAACGGTAGGTTTACACACATTCTGGGGAAGCAGGTTGTTTCTTTTGCCTCCCAGGGCCTCTCGCCCTGGCAAAAGGGGGTAGAGCAGGGGCACTGTCAGCTGCTGTGGGCTGGCCCTGCAAATTCATGAAGCGTGCTCACCCTAGCACACAGATGGCCATGTGAAAGCGTTGGCGGTAAACCCGTCTACAATCGTAGACAGGGCCTCGAAAATCAAGTCCCACTCTTATTGTGAGTAGCGCTATCGACAGATCTCCGCGAGAGGATCCAGGATCATGCCTTACATCATGGAAAGTTCATTTCCGGTTGAGTGATACTACGTATGGCTTCAAGACAGGTGAAGAAATGGCTGTATGCCGGCCCCTTAGCGTCTAGTGGGCGAAAGCCAATACAGGCCAAGTAGCACATTTGGGGGTCGAATCTCAAGATTGAGTAGCGCAAACGACAGATATCGATGAGGGCACTCAGAACCTGCATGTTATGTGCCAGGAATGGTCACTATTAGGACGGCACGGACCAAAATCCGACACTCCCATCGCCAAAAATGAATGACTTTGCCAAAATGTGCCAAAAAATTGCGGTATACCGGTTTACCGCCGATGCTTTCATGTGGTCATCTGGTAGACAAGCCTTTGTTATTCCATCGTATAGAGCTAGCACGCACTGTCACAGCCTTGATGTTTTGTGGTGTCAATGCATGCAAAGCAAAGCGAGGCCAGAAATGGAAGTTAAGTAATGCGTATCGCATTACTTAATAATAACTAAGATTGGCGTACGCTACTGGGGTACCGGGTTCGGTTCGATCCTCTCAGAGGCATGGAAATATTTGCGGCAGGTAGGCCTGGGAGGCCGAGTCGAAATATTTGTGGATTTCTATTCATGTTTGGTAGATCGCATTACTCCTAGCTTTTGGTCCATTGAGCTCGTGCCCACCAAGAGATACATTTATTTTACAATGAGGTGTGCAAGGCTTTTTAGGTATCTAGAGCATATACCTCAACGTTCGAAGTAATTGAACAAGTCATTAATCAAGAGCATAGACTGTAACCGTTTGCCAAACCTGGTCCACTCACCCCGTTCACAGAGACTGCGCCGACCGAAGCCGCGAAATGAGAACCAGCCGGCCCCTCCGCCTCCACCAGCAGCCGGTCCCTTCCAGCCAGCACGGCTACTTGGTCCATCCACGTACGTGGGTCCGCCTGCCTGGAGATCCCCCCCCCAGGTAGGACATTGCTGCTTGTGGCGCCCATGAAGTGTGCGTTCACCTGCAGCTGCTTGTTGCTCACGATGCAATAGCTGCTGCCAGCCTCACCGTTGAAGTCAAACTTGTCGCCGCGGGTGGTCGTGAAGTGGGGGTCAGACGTGGCAGACGACAGCATGGAGACTCCGCTGTACACAACCCTGATGGACAGGACAGTCCCCAGTACATCCTCCAAGTAGTTGGCGACAAAGAGGGCAAAGGCCGGCGAGTCAAGCAAGTCCTGCAGCTCCTTGCCGGACGGCAAGTCGCCCACGTGCAGACGTAGGGCTATTGTGACCGTAACATCTGTCTGCAGCAGATGCCTCTTAGTAATATTGCCAACGCCCGACGACACCTCCGCCGACACCTCGACCGCGCAACGTGGTACAGTGTAAAACATTTGGACGGCCAACGCCGACGCAAACTTGGGTAGATCAAAGTCAGACGCAATGCAGCTGCCGATGTTAATCTCCACCAATGCTTCTGTAGCCACGTCCTTGGCACAGGTGGCGGCTACGGAAGAGTTGTCCCTGCCGGAGAAGCTCACATTACAGCTGGGGGTTGACAATGCTGCACATGGGGAAGGGACATTCAGGCAAACGCGACCAACTCAGGCCCAGAAAAGCCATCACGGCCATGCATATATAGCCGCACAAACACACACGCACACTGAAGTTTAGAGATGCTGCCAAGTTGTCAAACAAACATGGTGCAAAAAGATCCTTGGTGCCTTTGCAAGGGTATTGAAGCTGACTGGCATGCAGAAGAAGCGGTTGGAGGCTGAAGCACGAATCCTCAGGCACCCCAGAGAATATCCTGCATCGGTGTCACGCCCACTCTGCTTGCGCTATAGGATGCAACAAAGCCTCCCCAGGCCATTTTTCCAGGTTTGCAAGCGAGCTGATCTGACCACCATTTGCCATCGATGTTGTGTCAGATGCGGATTCAAGCCAGCCGAAGTGAAAGGAGAGTTCGCCGCATGTCTCAGTGACCGCATATGTGTCGCTGATTCTTTCAGGACCAATATCGGGGCTGTGATCGAGGGTCTGTGAGTGTCTTTCCGTTTTGCTTATGCGCTTCGGGCTGTGATGGTTGGCTAGTACATCATGGTGAATTGGTCCGCTATTTGACTGCTTTTAGCATACGCTACCACATGAATGTTGGTATGACGATAGGTAGAGTCTGTAACGATGATGAGTGTCATGATGCGATGCTTTCCCTCGCTTTAACAACTCAGGGAGACAGTTTTTCTGTCCAGTTACAGGCATGCATCTTCTCGCTTTTCGGGCCAAGTCCGCCTTCTTCTTGAGCATTTGTTGTGCGTTAGAGACAGTCATGGAGATGCCTGGGATCTGCTTGCACTGAAGCATCAGCAAGTCGCTACTTTTGTTTGTTTCCTTCTCAGTGTACTGGCTATGATCATCACATGCACCTCTTCTAGCTGACCCAGTTCAATGCCTCGAGCTGTGCATTTACGTACAAGCAAGCAAGTGTGGGTACATGACCAAGCACTGAGGCAACTGCATGGCAACCGAACACACCAGAGTCCTTCAGCAGTAATTCTCTTCGCAAGAGCCAGCATGCACTTAACAGATGGCACACCATGGCAGCTAGCAAACTTGTTTCCAGGACAACATCTTGGGGTACATAGACCCAAACAGCACTTCCATAGCACCAAGACATGCAGAACAGACCTTGACAGGATCCTCCATGATAATCTGCCTCATCATTAGGCCCGTCAACTGGGAGACAAATGGGAGTCGGGGCTGTGCAGCCCGTGTCCGGTTCAACACCAGATTTATCGTTGAGACATTCTGAAATTGCGAAGAAACGAACGCACAGAGTAATGAACAGAAGGAGTAAAAGCAACGTCAAAACCTCGACCTACAATCAAAGCTATGAAAGATGCATGAATTAAATTCAAGAGAAGATCGAGCTCGCAATTCACATTCACAAGAAGCATAAAAGCACTTCCGGATTGCATAGCCGAGACCTACCATAGCAGCCGTACCCCCAAAGGCCTTCTCCAGAGCTGGAGTAGAGCGTTTCACACATGGGCTTGTCGTCACTGCAAACACCATCTTTTGACGGACCGCTTGCATCGTCAAAGCATGCTGATCTCGGTTAGAAACAAAGTAACACGCACAAACATGAACAGCCGAGTTTCAAAAAATGTCCAACGTCAATCTACATCGGGCTCCACCGAGACTTTACAACTAGAACTTACAAGACCCGTTGATCAAATGCATGAAAAGGACAGTCTGTACAACATGCAGCCAGTTTCATCAAGGACCTTCCTCTGCCTTAAGTCCTGTGCAGACTGTTCCTTGTATGGGTAGCCATCACATGCAGCTCTTTCCTGAGCCAACCTTGTGGTCAGAGTGTGGCTGTTACAAGCGGGCTCATGGCCAGAGAACCTGAAGCAGCACGTGGTTACTACATACACATACAAGAAGCAAGCACACATAGTACAGATTACAGCATTATTATTGACATTGCCCCAACTCCTTGCAGCTCCTGGCCTCACACCATCGGAGGTAGTGAGCTGGCACTGCAGTCTGTGACTTCTGTTGGACCGTTGGTTAACTCCCTACAAAATTCTGAAAACAGGAAGAAACAAGAAAATCACGGCTGTGAACAGCAGAAAACTAAATACGTCAAACAACATGCAACCTTGACCCCTGGCCATGGTACAGGGGGCACCCGCAGTACCGCAACAAGAATCGCACCTTTCCAGGAGGACCAAAAGGCAAAAGTTGCTGACCTGATTGTAGCTGGCAAAACCGATTGCTGCGTAACTTGGTAGCCTTAGAACTCCTTGGATAAATAAGATTGTGTGAAACTGAAGATGGCAGCCACGGCGTGCGTCTACCTGTCCTTAGTGGGCGATCTTTTTTTTTTTGGGGGGGGGGGGCATGTTGCGATTCTTGTTGCGATTCTGCGGGTGCCCCGTGCATCTAGCCAAGTCCCACGAAAACGAATCCTGTACCATACGAGCCTGTAAACTACTAGGACGCTATACCAACCGATACCAAAAATATATTTCCAGATTTGACAGCTGGTACATACCAGCGCACCACTGCCCCGGAGCCTTATCTCCATCGTTTCCCTGTGCGTCATAGCAAAGATGGCCAGATTCGCTCTCTTCGCAGCCACTGTCAGGGGTGTTTCCGGTACCATCGTCGACGCAGGCTGACCTCATGAAGACGCAAACAATCACGCGCATAAGCAGAACCTTGGAATGAGAGCAATGTCAGGCATTATTATCTACATCCAAACCAACTAAACATTTCATGAGAGGGGTAACCAAATTTGAACTCCCTGGCATGAGCAGCAAAAAGTAGACACCGGAAAAGCATGGACAAATGACCCGGATGGGCAAGTACTTGGTCCGGGTAAATACGCTGAGCCAAAAGTATGGGGGTGCACGTCAGACCCTCAGAATTAATTAATAAATTAATTAATTAATAGACACGTGACTGCGTCACGTGAGCATAAGTCCTCAGTGGGAGGGGAACATGGGATGGAATGGATGGTGTAAGCTATCTAGGTCCTAGTTACAGGGGTGTGGGCACCGCGGCCCGAATCGCTATGAATGCCATACGCGGTCACACGCGGAGCCCCCACACACTTGGGGGTGGTCTCCTTCATCCCTACTTGCCATCTATCATCTGCCTCCATATTAAAGACAAACCAAGAGGCTGCCCGGGTGTGAGCCCGTCACGTCTAGTGTAGCACATGTCCATGCCGAGTCTATCACGAAAAGTCCACGGGTGGCGGCCCTGCCGCGCGCGGCCTGGGGCACGCCAGGTGAGGACATATCGCCCAGGCTGGGCGGGCTTGACCCTCAGAATACGTGTGAAAAAACTCAAGCTTATATGGGGAGCACTATTAGATACCACTAATGCATTACAATGGAGCATTCTCTACGTTTCCCAACCACATCATTCCTTGACTGATGGCCATGCCTTTCCATGCTTTCCACTAGCGAATACCGACAACTATATGCTGTCGTTTCATATCAGACCCCCTCACATAGTCCAGAAACGAGAGAGAGCTGGAGGCACATTACATTGTTTGCGACGTTGCCAAAGTTAAGCTTCCTTTTGTGCCCAAGACAGGTCCATTATGACAAAGCATTGTACTGTAACAGTGATGGTGCTTTATAGCAGAGCAGATTTCCAAGACCTGAAGACGTACTTTTCGAAGAAAATGCGTACGTCGGGGCTCAGAATACGTGTACTGCTGTATTTCTCTGGCTCGATACAGCGTACTTGGGAAACGAAAAGTTACTTGGGAAATGACAAGTAGCTTACACGAATGGCCTCCCTGTCGTGGTCCCGTGCTGGCATCGTGCAGAACACTAGCAGAGGCATTTGTGGCTGATACAACCATGCAGGCTCATGCCCAGACAACCAATGCGCACACAGCTACACAGACAGGCAAGCCCATTGAAACAAATCGAGGCAGTCAGAACCCACATTATATACTTGCATCGCATGGCCCGGGCCCACCAAGGCAGTCTGGAAAAAAGACACTGCCGCCACTGTCTTCTGCTCCATCACCTACAAATCTCGCTACACTCATAAGTCCTCATCTCAGGATAAAAGACAAGCTCGCGGTTGCAAGGATACTACAAAAAAAACACTTCCGAAAAAATTCGACCAGATTTGACAGCCAGCTTAAGCACCTGCGCAGTTGTTCCCGGCAGAGTTATCTCCAAGACTGCCTCGTTGGGTGTCGTCCGTGCAGATGGGAGAAGCAGGGAAGCAGCCTGAGTCTATTGCTCCACCCGCTTGATCGTCGATACAATCTGACGTCAGGAAGAAACAAACAACGAGCACAGCTATGAGCAGAAGCAAGGCCCAACGCGTCGAATCTCAATAGACAGATACAAGATGCAACCGAAGACAGCTCAAGTGCAGAATTCAAAGGACAATTTGATGACCGCCGTGATAGTTGAAACGGCAAAACATCACATACAACGGTCCTTCCTCTGCAGTGGTCCAGTGCAGTGCAGCAAACACAAGCACCCCGCCAACCCCTCCCAGCTTTAAACCAGTTGACGTTTTGTGGCTTAGAGAGGCAAGCCGGCTCATGGACGACAACCAGGCAGAACATGGGTGGCAGAGCACCTTACACAAATCGCAGTTGGGATCACCCCCTCACTTGCAGCACCTGCCCTCCAGGTTCAAGGCAAAGCGGCAAGCTGCATGGCACTCCAGCCTGTGACTTCGGTTCCACCAGCTGGGACCTCCCTACATGCTGAACTGATCACGGTAAGAAACAAACGCTTGCAGGCATCGAAAGAAGGAAAAGAAAAACACCAAACCAGAAGCCATCCTGATTTCTGGCATAAATTGGTAGCTATATCAGAGTCAGCACATGCACAACGGAACCTGTACCATAAAAAATCCTGTTTGCCAAAAGAAGCATGCTGATAATAAAGGGACATCTAAAATAGTATGTCCAGATTTGACAGCCCACACGCACATTCGCAGGAGATCCCGGCATCACCACCTCCAGTACTTGTGGCGCCAGTGCCGCACACTGGGTAACTATCGTCGCAGCCGCTGTCCACCTCGCCGCCAGCTGCATCGTCGCGACAAAAAGCTGACGCCAGGAAGAAACAAACGGTCACAGCCAGGAGCAGAAGCAAGGCCCAACATGTCAAATCTCAATACACAGATATGATCATAAGTTGCAACCGAAGACAGCTCAAGTCAAGAAATCAAAAGACAACTTGATGACCGCCGTGATAGTTGAGACTGCGGAACATCACGTACAACGGTCCTTCCTCTGCAATGTCCAGTGCAGTGCAGCAAACACAAGCACCACGCCAACGCCGTGGACCCATCTTACTAGTTGACGTTTTGTGGCTGGCAGAGGCACATGGCAGAGGCTCATGGCCGACTACCAGGCAGAACATGGGTGGTAGAACACATCACACAAATCGCAATTAGGACCACCCCCTCACTTGCAGCACCTGCCCTCCAGGTTCAAGGCAAAGCGGCAAGCTGCATGGCACTGCAACCCGTGACTTTTTGTTCCACCATTTACGGCCTCCCTGCATGCTAGACTGGTCACATGAAGAAGCAAACGCTTGCAGGCATTAACAGCAGGAAAAGAAAAATGTCAAACCAGAAGTCACCTTGAACTTCTGGCATCGATTGGTTTCTATCAGAGTCAGCACGTGCATAATGCCGGAACCTGTACCATAAAAAATCCTGTTTACTAAAAAAAAAAAAAAGCTACTGATAAAGGGACATCCAAAATAGTATGTCCATATTTGACAGCCCACACGCACCATCGCAGGAGCCCCCGGGATAGTTCATTGCAGTACTTGGTAAACCAGTGATGCACACTGGGTTATCTGAGTCGCAGCCACTGTCCACACCGGCACTAGCTTCATCGTCGATGCAAACTGGCGTCAGAGAGAAACAAACGGTCACAGCCAGGAGCAGAAGCCAGGCCCAACATGTCAAATCTCAATACACAGATATGATCATAAGTTGCAACCGAAGACAGCTCAAGACAAGAAATCAAAAGACAACTAGATGACCGCCGTGAAAGTTGAGGCTGCAAAAAAAGGTTGGGAAATACGTGTACGGGCATTGTACTCCGGGCGTGGGGGGTAAAAGGTAATAATACGTGGGGGGGTAAAGGTAATAATACGCGGGGGTAAAAGGTAATAATACGTGGGGGGTAAAAGGTAATAATACATGGGGGGTAAAAGGTAATAATACGTGGGGGGGTAAAAGGTAATAATACGCGGGGGGTAAAAGGTAATAATACGTGGGGGGGTAAAAGGTAATAATACGTGGGGGTTAAAGGTAATAATACGCGGGGGGTAAAAGGTAATAATACGTGGGGGGGGTAAAAGGTAATGATACGTGGGGGGTAAAAGGTAATAATATGTGGGGGGTAAATAATACGCGGGTTTAAAATATGCGACTGCGTTTCTAATGGTCTTAGGGCGTTCATCCACATGGAAAACACTGGCATTGATAGAAATTAATAACTTAGGGTCCATGGTATACATCTATAGCTTGCATGCAGTCCACCATGTCTACCATGGTTGGCTCGGCACTTTGTAGCCTTGTCACATGATTCATCAATAACAAGGGAACGCTAAATAAACCAGTCACTGGTGGCAGCTGTTTACATGCAGTCACACAAATGCAACATCTCCAACATGATCATAACTAAAACACTTCTTTCCCTGCACGGTAAAATGAAAAGAAACTGTTGGCGGCCGCTCAGCTTCTGCGCGCTGTAATGCCGCTGCGAAGAAAGGGTGCGGCAATCTCACACAACAAGAACGCCCAAAAAAGAATGTAAAAGACTTCGATCGACAAAGCTCGTAGAGGACAGCACTTATAGCAGATCACATTTGCCACAAATCTATACCTTGACATCATAAGTCCCTCGCCCAGGCGAGCAACAACGGCCATTCGACCATGAAAAGGTCAGGCATGAACTGCGCAGGCCTCAATAACTACTTACCAAAAATGGCCATAAATTTGGCAAAAACCGTCGTTTGGTTTAGATTTCAAAACTGCCAATTTTAATGCCACCATCACAGTCCCCCCCCCCCCCCCCAAAAAAAAAAAAAAAAAAACGCGAATGTACTGCCCCTATGTAGCATGATCAATTTCATTCCGCTTGACCAAAAAAATGCATGTCAACCCCCATGCCGATGGCATAGAAAGAAACCAGCGATATTATGAACCAGGTACTTTCCGCCATAATCCTACATCATGAACTCATCGTCTTTAACATTCGAGCACTTAATTTGCATTTCTACCACGCTATGTTGCTAATTTTGCCTAAACGCAGTCGCCATGGCCACTTCCGCAAGTGGTCCGTGCACCCAACTTTTCACGCTGACTGATTTCTATGCCCAAGCCAAAAATTTTGCAAGGCTTTGGAAAATTTTAACTGTTCGCATCTACTTCTGTAGAAAAAATCCGCAGACAGGGAGTACTAAACCGCCGTGGCAAAGAACCTAGGGGCCACGCTGCCCGCTGGTAGAACGGTACCCTGAAAAGATTCAAGTCCAAAATACATTTCTTGGTTTTGGTCCACATTGGAGTTCCTTCCCACCAAGAGAAACATTCATTTTACTTTTTTTTGTGCTAGGCTTTATACGTACAGCCTATACCACATCTTTGAAATCGGTGCACATCATTATCATAAATAATGGTTATTGATAATGATTTGTTATTGTAGCACCATGCTGGGGGCCCAGCATACTCGAACACAAGGTGTTGCCCCGACATATGTATCCTATTCGGCCACCAAGGCTGTCCCCAGCCTTGATGCCGAGTTTCTTTCCGCACATGGCCCCCCTCCTGCACGCTGCAGTTGTACAAGCTACTGCTTATACTTTTTATGCGCAACCTTTTGGCTAAGGTTAACGCATATTCTTACATCCAGCGCAGGATGTAAGAATATGCGTTAACCTTTCCTCCTTGTCATCCTTATTTTCAGCTTCCCGAGGTGCCCCAACGAATGTCGCCAACCTTGCCCTCGCTTCCTTGCCGACAGCCCCCCCTGCTGCCGAATTTTCGGCCTGGCCTTTCGGCTTGGCCATTTTTCGTTGCGCAGGGGTCAATGGTGGCAGCGCCTCCTTGTCATCCGCCGCGAGATCTGTCAAGGCCAGCAGTTTTGCCATCAACGCTTCGTTTGGGTCACGTGCGTCCAACACGTCGGCAACGTCGATGTGATCGGCGAGCAACTGCACGACAGACTTCAGCTGGCTCTGGCTCCACGAGCTGGCGTGGCCATCACCCCGTCCTGACGCTACCGAACACCTTCTTGACTGCACCCACGGCCTCCTCGGGGCTGGTGCACTTGGCGAGTAGAGTGGCGAGCTGCTTTTTTTCTTGCGCAGAAGGCGACTGGCGCATGACAGTTGGCAGCAGCAGCACGCGGCGTGGGCGGCCCGGCCTCCTTGCCCGCTGCCTGCCTTGTTGTTGCCTTGAGCCCCTTCGGCATTGCTGCTCAGGGCCAGAAACTGGCTCCAGCAGTGAAGGCTCGTCAAACCAAAGTGTTAAAATTCCCCCCAATGAGGAGGAAAGATCTTTCAGAGGTCTTATCTTCTTAATAATGCGTTACTGACTTTATCCATGGCATAAAGAAAGCCTTTGGGATTAATTGAAACACATCAGTTATTAGCCATCGCCTTGGCCATAAACGGCCTAGGCTATTGGCCTTCACCATCACGTCGTTCATCATAGCGGGGCGTGTGTTATTAGGTTGCCGCCACCACAAATACTTGGTGAAAGGCGGCGTCAAGGTGTGAGCCATACAACAGGTCACACATGGGTCGACTTGAGCACAAAGGTCGATCCACCATCATGCCATGCGTCATGCCACATTGAGGTAACCGCTGCACAGATTGCAAAGGTCTCGGCCACTCTAATGGTTCCGCTAGCACAAGTTCGGAACTTCGTAACTTTCAAGTTACGTAACCAAATGCTACCGGATAAATTTCCCCATTCAAGGGCGTAAGCTACACTATTCAGTGCGCTGGGAAAAAAACACTCGGCAAGCCCTATCTAGCCTATTCAATTCTGGCCAGAAATACGGAGGCGGATGCGACCCAAATTCCATCCGTTTACAAGTACGCGTTGTAATGGCCTGAATTTAAACACAAAGGCAAAGGGGCACATGGGATGAGAGAACTACATCCCTGACACAAAGGTTTGATTCCCCTGGCTTGATGTCACCGCCCTTGTGAAAAGAGGAGAGGCCGACCACAGCTAGGTGGGTTTGTTTTTGTCTTTTTTTGCGTCACTGTCACGTGGCCTTGGCCCGAATGGCATTTTTTCGCCATGCGTATGAACAAATGACGCCAAATGTTCGGCATTCTACTTGCCGGCGGCTTATGTAAGTTTGCCGGGGCTCTAAGGTCACATATTGCGTGAGAGAAAAATCTTGATCTAGCTAATACGTAATCACTACGTCATTAACAAAGAACCCTAGACAGTGGCCAACAGGTTTACATCTAACAATAATTTATTAATAAAAACACATGCTCCCGTTGGGGAGTCACGGAGCACCAGAGAGCTTTGATCTCTGTATAGTAGTATGCACATATGTCTAACAAGGGAGCTCCTACCACCTGTCCAGGAAACTCGCCAAATCTTTTGCCACCGATCTGGATCAGGCTGCACCGGCTTCAGTGCATGGTATGTCACGTGAACCCTATAACCCAGCTATATCAGCTACCCTTCCATCTCACTTTAAAGAAACTCCGTTCAAAGGACCACAAGGTTTTTTATCCGCGACATAAAGTACACAATTTCATACTTCTATTATTTGAATCGTTCAGCGCTCGTATTTCCCAACCATGATGCAAAACAACACGTACAACGGTCCTTCCTCTGCACTGGTCCAGTGCAGTGCAGCAAACACAAGCACCCCGCCAACCCCTCCCAGCTTACCAGTTGACGTTTTGTGGCTGACAGAGGCAAGCCGGCTCATGGACGACAACCAGGCAGAACATGGGTGGCGGAGCACCTAACACAAATCGCAGTAGGGACCACCCCCTCACTTGCAGCACCTGCCCTCCAGGTTCAAGGCAAAGCGGTATATAAAGCGGCATGGCACTGCAGCCTGTGACTTCGGTTCCACCAGTTGGGACCTCCATACGTGCTAAACTGATCATGTAAGGTAACAAACGCTTGCAGGCATCGACAGCAGGAAAAAGAAAACACTAAACCAGAAGCCACCTTGACTTCTGGCGTAAACAATTGGTTAAACTATCAGAGTCAGCATGTGCATAACGGAACCTGTACCACAAAAGCCTGTTTGCCAAAAAAAGAATGCTACTAATAAAGGGACATCCAAAGTAGTATAGTCAGATTTGACAGCCCAAACATACTCACAATTGCAGGAGAGCCCGGGGACATAAGTTGCAGAACTTGCGCGGGAAGTGTAGCACACTGGGTTATCAGAGTCGCAGCCGCTGTCCACCTCGCCACTAGCTTCATCGTCGACACAAACTGGCGTCAGAGAGAAACAAACGGTCACAGCCAGGAGCAGAAGCAATGGCCAACATGTCAAACCTCAATACACAGATTGAAGATGCCGCAAACCGAAGACAGCTCAAGTGCAGAAATCAAAAGACAACTTGATGACCGCCGTGATAGTTGAGACTGGGGAACAAACGGAACCAACAGTCCTTCCTCTGCACGGGCCCAGTGCAGAGCAGCAAACACAAGCGCCCCGCCAACCCCTCTCAGCTTACTAGACGTATTGTGGCTGACATCGAGGCAAGCCGGCCGCCGGCTCATGGCCGACAACCAGGCAGAACATGGACCCGTGGCAGAGCACCTAACACAAATCGCAGTTGGGACCGCCCCCTCACTTGCAGCACCTGCCCTCCAGGTTCAAGCCAAAGCGGCAAGCTGCACGGCACTGCAACCCGTGACTTCTGTTCCACCATTTACGACCTCCCTGCATGCTAAACTGGTCACGTTAACACGTCGTTCGTCACTGCACCTATTCTTAGGACTGAGTTCAACTCAGTCCTATTCTTAGGACCGAGTTTTTGGGTTTCGTAGAAAATTCGCCCAAGTCGGAATGTTTGACAAAAAAATTCTCTCAAAATTTATTCAAATACTACGTGAAAAGATCTTTCTTGGACATATTTTTGCGATTTTTTTGGATTATGTTTGAGCGGTCAAATGTACGGTCAAAGTACAGGTGGTAAGGGTACTTTTTCCCGTGAAACGTGAGTTCCGGAAATGCACGACCTAGCCATGGCGGCTTGCGCCCATGCATGCAGTTTACGTTCGCGGACGATTTAGCTGGTAAAACCGAGAAAATAGATTTTATATGTCCTAAGGATGACACAAACCAATTTTTTAGCTCCCGGGGATGCGATTTACCAGGTGTCGGCACTGCTCTTGCTGGAAAAAACTGCGACCAGGCAAGTTGACGGAATTGATGACTAAATTTACTTTACGGTGCAGTTCGAAGGGTTTATATGCTTCTTTCTACTTATTATCATGCATGTGTGTAGAATTAAGTCAGTGGCAGTAAAGATTTGATGATTTCGACCACTCTGTCATGTCATGGTTTGTGTGCCGCAAGTGTCACTTTTACGGGCACCGCCTGGGCCAAGATAACGCCATCCGTGCACGGTAAAGCTGAAATATCGTCACCTCCTTGTTATGTTCTTACATGAGTTTGAGCTTGCAAGGCGCTGTCAGTTTCGAATCTTGATGCGCTCTCTTGACCGTTGCCTGCCCCTCTCTAAACCCCCCATTTTTTATGATGTTACCAGGCATTTGCCTTACCCTAGTGTACTTTTGCAGTTTTTTAGGCGCTGTATGGGTTTAAATACCTTCATAGATGTTAGTTATTCTTTTGCTACGTTCATACTGCGTGATTGTATGGCCATGGGCTGCATCCAGCGTGCTTTCAAGCTCATACGGGTGAGTGAAGAATCTTGGTGATAAACCACTGTCATCATGTGCCAGCAAGTATGTTGGCCATGCCATGGCAAGGCAAAACAGTGTTAGCCATCTCTATTCTTGTTAAAAACAATTGAAATATGCTTAACCTACCCATTATATTGGTGGTTAAGGCTCATAATAAAACCCTTTGTAGGTAGGTATCAATGCCCATTCCCTACGTGCCTGCATAGGCTCTCACACATATACTAAGGTATAATATAACTGCAAAATGATGATGCAAGTATGTTTTCCTGTTATGCTAGAAGGGAAATGAGTTGATTGGCATGGTTGGTTGCCACGGTGGTGTGTAGTATGACCGCACTTACATGCTTGCACATTGCTAGCAACCTCGAAACCCATTCTTAGGGCTGGTGGTTTTTGGTGAGTTTCAGGTAGAGGCTGTGGCCAAATTGAGCCCAGTTTTTTGCCATGTTTCAAGAACTATATTGTTTACACGCCTATATTTTTTCAACATGCATATGGATTTTATTGAATTTTCCCAACTCGTCCTTCCACAGAAAATTGCCGAATCGCGAGCATGGGTTGACACCCTTGTAAAATTTTACATGATTTGGTCAACATATGATTTTTTAGGCGTATGCCCAAGCATTAGCATGATATTGAGTGCTCTGATGCACATCAAACACATGGGGTACCCCCCTACCCTTACCGCTACATGATCTCAAAGTTGGCATACTCAGTCCTATTTTTAGGACTGAGTTTTGACGTACGACGTGTTAAGAAACAAACGCTTCCAGGCATTAACAGCAGGAAAAGAAAAAACGTCAGACCAGAGGCCACCATGGTTGGATTTCTGGCATAAATTGGTAACTACCATTTAGTTGGTAGTCAGCACACGTGCGCAACGAAACCTGTACCATAAAAGGCTGTCTACTTAAAAAAAGAATGCGAGCGGAAAAGGGAAATCCGAAATAGTGTATCCACATTTGATGTCCAGCCCACACGTACCATAGCAGTTGTCCCCGTAATCAAATTCTCCAGTACTTGCGGCAGAAGTGCCGCACACTGGACCGTTTTGGCCGCAGCCGCTGTCCGTACCGCCACCAGCTGCATCGTCGATACAACCTGGCGTCAGAGAGAAACACACGGTCACAGCCAGGAGCAGAAGCAAGGCCCAACACGTGAAATCTCAATACACAGATATTATAATAAGTTGCACCCGAAGACAGCTCAAGTGCAGAAATCAAAAGACAACTTGATGACCGCCGTGATAGTTGAGACTGCGGAACAGACAGAACCAACAGTCCTTCCTCTGCACTAGTCCAGTGCAGGGTAGCCATCACAAGCACTGCGCCATTGACCCCTCTCAGCTAACTAGTTGACGTTTTGTGGCTGACAGAGGCAAGCCGGCTCATGGCCGACAACCAGGCAGAACATTGGTCAGGCAGAGCACATAACACAACTTGCAGCGGTTGGGACCAGGTCCCCTCACTTGCAGCACCTGCCCTCCAGGTTCAAGGCAGAGCGGTAAGCTGCACGGCACTGCAACCCGTGACTTCTGTTCCACCATTTACGACCTCCCTTCATGCTTAACTGATCACATGAAGAAGCAAACGCTTGCAGGCATTAACAGCAGGAAAAGAAAAACACCAAACCAGAAGCCACATTGAACTTCTGGCATCAATTGGTATCTACTAGAGTCAGCACGTGCATTTATAACGGAACCTGTACCATAACAGCCTGTTGGCCAAAAGAAGAATGCTACTAATAAAGGGACATCCAAAATAGTAGTCCAGATTTGACAGCTCATACATGATGTACGTACCTACGCAGAGGGTCCCGGCTGTACCCGATCCAGTACTTGCGGAACCAGTGCTGCACACATAATAATAATCTTCGTCACAGCCGGTGTCACGATTGCCACCAGCTGCACTATCGATACAACCTGACGTCAGGAAGAAACAAACGGTCACAGCCAGGAGCAGAGGCAATGCCAAACATGTCAAATCTGAATACACAGATATTAGTTTTCTCAGAAGTTGCAGCCCGGGACAGCGCAAGGCTAAAGAAATCAAAAGACAACTCGATAGTGTAACCGCCATTCATGATCGAACAGCAGG
Source organism: Mesostigma viride (assembly GCA_009746045.1). Lineage (NCBI taxonomy): Eukaryota > Viridiplantae > Streptophyta > Mesostigmatophyceae > Mesostigmatales > Mesostigmataceae > Mesostigma > Mesostigma viride. The sequence goes on along the minus strand of RPFO01000165.1, from coordinate 4,449,866 downwards.
AAAAGCAACAAGTTACTTGAAGAAAAACGTGCGTACAAGACTTACCGCATGAACAGCTGTGATATATCTAGGGGGGGGGAAATCATGAGATGTATCCATTGATGATGATACATTAGTAAAAATGGAAGCAAATATGATAACACAGCAGCTAAAATATATTCATGATAGTGATAAATTACGGAAGTGAGAGCAGCATACAACATGAGGAAAGCCACCCCCAATGAAAGAACCCTAAAGAAAATGATCTGACACCAGTTGTCATTCAAGGATCAAGCCAACACAAGGTACAAAACTACAATGACACGCAGCGATTCATACATCTACTCGCTGTAATGTATCATGATCGAATAAATACTTACAAATATATTGTTATAAAAAATATCTATACAACATAGTGTGTTCTTAACCCCTAAATGGTCTGGCGCCCGATTTTTTCCCAAAAACTCAGTTACGGCCGATTCATCGGCCCTTTCTCGGGCGACCAAATGCCGCGAAAGCTATTGAGAATTAGGAAAAGTTTAGCTGAGAAGATCACAGCATGATACTCTAGGGTTTGCATACTTCTGACAAAGTGATAGAGGTGTTCCGGCCGGTCAAAGTACAAGGGGTCAGGGTACTTTTTCACGTACAACGTGCATTCCGGAAAACGACGACCTGGCCATGGCGGCTTGCGCCCACGCATGGCTTTTACGTTTGCGATCGAATTTTCTGGCCAAACTTAGGAAATAGATTTTATGCGTCCTAAAGATCATACAGCCCAATTTTTTGTTCACGGGAATGCCATTTGATAGGTTTCGGCAGCGTTCATGCTGGAAAAAACTGCGATCAGGCCGGACGATAGAAACGTTGACAGCAATATACCCTCCCAGCGTATTTCAAGGGCTATATCTGTTTATTCGTACTTTTTATGATACACTGTGGTCGTAAACATGGAAGGGTGGCAAGAAATCGCCGAATCTAGCAACCATGCTGCACAACTTTGGTGTGCCGCAATGCGCCATGTTGTGGCCACCGCCTGGGCCAAGGTAATGCCAGCCATGCCAGGTAAAGCTGAGGCATCGTTTTCTTATCGATTTATGACGCTTATGTATACGTTCTAGCATGCACAGGTAGCACATTCTTTCTTCATTATTCATGCTCTTTCTTGACCATGGCCTGGCCCCTTCCTAAAACACCATTCTTAGGTGCTTCCCTCAGTCAGTTGACCTGCCATAGTGTGATGGTGCTAAGTTTTAGAGGCTGTATGGGTTTAAATACCTCCACATATATGTTTGTTATACATTTCCCGCACACATATTGCATGAGTGTGCTCAAGGCAGTTGGCTAGTCTCTGTTGCAATTCATCAAGCATGTAACTGGTGAGTAAAAACTTCCCAGTGTCAGCATGTGCCACCAGGTGCACATGCTGGCCATCACCTGGCAAGCAATAGCAGCTTAGGCCTAGTTCATCCTTGCTAGGGCATTGAAGCTGAAATAGGCTTAACATCACTAGTTTGTTGGTGGTTGCCTCTTACTAGAATGCATGCCTTGCGTAGGGTACTATCCGTACCGCGTTACCTACGTGCATGGACATGGTGGCACCTGCACATAGGTGCCATGTAAGGGCAGAGTGAAGATGCATGCAGTTATGTTTCCCCATCATCAATTGGGGAAGGGAAATGTATTGTACACGCTACAGCAGTATGGCATGGTTGGTGACCATATTTGTAGGTAGTATGCCCACCTCTACCCCTTGGTTGCCTTTTACCAACGGTACCCCTATAGGCTGCACTGGGTGTAACTGCTGGTATACCCAACCACACTATGACACCAATGGCTCAAACTGTTCAGCAACTGCTTGTTTACCATCCCTGAAGTGGTAGGTGCATTTATAGGCATTTTGAATAGTATGTAATAAGACCTAGTAGGTCTGATTACATAATTCAAAATGCACAATCTACCAAGAATGAACGCGTCTTGACCCCTCCTGACTTTGACGGTATAGTTTTATATGGTCAACCCTGAGGATATGCGGGCTTGTGATACCGATTTTTCCGAGCAACGGGAAGAGGAACACATCGACGCGTGCAGGCGATTGAACAATCCAGCGGCCCTTGCGAGCAGCCTGTGCTCGATGGTAGATTCACAGAATTATCTGTCAACAAGTACTTGTACGTGAACCAGTAGTAACCGTACATTGAATTCGAGTTGCTTATACGTCCTCTAAACCTAGTTAAATCCGAAGACATAACATACGTGCGACAAATAAATACCTGGTGGTGCAGTCACCGCGATGATGCCGCAAAGCAAGATGCACACCATCAGGAACAGGGCGTTGCATGTTCTCGGAGACGATAGTTGGCGAGTTGGCGAGTACTGACAAGGGCCAAGGCTCGCGGTGACTCTCATGGTTTGCACCAATGGTTGCGGGAGGGCTGCTTCCTCAGATCCGTTATGTTGCGACGCGCAGTCAAACAACGATGTGAGTAAATAGAAAAGTGATAAATGGTGAGTACACTGCACAGGGGCGTTGAATTTCCAAATTCCGCGGACAGTCAAGACGTTGACGACCACCCAGCCGCAAGGGCATCGTCAGTCATGATGAGTTGAATCCCACGCGCTTAGGGCATCGTACGCCGTGGACAAGGCTAGTCACCCAGCGCACTGAGCAGTGCCGCCGCCGCCGCCCGCCCAGACCAGTCAGTGGCAGGACCAGTCTGTGGATCCACTTACAGTCATTCCCGCGTTAAGTTGCGATCGCCCCCTAAAACTTGGCGCCGCAACTTAACGCGGGAACGCAACTTAACGGTAGAATTAGGCTAGCAGCCCACCACCTCCTCCTCTGACGGACTTCTATACGGCATTCGACAGCTCTCGTCAAGCCCGATCCAGCTGCAGCGTCAAAGCCGGCCAAAGTCCATTTTCCAGGCTAGATATTGTGGACAAACTGAAAGGCGGGCTGCAAAACACGCCGTGGGCAGCCACGCACTAGTGCCTGCGTTTTATAACACTGAAATGTGTGTTTAACCCTCTGACTTCGGCTCTTTTTTTGGCGGGTTACTTAATTGCCAATCGGCTTCACGTTTGACTGTGACAAAACATGGGAACAGTCGTGAGGGAAGCTTCATTTACTGTCAATCAATGGCCTGCGTGTAAACAATAATAACAGCATGGAGGCCACATGCAGCGAGACTGCCTGTGGCCTCAACAACCTTGTCTTTGCCCTTCTGCGGTGCATTCGGCATGACTCATATGGTGGTAATTTCCGGCAAGATAGTCTCAATTACAGATGACCATGCATGGTCGTGGATTCTTATGTACCGCAGCCCGCAGGCTGCCGGCAAAACTGAATTCATGTAAGGTTGCATTCGCGCTTTTCACCTATCATTAGGCCAGCAGGCGGGGAAATTTGCGCGCCAGTGGGGCTTGCGTATTTTGCCCCCTAAAATCACGTAGCGGGTCCGGACTTGGCAAAAAATGGCCTACTGCGCGGCCAAAAATGGCCTGACACCTACAAATTGAGTCATTACCGCGTTAAGTTGCGATGGCCTCCATGCTTAAGTTGCGGTCGCCCCCCAAACTTCGGCGCCGCAACTTAACGCGGGAACGCAACCTTAAGAAACGCAACTTAACGCGGGAATGACTGTAATTAACCCTGTCGGACAACCGGCGCGGGAATATTACATATCACTCACTCCACTGGCTACCTGTACAGGCTGTAATATTCGAGAGTCGAGAGCTGCCGGACAACCGGCGCGGTAATGTTATAACTCAAAACTCCTAGTTGTAACCTGTACTAGTCGAGAGCTTCTGGAGACTTCAAAGTCTGGAAGGGCAAAATGGCGCTACATTGACAGCGAACGGTTATCCGGCGGAGCCCATTTCTAACGGTTACAAATGAAAACGGCCACCAAACGCACTGCGAAGGGGGCTGCGTCAGCGCTATTTGACTTTCTGGGAGGAGGAAATCTGCGCGCTACAGTACGGCGGTCCACGGCTGCGGCCGTTGACAGTTTGTAACCGTAGGAATAACCGTAGCGCCATTGAAGTGCAAAAAGTCTCCGGAATCTCTCGACGGAGGTATTTTTCCAGACTCATGAGTCTGGATGCGCATCCAGACTCACCCGAGCCTAGTGGCGCGGTACTCCAAGCAGGTCCGTAGCAGGTCCGTAGCCTGCATACAAGGCTCGCCTGTCGGCCGCTGGGCCTGCGGGCGCGTAAATTACTGTAGTTAGGCGCCGTAAATGCAGCCATGGCGGGAGAAACATTCCGGAAATTGACGGGGGCGGCATGGACGTTTACCTAAACGTAGATTGACGTTTCAACATCTTGTTGCTAAGCATGCAAGTTATCATTAATTGCAATTCGATAGATAAGGCATTTTATAATGGATTTTCTCCAGAGCTTGACAGTGTTTGGCGTGGACGACTGGTCCAATCCAGTAAATCAAGGGTCGGCATTACTATCGATTGTTCCTTTGGATTGCTGCATTTGCCAATTTGGCTTCACTTCGAAGAGTGATATTGCCCTGTTATGTTGCCAGGCGGAGCAAATGTTGCCAGGCGAGTTACCGTCGACTGTGCTCGTCATCACCTTGCAACAGTAGTAAGTACATGCATCTGGCGAGCGGGGTTGCTGGTGCTCTTTTCTTTCCTGCGAGCTGTCTTGGTTCTTCTGCGTTGTGCATTGTTTCTCGATGCATGTAGGAGCGCGCATATAAGCAGGCTTGTTTTCTTTGGGTCAGGTCCCGATGGTGCGTTGTCGATCGAGGGAGCCCGTCAAGCAGGCGTGCTGGTTGCTTATTATTATGATGATTTTAAACTTGTCTGATTCCCACCATATATTCAGCTAGACTATGGCCACGTTTGGTGCCATGATGCTACAGTTTTACCGATGGCAGCCATATTTTCCGCTTGCGTCAAGCGTTGGAATGCACAACCTCTCCATTTTTATCCCGCCCGGCATGTCAGTCTCGGAACTCCAGGTAAGAAACCCTTCATGGCTTATTCATACTTGCTGATTGGGCCAACGTATGTGCTTCTATCGCCAGCCGCGCTTCTCCTTTCACCTTATTTTGTTTGACTGCAAGGGCCCTGCCTGATGCCTTGGCGTTGGCGGTGGTCGTTGTGGATGTCAAGCACGTGGTCAGAAAGACGGTATCGCGGTGTGGCATTGGTAAAACTTCTATAATTCAGTGTAGGTAAAGAAAGCTCTTGCCAGCATCCTAGGCACCATAGCAGTAGTATTGTCAGTACGGTTCCTGTGCTTGCTCGACAGGATTAGTCGTTTAGCCTTTTTTTTTTCTCATGAAGGCTATGGTTGGCAGTGGTACCATTACATGTTGCCTGCATGCAATTGTTCTAGGCTCGATACGTGTCCATGGTAGGTGATTAGGATAAGGGTGCTAGAATTTCTTCTAAGAGACCGGAAGTCCTGTTGAGATCAAGGTTGGGAGAATAAGTAGGCGATTGGTGTTGTCACATTGGTTTCTCTATGCTAATATGAATCGGGTTGTGGTGTTGGGATGCTGCATGTTGCCACCGGAGGAAGGCAGGATTCATGCTTCAAAAAGAAACTATTGTAGCAAACTATAGCAAACTATATCATAGCAAAGTATTATAGCAGCAGCCAGCAGGTAATACCTAGCATCGGTCCTTAGGTAAGCGAACTTCTTGCATATTGCATCCTGTCTTTCCTTGCTTCCAGGCTTGCTTCGTTACTTTGGGTTTGCTGGCTGGCCGGCTTGCTGGCTGGCTTGTATTGCTTGTTCATGCCCACACGTACACATTTGCATATTTACGTACACACATGTCCATACGCACACACACAGTGCTATCCACACACAATACCGCGCTTGTGCCACTACACCAGAGCAACCAACCAATGTAACAAGCTGCCATATCCCATATCGTCATGGCTTCCCACCCTACGCAGCTGTTAGCTGCACCGCAGGACCAGTGTCTCCTAACACCACGGGTTGTCATGCCAAATCGTTGTCATGGCTGTCATGGCTGTCATGGCTGTCATGGCTGTCATGGCTGTCATGGCTGTCATGGCTGTCAAGGCTGTCATGGCTTTCATGGCTGTCATGGCTGTCATGGCTGTCATGGCTGTCATGGCTGTCATGGCTGTCATGGCTGTCATGGCTGTCATCGCCGTTGCCAGGGGAATGTTATGAGTGCCAGTTTACGATGCTCAAGGGCAGGCAACTAGTTCATTTGGCAATGCGCACGCAGGACGCAAATGCATGCCGGACGCGTGTTCTTTGTAACAGAAAGCGGCACGCAGCGCAGGCAGTGCCTGCTCGCTGGACATGCAAATTAATGCAGTCTTCAGCAAGTGGTCAGCGCATTTGCAAGATGCACATGACCATGGCAGCGATAACTGTAATGTTTTGTATCCACAGGTAAACCTGCTATGCACACGATGGGCTAACGCAGATATCGCTCCAACCACTTACTGGTTGGAGCAAGCGTTGATGTGATTTCTTCTGTAATGACTAATCGCATGCATCCAGATCAATAGTTGTATCAATCCAATACATGTGAGGGAGGGGTAGGGGCTAGGGCTAGGGATTCTACTTGGTAGGGTAGAGAGAGCAAGCGTGAAAATGTGGCTGGGCCACACTGAGTGTATACGACATGGTTATCCTTGGCCGGTTGTAATGAACTAAAAAAGTATATATTTGAAAGGTGCTTTCATTAGGAATCGAAAATGGAGATAGCCTCAACCCTCGAGATCATGGTGGTGCATGGGACAGTGCAGTTTAAAATTTAAATATCCCATCAGTTGTGACAAACCGGCGTACAGCTTCCCCAGTCCTGACACACTCTATTTGCATGGGGGCTAGTTTGCTCCTGCACGCACAGTTAGGCATGTATTCAGCTTTTAGTTTTCTGATTATATATTTGACGTTTGTGTTCTTATATTAATGAGGTTATCATGGTACTCTGTGGCATGTACGTCAGTGTGTGCTTGGTTGCTTGCCGCCTTGCCCCCCCCTGGCCCACTGTGGGGAAGAAGCGTGTTTGCACCTACTAAGGGGAAGAATGCCAGGAGAGACCACTAGGGTCTGGCTCCATCTAGATAGAAAAGTCCGGTAGGATTGTGTGCCCCCACCCACCCACCCACCCACCCACCCACCCACCCACCCACCCACCCACCCACCCACCCACCCACCCACCCACCCACCCACCCACCCACCCACCCACCCACCCACCCACCCACCCACCCACCCACCACCACCCACCCACCCACCCACCCACCCACCCACCCACCCACCCACCCACCCACCCACCCACCCACCCACCCACCCACCCACCCACCCACCCACCCACCCACCCACCCACCCATCCATCCATCCATCCATCCATCCATCCATCCATCCATCCATCCATCCATCGGGGTTAATGCTCGGACGTGCATGACCCCCCAACGGGAGTACGAGTTTGCCTATTTAACTAACACGGGTGCTTCGCGGAGCTCCCCATCGGGTCGACCGCTTGATCACTGCAATTAAATGAATGAACAAGTTATTAATGGTGAGAGACCACATGTTATTGAATAATGGTGAGACACCACACTGCAACTGATGCATGTGGATGGAAGGAGCAGATGTGGAGCCACGGTGGTACGACAAAACGATTTGAATTACCTAGGGCACGTGCTGGCATTTTCAAGAATAATGCCGCACGCATTCCATTACATGCACCACGTGCAAGCATATATATGAGAAGCTATGATGGGTTCAATGGACTCACTTCGCAAGGGCATCTACAATGCATGCATGTAGTGAAATCCCTTCCTGCACCGGGGTGGGTACAATAATAAGGCAGTCAGGCAGGCCATCTCCATGACATACCCAGATGGTATGTCACAGTATTGCTATATACTTGCAACATCAAGTACAAGAATAAGACGAAAAAGCCTGTCATTTGGGTTTGTAATGGAAGTTGTACACACAAGTAGAGCGCGAGAAAGCAACAGATACACGGTATTATTCCAACAAGAGTGAACCACATGGGTAACACCCCAATGCATCCAGCAAGTTCATGATTGAGGTAGGCAGCTCATGTGGCATTGAAAATGCTCTGCTCGCCCTTAGCCAGTTGTTGGCGGCGAACACCATCAGCTTAGCTCTGGCCAAGGTAGCAGATAGCAGCAACGGAAGCAGATAGCAACACTTGCAAACCGCATGTAGCCCAGACCCCTCTGTTCACATCAGCAACGCAAGAGATGCACATGATGCATGCAAGAAAGCCAGAAAGCCAGAAAGCCAGCAACATGCCAACACTAGCCTGCACATATGCAGCAAGCACAGCGAGCACTTACCACGAAGACAATATCACATCCCCAATCTCCCAGTACCTAGATATCTAGTTGAGGCTGATTGCGGGTGGGGCCCACTCAGACGATGAAAGGTGGCGACCTGGCAAAAATTGCCGCACATTGTGTACAGCACTGTCAGTGCTATGTGACCTCTCAACAGAGGCCCATGCTCCATCACCACATGCACCAATAAGGCAAACAATCACAGACAGCCACCAATGCAAGCAATACAGCTATGTTAATAACCCAGAGATGCAAACAGGCACAAAAGTCAGCGATGCAAGACACCTAGGCAGTACTGAATGCATGCGACGACAGCGGCGCCAACAATGGCAGTCATGATAGCCATGACAGCCATGACAGCCATGACAGCCATGACAGCCATGACAGCCATGACAGCCATGACAGCCATGACAGCCATGACAGCCATGACAGCCATGACAGCCATGACAGCCATGACAGCCATGACAGCCATGACAGCCATGACAGCCATGACAGCCATGACAGCCATGACAGCCATGACAGCCATGACAGCCATGACAGCCATGACAGCCATGACAGCCATGACAGCCATGACCGCCATGACCGCCATGACAGCCATGACAGCCATGAAAGCCATGAAAGCCATGGCTGCTCGGCAGCGAACAGTACTATAAAGTATATAGCCATAAGTATGAAGTATATAACCACAAGTATATAACCATACCCAGCAAGCACGCCTGCTTCAAAATAAAAAAAATAATAATAAAAATAATTATGATGGGCTCCCTCGATTGACAACGCACCATCGGGACCTGACCCAAAGAAAGCAAGCCCGCTTATATGCGCGCTCCTACATGCATCGAGAAACAATGCACAACGCAGAAGAACCAAGACAGCTCGCAGGAAAGAAAAGAGCACCAGCAACTCCGCTCGCCAGTTGCATGTACTTACAACTGTTGCAAGGTGATGGCGAGCACAGTCGACGTTAACTCGCCTGGCAACATTTGCTCCGCCTGGCAACATAACAAGGCAATATCACTCTTCGAAGTGAAGCTCAATTGGCAAATGCAGCAATCCAAAGGAACAATCGATAGTAATGCCGACACTTGTTATACTGGATTGGACCAGTCGTCCACGACAAACACTGTCAAGCTCTGGAGAAAATCCATGATAAAATGCCTTATCTATCGGATTGAAATTAACGCTAACTTGCGTGCTTAGAAACAAGATATTGAAACGTCGATCTACGTTTATGTAAATGTCCATGCCGCCCCCGTTAATATCCGGAATGTTTCTCCCGCCATGGCTGCCGGGGGTCTGCTGTCTTGCACTTACGGCGCCTAATTGAGTAATTTACGCGCCCGCAGGCCCACCGGCCGACAGGCGAGCCTTGTTGTTGTTGTTGTTGTGTCCCACGCCGCCCAGGGGCGAGCCGTGTACAGCGGATGTATGCAGGCTACGGACCTGCTTGGAGTACCGCGCCACTAGGCTCGGGTGAGTCTGGATGCGCATCCAGACTCATGAGAGGACCGGTGACATGCCCAGCCAAAATTTCACGGGTACTAGGGTCTGGCCCCAAGGCTGCCGGTGGCTGCATTGGTCTGGCCCCTATATAAATATAGGGGCTGCGGCTGAAATAGCCTGCCGGCGGGTGGTCATGGCCCCCATATGGCGAGCCTACTGCCAAAGGGGATTTGCCACGTGGCAAGTGCTCGTCTGCAGTGTTTGGACTTCGGCGGGTGTTTCCAGCTGCACTAGGAATAAGCGGCGTTTAGGGGGCATAGGAATACGTGCACACATTTTGTTCCGGATTATTCCAGCATGGTTGAGTGCCAAGCGGACGTCACCCTCAAAGGGTTACATTATTACGTCAGTTTCAAACCGAACATTCATTGGTGAATTTCTCAAGTATTGTCAGCGGGCCTTGGAAAGGGAGCAAATTCAGCAAGCGCTGCGGAACTTAGATACTAAAATTTCGTTTTTTGTTCGTAACGTACAGCCAATCATTTTGCTCCCGGATCAAAGTGTGATCTGGTCACTGAACACGAATTCAGCGCGTTGGGGGGGGGCATATGGGGGCCGGCTGTCGGCGCACCGGTGGCGGCGCCCCAGGGGGGCGCTAGCATACTGGGGGCCAGCAAGTTTCATTCCGGCGGTTGGCATTGGACCCTGAGTTCAATATGGGGGCCGGACATTTCGACCTGGCGGTGGCGGTATTGGGCCCCCAAATAGCATGGCTGTATGTCACCGGTCCTCTCATGAGTCTGAAAAATATGGTCCTCTCTCGACTACCGTTGTTGTGACTGATTTTTTTTGTTGTATTCACCTTTTCTCGGACTTGCAGACGTATTATTACGGACTTATTTGCAGACTTACCTTACTAATGCAAAACCCCAAGTCTGAAGGCAAAAAGCCTTCAGAACGCAAAACTGGTTTTGACTTTCGACTTGTGTTCTTTGCAAAAGTTAGCCCACAATGAAGGGGCCCGCCACTTAATGCTGAAAATCGGCGCCACTTCTGTATGTGTCGGTGTGAGATAGGAATATCGTCTTCGCTCGCGCGGGACCGCACTTTCAATTTATACTCCTACATGCCTCCCATCTCTTACTGGGATTTTCACGCCGATCCTACGGCTGAGAATGCAGGATTGGGCGCGGCGTGACCAATTCCAGTTATGATGGCTAACAGCCTTCTGTTGTGTCAAAGTCCAAAGGTCGTGTTACCCCGTCAAGGTTAACCCGCACAGTGATCACTATACTGCCTGGCCGTAATTCAGTTCAGTTCAGTTCAGTTCAGTTGTTTCCCACACCGCACATGGGCCGTAATTACGTACCTATTCGAGTTCTCCACTTGTCTTCTCCGTCCCGAAACATACGCCAGAGTACGATTTTCCGTGCTGGACACTTGTCTTCTCCCGGTAAGGGCTAAGTTTTGCAAATAAGTGAAATAACCTAAGTCCGAAGTACTTTTTCCTCCTGTTGTTGTTGTTGTTGTTGTTGTTGTTGTTGTTGTTGTTGTTGTTGTTGTTGTTGTTGTTGTTGTTGTGTCCCACGCCGCACATGGGCAGCAGAGAATCTATAGTGGCCGAGGGCCGGATATATTTACTGGTATCGGTGGTACTATCGCCGGGGCATTGATTGGGACATGGACGGTTGCATCATCGGATACCTTCGCGTGAGCTCACAACGAGATGTATCCTAGCAATCGATCGCACGCCAAGTAGCCTCGATGGATCGAAGTGGCATAGGGGGGAGAGCACATTACCAAATACAGCATGGATACTTCCCGGATGCACCTCGACGTGGCCCCGACCGGACCTCCGCCTGGCCGGGAACCGCAACGCGAAACGGCAGTAGTCCCCTGGAGTGCATGCTTGGTGTAGGATGTATGTACCTGGACGTGTGGGGGTGGGTGGGTGGGGGCGTGGGTCTGGTTGGTGGCTTGTGGTCGTGGTCAGTCAGGTCGGTCACAGCCGGTGCGTCGCTAGACTACACTACCGGTCCGAGGTATTGTAGTGTTTGTGTTTGTGTTTGTGTTTGGGGGGGGAGGGGGGGGGGGACACCCCCCCCCCCCCCATTTGGCGGGTGTCATGGGGGACATTGTTAGGGGTTGATTATGTACCGTAGTGGCTTTAATCAAATTGCGAATAATTATTTTTTCGAGTTTTTTTTTTCATGGATTTGACACTTAACGGGGAAAGTTCAGCCCGGGTTAGGTAAATTTCGAGCCCGGGAGCTTGTTTATAACCAGTGGCATACTGGCAGTAGTCAGGGCGCCTAGTTCAGTGTCTGACTTGGATTCTAACCTATCAAGTACATTAATTACCCACCAAGCGCAGTTCCTGTATGACAATTAAGTGAGTACCAGTATGACAAAACTAGGCCCTAATCAGTGCTAATAGGGCCCCTAATCAGTGCTAATCAAACGCGGCGCGGTGCGGCGTGGCGCGGCGAGCGCGGCGCTCCACTTTTACCTAGCTGCGCAGCGGCCTTAATTCAGGGCCGCACCGTAGTTCATCGGCTACCGTAGTCGAGAGATTCCGGGAAGTTCGGTCTGACTTTGCCCGGCCTTCCCTTAGCTTAATTATGGGAACTTACCGATAGGCGTGGTGAAAGCCCAAAAATGGTACGGACGACTCGTTCGAGCAGCCTTCCGAACACTTCGGACTTCCTATAACTGACGCAGGAAGAATTAATAAAGTGGCTGATGATGCATCATGCCTGTGCGCTCACCCCAGCGAATCCATTGAGCCCCGGTTCCTTTTCTGTGATCGATCTCCCAGGGTTTTGGAGTTTGGACGTGGCTCATCCTGGGCCGCATGGACGGCATTGCCACCCCAAATGCTCACAAATACTGTGCGTACCATCATTTTCGGTATAATTGCTGGCACACCAGGGGCTGAGCTTTCAGATACCCAAGTAGCATGGATATATATTATGGTTACTATTAAGGGGAGGGTCCCATAGAAATATATCAAAACTTAACCCCCCTAATAACTACAGAAATGCAACTGACAACCACTGAATGATGTTTGGGGACCATAAACATGATGTTTGGGCATGCATACCACCACTTGTTGGGGGTACTACCCCCAGCCATACACCGGCTATGAGCTAAAAATAGAAAAAAACGCTGTCCGGGGCACATCTTGCCCAGAACAGTGGGAGAATGTAACGACTAAAAATGATCATCAACATCATCCACAGTCCAATATGAAAGATCTTTTACCTGGGTTGCTTTCCTGAGTCGCAGAACTTCAAGTATCCGAGCAACGTTGAGATGGGAATTCCACAGCACGTGATTTAGGGAATCACAACCCCTTGTAGACACAAAGACAAGCTCGTGTATAGACGACCTCTGTGGAACTGAAGGACGTCTATAGCCAAGGGGCTCTTATGGATGGACAACAAAGACAAGCTTTATTATACCATGGTGAATCAAAACCAACGTAGCAACAATGGCGACCCCACGTCCTTGATATCGACGTGCTTGTCGAACTTGCTCCAACCTTAGCCTGAAGAGAACCAATCAGAACCATGGGATTCTATACAAGATCTTCGTATCCATCCTAGTCACACAGAACAGAACAACACCACACACAGCCTGGCAGAATCTTTCCATGAGATCCTAAATCTGTCGTAAGCACTGAAGTCCCAAAGGAGCATTTAAGACTCAATAGTACCAACTAACAAACTACAACCCCACGTGGATCAGGCCACGACCAATGAGGGCTCCTATCAGTAGTATCAGCCAACAAACTACAACCCTACGTGGATCAGGCCACGACCAATGAGGGTTCCTATCAGTTGGTTGACAAAGTATCAGCTCCAAGTACCGTCGTCTTAGAAACCTCATAACTTTCTCAATACTGATCCAAAAGTCCTCAAATAAAAGCCAAACATTCACAAAACAAAGGATGTAACAACAAAGTCATTTTTGCTTGTTACATATCTCCCCCTCAAAACTGGACCTCCCAGGTCCAATAGCCAACTCTTGAAGGCAGAGGAACATTGAACAGAAATCCACCATCTCTTGGGAAAAGCAGATGGGTTTTTACATCCCTGGAAACAGGGCCTCCTATCTCATAAACATCTAGTCACAGGTTTCTACAGCAGACAAGTCACTACCTTATCTACTATAAATCCAGATAAACACATCTCATAATACAAGGTCTTCCATTCAGCATCCTGGAACCTGGAACTCTGGACTGGAACATCAGAACTGGACTGGAGCCCCCCCATCATCCATCCTGGAATCCCCCCCTCACACCACAATCCAAAGCCCCCTTTCCTTCTCAGCCCTGTTCCTCACAGGCTATACCAATCCCCATTCAGGCCATCCTTGCCCTTGAGTCCACCCATGGGAAACTGCTCCACCATGTGGGCCAACTCTGGCCAGTCCCTGCTGACCTGCAACACCACGCAAGTCTCAGCAGCTCCTGCCACCATCTGGGCAGCATAGCGAAGGCATGCCCCTGGATAGGAGAAGAGCACCACAGACTGACTCTCAGGGTCCATCACCCAAGTAGAGGACGTCTTGTGCCTGCTCACCCATGATCTGTACGCCCACCAGAACTGCAGAAAGGTCTTGACCACCGACCACTTAGCACCTATCAGAGGCACCAGCACCCTTAGTGGCGTCTGACGGATCTTAAGTTCCACAGTGTACTTGGGCAACCCTGGATGGCAAAAGAGGTTAGAAGTCTCCAAAGGAAAACACCTTCTGGCAGAGCTGGAGGAAGAAGGAACCAAATCAAAGGCACCCTTCTGAACTGAAAACTCCAACAGCTCCATGTAGGAAGCCTCTCCCATACTCACTGGCTGCAACTGAGTAAATGCCTCCTTCAAGGCCTCAGGTAAGGCTGCCAGCATGACCGGCCCCTCAGCAGGCCTCATGTCAATCTCAGGTCCTGGTGACAATGCATACATCCTACGCAGCAGATGAGCCACAAAAAGGGGAGCCACTCTCATACAGGCTTGTGTGCAGCTGAGATAGGACCTCCTCCACATAGCCTTCAGAGCTCACCTCCCCCTCCTCTCTGTTGAGTGCAGCCAACGCCTTGGCCAAAGTCTCATAGTGGTCACAGGGGCCCGTGCAGTTCCTATGATCCACATAGGCCACTCAGCAGCACCAAGGTAGAAACCTCCAGGTATATACTATTGGTCTGGTACACGAAGACGTGCATGCAGAACATGACCCACGTGTCTTAATCATACCAGGAATCAAGCCCTAGGTGAACCACTCCATATGTCGAGGGTACAACACAGAAGTCACTCTCCATGTGCCATCCAAGCTCAGATCCCCTCAACCATCCTCAGAAACTGGTCACCAAAATCTGGATGTCATCTCAGCTTAGTCCAACCAAACTCCCACCAGAGTCCATCCCACTCAACTCAGATCCCCGTCGGATTCAATGAGTCCACATGAATCCAAGAAGGAGTAAACAGGATCAAGGCACCTAAGCCAAACAAGGCGAGGCCACTCCATGTTCTGGGACACCACCCTCCCTCAGCTAGAGTCCACGGGTGAAAGACAAGCCTGACATTCCCAGGGATAACGGGTCATCCACAGGGATCCATGCCACGAAATACTGACAACTCTCACTGCTTGATCAGGGCAGGAAGCAGAGTGTCATGTAGCAAGGCTAACCCTCTATACAGCGAACCCCACAAAACTAACTGGGCTGCCAGGGTCCAAGGCTCATCAAAGCTAGTCACCACAGCACACCCAAAGATTCCAGCCCTTCTCAAGGGAAGAGGTAGTCAGGGACAGATGCTGTATCACCACAACAGAGTGGCAGGTAACCGAGCCATAATAAATCCCCAATCCATCCCAACTGGGGACCTCCCTCAGATCACCAACAGGTCATAGCAGGCTGGGTGGATTCCAAGAATGCTCAATCCTAACACAGGGGCTGGCGTGAGCTTCTGCTGCAGCAAGTCCAAGGCCTGCTGACACCCGTCAGTCCACGCAAACTGGAACGAGGAAACGTCAACAGCGCCCCAGGTGGAAGTGCAGTCACCAAGAGGCAGGAGCAATCCAGCAGGAAGACGTCGCCAACAGGGTCGCCTCAGGAAGATCAAGGGTATCTCAGAAGTACACCCATGATGAAGAGAGGCCGTGGACAGGGTTGTCACCAGTGGGTACCCGCCAGCAGGTTGGGGAGGTGCCACAAAGCACAGCCAAAATAGCCCACCGATGGCCAGCGAAACCAGGATACCACATAGTCAGGGATCTATGAGGTGAGCCCGACAGGATGAACTGAAATCCCAGGGTGAATCCACGCTATGATCCTCACAGATCTCCTCCCCACCAGAACAAAATTCCCCCCCTCCAGTCGCACCAAAGGAGTGAGAGTGAGGTAAAGCCACATCTCCTTAGTAGCTAGTACACTCAAACCCATAGCCAGTGGCCTATGATAATCACAAGGCACACTATTTCTCCATAAGATGCCTGGGAAAACTATCCACAGCCTTGAGAGGGATAGCAGAAGATCAGTAATGCCTCACCAGCATTATGAACGGTATGCCCCAACTTGTAAATCGTAGCACACGCTACCCCCATGCAAGGGCTAGGTGCAGCCCAATCCCCTGCACGCCCTGCTCCCCACACAAATCCCCCTCAGCATAACTGGTAAACTGGAGACTACCAGCATGCCTAATAATTCCACCCCTCTGCGTAGAATAAGCTGTAATAATCCTGGTATCAGCTTCCCAAGATTGACAGCATGACCTAGCAGGAACAAACGCCATGGGATACGCATGAAGACAGAGGCCCAGCCAACCAGAGAAGGGTGGGGGAGGCAAGTCTCTCAGCCCACTAAACCACTGGTGGCCTGCAGGGTCGCTCTATTAAGACGTCCTATGCACCTCATGACTAAAGATGGGGTGGGAACTACAGCATCCAAGACAGAGTTGCATACAAGGCAGCTTGAGAGCAGACTGAAAGCAATCACCAATCAGCCAACTGATGTGCCCAAGCTTGGCAGGGCCCCAGCAACAAAAATCACTCCCCGCATCCATCCAGGTGGCACTACCATGCAAGGTAATGTGGGCATTAGGATCGAAGGAGCCCAAGACAAGGTTGCACAAGTAGGGCAGCGTAAGGGTATGCTGGATGAGGCCATCAGTCATCAAACAGATACACCCTCAGCTTGGCAGGGCCCTAGCAAGTAGACTGAACCATGTCCCCCTAGTCAAAGCATGGAAAGTAGTATCCATGTCCGTGGACCACGTAGACTGCCAAATGGTATTAATGTCAGTGTACCACGGATACTGATGCACATGAGGCAGGTTGTAAGGGTGGTAGAGGGCTGAATGGGTCCCCCAACTAACCCACACCTCTAAGCTCATGTGAGCCCCCGCCCAGCACCAAGTAGTCCAACTCCTCAATTAAGAGTCAACGGAGTGGGCATCATTGTCATCACTGTCATGCCAAAGATTCCAGCCTGCCCCACAGTTGTAGCTCCGTTGATCCCGCCCATCATCCAACCAACAAGGACATCCTACCCACGCAAACATGATGCCAGACCCCCCGTGCAAGCAGTCCCATTCATACAACCATCATGCTGTGCAAGCAATCAGCTCAAGGGCGGATGGTGTACTATCAAGACAACAAGCCATCCTGGCACCATGCAAGCAAGAATAAGTCCATAGCAGGGCAAAGCAAGGGTAGGAGGTTACTCATCTGCACAAGGCTGGCTTGATGTCCACCAGCAGGCAGGACCCAGCACTGCGTCAGGAGCAGGCACCAGCATTACAGATACTCGTCACTTGGGCGTCCCCAAGTCACCAGAGTCGCCAGCGGCCACCATGCAGTGCTTGCAGTCGCCACCACGAGTGCTCTCAGGCCCCACCATGAGTGCTGGTAGTCGCCACCAGGAGTGCTGGCACTCGTCACCATGAGTGCTTGCAGTTGCCACCAACAGCACTAGTCCACTACCAGGGTACTCTCCAACGTAGCCTCCATGCACCATGCCCGCCATAGACATGTTTCCAATCCCCCACTGGCCTCAAGCCCCCAAGAGGCTACTGCCACCACGCCCAATCAGCGTTGGACCACCCCCACATGTGGGTATCCAACACAGCTGTTGCCTGACTGGACAACCAAGACTAGCTGCTTGCGCCGATCACGCTATGGGGAAGTGACTAAGCTGCTTTATGGAGGCCTGGGACGGACACCAATGAGCCTGGCTCCAGAAGCTGCTTGGAAGAAGGACCACATGCTGTCAACTGCCCGGACTAAACGTCAATCAGGCTGCAGGAAGGAGCCAGCACTCTTCACTATGGCACTCAGAAAAACTGCCTAGTAGGCAAGCCACAGACTGCCAACCTATTAAGATAGCAGACTCGAACAGGGCTACTACCAAGTGCCAGGTAGCCAGAACTCCTAAGCCGGAGGAGCACAAGGGCCTGAGGTGGTCCAACAGCCAGCAGAATTGCCCAAAAATCGAAAAAATGGGCCTAAAAACGCCTTGACCAGTGTCAAAAATTCTGATCTGAGAACTATATCAGATATATTCACAGATAAGAACTATGACAGCAGCCCTGGTGTCCATACTTGCTGTCCTAGTGCACCTCCTAGGCCCAACAGGGACCATCTGCCAACAAGCAGTGGTAACCATCCTGTCCTGGGAGAAGTAAATGCGTGGTCACAATGGTCTGGCGCAGGTAAGGGCCCCAACTGGCAAGTGACCCACACCCCACTTGTAAAGGGACATTGTCAAGCAAGTGGTCCACCCCCTCTGGGAACATGTGTCAAAGGACACCGTCTAGCAAGTGGGCAACCCATGCAAGAGACACCTGGCAACTCATGGGTGCACGTGTGATACCCTCTAGGGGACAACCCACTGCAGGTATCCCGATGTCCCCTGATGTGGTGGCATCTACCATGCCATACGCCTCCATGATAGCATCTGGCACCCTTTTGGCAGACCTGGGATATCCACTCCCCCGCAGAAATTTTCTCAGGGTAACTAGACACAGCTGTCCAGTATGATAGTGGAAACCCCGTAAATGCTGTTGTTCTGCCCTGGCATGTGTGATGCCGTCTGGAAATTACATTGCAGACATCCAGGATGTCCACTCCCCCGCAAAAAATTGCTCAGGGTAACCAGACGTAGCTGCCACCAATCTGGACAACTCCTAGGGAGCTCGCCCTACCCATAGTACCATGATGCTAGTGGGAACAACACAAATGCCGTTGTTCTCCTCCCCACCAAAACCAAACCACCATACACGTGGGAGGAACCAAAGCTCAACCTAGAACGCCTCCACTGTCATGATGCTCAACAAGAAAAGGAAGAGTTTCCCCCACAACTGAAACAAATGTTTGGCGACGCGTGAATTAAGGACGTGCCACAGTCCTTAAACAGCAAGGGTAGGCTGCCCATGCACCGAAGAAAAGGATCCTGAAAGATTGTCAAGTGAGTGCAAAAGGAACCTTGCGTAAAAAAGGCAGCCATGAATCCCTACTGTCCGCTCATCCGGAGCCACCCTCAAAAGACACGAGGTGTAACCTGAGCCACACCGTAAAAATGTCGTCAAAGAAAAGCAGCACCGGGAAAAAAAAACAACCTTAGACGGCGACGTCGTCAGGCGGTCGCGGTGGTGGTCGTGCGTGCAGCCGCAACCCGGAAACCGGGTGATAGGTGCCGTCGGCAGCAACATTGCGTCGGCTCAGCCATAACCCGTAGCGCCATGTCAGCCTGGCCGAAAACAGAGCCTGCAGGGAAAAAAGACAGCTCCTAGCAGGATTCTGGAGCCGGACCTGCTGAGCTACTGGCCCAACACTCCGCATGCCCTGCTCGAAACGTAGCAACACTTGCGTAATGCCGATATATAAAGATGTTTGGAGCTAGGCAGAGACTGCGGCGTCAGCAGCCACGACAGACAGGGCGGTGGTCGGACTTCAGCACGATGCGGCCAGCCAGCCGAAAGCCCGTAAGTAAGGACGCTTGTCAATGAAATATTGCACGAATTTAAAGAAAGGGACGGTGACTTAGTGGTGCGTTAATAATGGCTTATGCAACACCCTTTTCTAGGGAGAGGTGAAGGAGAAGAAGTCGCCCACACCTGGTTCCGTAGGGATGAAGGTGATTGTGTAACCCGCCTCACTTCAGTCATAGAAGTACGATTGAAATTAAGTTGACGCCGTGGAGTATGAGTAGTTGTCTCAGCACCTTCCCTAGCAATGGGTTCCAGAGATGATGACGGATCTCCCAAACCTTGATTAGTAGGGGGTAAAGGTGATTGTGTCTTCGAACTACTCATACTTCCACATGGAGTCGCGATCGTCTGCCTAGTAGAGACAACGGTTACGGCTGACTTCTAGTGTTACAGAGCAAGACAGTCACATCAGGATGTGTCTCAGTCTGTAACACCGTAAGTTTTCCGCAACTCTATGAATCTTCTCGGATGACAGACATCTGATCAACGTTGTACTACCCGGAAGGTTGCGACTTCAAGAGAAACACCAAAGTAGAGACCTCCGATACCAATGTAACGACTAAAAATGATCATCAACATCATCCACAGTCCAATATGAAAGATCTTTTACCTGGGTTGCTTTCCTGAGTCGCAGAACTTCAAGTATCCGAGCAACGTTGAGATGGAAATTCCACAGCACGTGATTTAGGGAATCACAACCCCTTGTAGACACAAAGACAAGCTCGTGTATAGACGACCTCTGTGGAACTGAAGGACGTCTATAGCCAAGGGGCTCTTATGGATGGACAACAAAGACAAGCTTTATTATACCATGGTGAATCAAAACCAACGTAGCAACAATGGCGACCCCACGTCCTTGATATCGACGTGCTTGTCGAACTTGCTCCAACCTTAGCCTGAAGAGAACCAATCAGAACCATGGGATTCTATACAAGATCTTCGTATCCATCCTAGTCACACAGAACAGAACAACACCACACACAGCCTGGCAGAATCTTTCCATGAGATCCTAAATCTGTCGTAAGCACTGAAGTCCCAAAGGAGCATTTAAGACTCAATAGTACCAACTAACAAACTACAACCCCACGTGGATCAGGCCACGACCAATGAGGGCTCCTATCAGTAGTATCAGCCAACAAACTACAACCCTACGTGGATCAGGCCACGACCAATGAGGGTTCCTATCAGTTGGTTGACAAAGTACCAGCTCCAAGTACCGTCGTCTTAGAAACCTCATAACTTTCTCAATACTGATCCAAAAGTCCTCAAATAAAAGCCAAACATTCACAAAACAAAGGATGTAACAACAAAGTCATTTTTGCTTGTTACAGAGAACCAGTTGCATGAAAAAAGCACACCCCATATAAAAATGTCATGGGACATTGTTTCTACCTAATTGGATCAACAAAATCAGCACATCCCTTTGAGTTATTAATTTTTGGGCCAAAAATACGCTTTTTTAGGCGGGGCGTCCCCATACACACTCATAACACATCAATTAGGCCTGAAAAGCACAAGTCAAATTCTGTCATGACCATAGAAGGCACTGTCAAAGTTTGGTGGCATTCTGAGCTCAGCTGTAGCAGTTATTAATTTTGGCAGTTGGCCACCTGTGCAGACGCTAAGGAAGGCATTAGTGAGTATTAAGGCACACTAACACTTCCTATGCCATCCAAAAGTATCCTGACCATGCCCAATTCGACCACAATGTACAAGGAGGTGGCTGGGCACGTCATGTGCCCTTGCCTTACCTCGACACGGGCAACCTGTTGCGTGTGTGCACAACAATGAGGCAGGTAGCTCTACATGCCTAGCCAACACTTCTAAAGCATATTCCAGGTTTATGGTGTGGGCATCATCCCAAAACCAAGCTCAAACACACCCTAGAAAGCCATATCCACTAATTGCCCAACAAGGGTAACAACAGACAGTCCACAGAGAAAGCAGAATTATCATACATGCTGCTTGCCAAGGCTTCTTACCATGGTTACCTTGCCTTGCTAGCATATGAATTAGGGCTCTCCCATTTTAGTGGGAGAAAGGCCAACAAGACAACGATAACCCCTACCTACGTGCAGTTCCACCCATGCAGTATGCCCCTCAGGAAAACCACTGCCACCTTTCTTTCCAGCGCAATTGTTTGCCAAGAAACAAACTCAAGCTTGTGAGCCTCTAACCACAATGAAGCCTCTGCTAAGAAAGGCCGCGTCAATATTCACACAAAACTGAGTGCTGTTAGCAATCTCCTTCCAAGAAACCACTCAGCAAATCCCTGACAACTTGACGATATGCCACGGTCACGCTTTGACACATCCCAGCCATGCAACGTACATAAAAACCACTGAAAGGTGCCAGGAATCTGGCGATGCGCATGCGCAGCACGGAATGGCAATATACCTGGCGCTAACTGCACGGAAAGAAGCCGAAAACTTGCGTTGATAACCCATACAGGAAGCGAAACATTCATAGGGTCACATTGATCACACGATCGTACCATTACCGGAATTGTCCTTCGCCCAGCGGCGCAAGAAAGAACAACCTTCCATGGAATAACAAGACGCGCATCCCGCGAGCCTGGAGAGTGTCTTACCGATCATGACGGAAATCTTGACGAAACCCAGCAAATTTTTTAAAGCTTTACCAATAACGATTTAAATGCATCCTTGACGCTAGGTAAAGCCCATAAAACCTGACAATCACCGCCGCCAGCGTGCATTCTAATTTATTCCTCTCGACGAAAACATCATATTGGACCCCCGTGGCGATGGTCATCAATAAAATCATCGACACTGCAAAAAACGCGAATTCCGCTACGAAGTAGTATCATTTACTCATCGTCTTTAAGATTCGCTCAGTTTCTCTGCATTCCGCGAGCTATCTTTTTCTACTCTGCCTGAAAGCACGTCGCCATGGCCAGCTCCGGTAGGGGTGCGCGCCCCGTGCACCACTTTTTCACGGTACGGACGGGTACCGCGAATTTTTCGGCGCCAAAATATTCGCGCCGGGACCGTCCCCTTAATTAATTTATTTATTTATTAAACTCGTGCTCCCGTTGGGGAGTCACGGATCGAGCACCGAAGTGCTTTTAATCCCTGTGTGTGCACAACAGGAGAAAGGGCAGAGACCCCCAGTCTCCTTCATGCCAAAGGCATGCCACAGCTGCATTCGGGCACGTTAGCTAAACGGATACGCTAACGATCCGGCAATCTGTGGGTGCAATAAGACCCATGTGAGCATGACATAACATGGAGCGTGGGCGAGTAAACTGATCATAGCCAAGACGTAGCATGGCTGTACAACAAGGACTAAGCTAAGGCTACATGGCTGGTTGCGTACCGTGCGTTAGCGGTGCACGTACGTGACTAGGTATGTTGGCACGGCTAGGCAAACGTTCTAAGCATGGCTGCCATGGCGGCAGTAACTACCAATGGATACAAGCTAGGGCTATTAGCTAGTCTAGCCCGCTGGGGGCGTCCATGCACATCTTGTGGTTGATCATCAGGTCCCCGCCCCTCCAGTACACCTTGGGCTTCTGGGGGTCCTGCTTGTGGCGGAGGTACTCCGGCCACAGGTCGCGTCGCTGCTGCTGCTGAGCAGGGGTCAGGTCGTCGTCCAGCATCCAGGTGAGGTCGTGCAACCGCTTGCGACGAGACGCACTACTATGCTATACGCGAGCTGGACCATGCATCCGCAATGAGACGGTCATGCAGTCTTTAAGGTACTACGCGAGGAGTATACATACCCGAGGTGGCGTAGTCCGGCGCTTTATCTTCCTATGGAATGCGGATATGCGACGATTCTGGCTGCTAGCTCAGGAACAACTGTGTGGGACCCAGGGCCCAATAACGACAAACCCTCCCTCTGCAGCTTTCCATGATCTAATGGGCCGTAACCAGGTATTCACCATTATGCCCCAAGGCGATATGACTCAGGTCCACTGGCTTTCCCTGGCGGTCACATAACGCGCCCTATCAGCTGTTAGCCCTTCACCTAGGTCACCTTCACACCGGTGTGTGACTACCTTCATTTTGGATTTGCCGATACTCATTTCCCATTTCACCTCTCTGGTCTATATGTTACGACCTGGTTCTCCTCCTCCAGTGACCTCGACCCTGCAGGATCTGACCTGTCCTAGACTAACAAACCCGGTAGAAGAAGAAACCCTGTTCTGCATTTTGAAAGATCGTTGAACTCCCAACTCTAATGCTTTCCGATAATTGTTTCCATATACTGAGCCAAATTGACACGTTTACTTATTAGACATCATCTGGCAATAACATACATCCATGGTTCGCCGGACTAGCTGTAACAAGCCATATCAAAGGTCGAACTGTCAACACAAGGTGTCACGTCCGTGATCATTTACGTCCGTGCACTCAAGAAGTTACGCGGTTGCCGTAATCGGAATCGTTACCGACGTTTGGTTGGTTCCGATTCAGTAGGCCGCAGGCTTTGTTCCTTGGGCCGGTGTGGAGCGCCGCGCCGGAAAGGCCTGAATTTCTAGAGTGACAGTCTTAGGTGACCTGACTTAGGTTCAGGCACAAGACTTTGGGGCGCAAAGCCTTGGTGGCTTGCGCAATATTCCGGTAGGTGACATTTGGCAGTTACGAATCTTTTGTATTGTCCAGACGGAATGATGTTCAGTCCATCGGACAAAGTTAGATACGCAGATCGTAGTGTGCGGTGTGCTGGCTCGCACGTGGCTGTCGAACAGACTTGCTAAGCATTTTGCTGGCAGTCTAACTGCACGTCAGGCGGCTTGCTGGCAAATGCGACAGCGCATGGATGCCGGGATTTTTGGAGGTATTTAGGAGCACGGCAGCGGCCATGGTGGTCGTTGTTCGCTCGTTACTCTCCCTCACAACTTGGTGTTGTCGTCAAGGGGTTTAATAGTGGAACAATCCGGAGCAGCCCCCGAGAGTGGTTGCAATGAGTAATTGTCATGAGATTGGTTGACGGAAGTGATAACTGTTTGGTTTCGTCAAGATGATGTGTGTATTGTGGGCGAGACTCGGGAAGGAACCCGGTCGTCGTTGGCCAGTGAGCCATAGCTGGGGTAAGCGGGATAGGTAGACAGGATAGGGGGCGCTAAAGGACACTGCCAGCCGTAAGCCAAGCGGAGCAGTGTGGCGTCACCCGAGGCCTGCTAGGTTATCAAGAACCGCTTAGCCTTATTTGGACAGTGACGCACAAGTACGACATTATACGACTAGACAACACTTGTATTCTTGTCGATGTCTTTTGAAATTAAATGTGAATGGTTTGGTTGCTTTCCAAATATATAAAGCATCATGGTTTTATTCTACACCTGGCTGGCTACGGAATTGCCTGTCATGAGGTCGGCGGCCAAGTATGTCCGTGACCTGCATCACACTGGATTTTAACGAGCGAACAACCCATGATGGGTTCAGTCCGGCCAGCCTGGATGTTCCTCCTGCTTCACCCACGGAAGCACAAGGAAGAGGTTATTGCTTAGCCTTCAAAAGCATCTGAAGAGGTTAGGCTTTTCCCTGTACAAAGCCATTGAAGGGGTTATTGCTAAGCCTTTAAAAGCATGCATGTTAAGGTTGTTGCTGATCCTGGAAAAGCATCTTTGAGCAGCTGGATTTTTTTTTTTTGCTGCTGCCTGGAATGACGCCCTCTTTGGGCTTCCTTCTTTTGTGTGAGATGCCTTTCTTTCACTTTTTGCTCTCACGTTGTTGTGAGCTAAATAGTGGGGGGGAGGTGGCATATCTCACACATGATTACTGCTGATTATAGTGGATGCATTCCAAGTAGCGGTAATGACCAGTCCAGGATGATATGGCACGCAAACGCGACAGCTGTCGCGTCCGTGATCTATCACGTCCGCAATTCAGATTTTAGCGTAATTCTGACGTCCGCAGCCTTGTGCGGGTTGCTATACTGCGGCCCGGTACTGACGCCGCAGATCTCAGTTGTACTCACGCGCCAAGTCCGCTGAATTTGCTGACGGAACTTTTGGGCGGACCTGAATTTCACTAACATTCGTCACAAGGGCAGTTTGCCGAATGCTGGTACACAGCAAGCCGGCGAGGCACTGAGCAGATGTGCAATTTCAGGATTTCAACGTGGGACACCAGACACAAATGCAAGGAAGCCCCAGGCGGTGCCTGGCATGGCCGATAGATTTGCCCTTGTATATTTGTGTTCGCTTGACAGATAAAGCTTGAAGTTTAGCTTGTCGGAAATTAGACAATGTTATGATTGGCTGATGTCTAAAGTGGCGCTAGTGGCGCCAGCCGCCAGGCTTGAGCATTGAGCAGTATAGAAGGATGAGCAACGAACCATGGTGGTCGTTGTTCGTCCGTTTCTCTCCCTCACAACTGGTTTGTTGTCTTCATGGGGTGAAATAGTTCGAGCAGCCCGGAGCAGCCCCCGTGAGTGGTTGCATGCAGTCAGTTGCCATGAGGATGGACTGACGGATATGACAATGTATTGGTTTTGTTAAGAATGTGTGTAAGACTGAGAACGAGACAAGGGACAGGGCCTTCGGGCACCCTGGTCGTCGTTGGCAAGAATGCCAGTAGGAACTAGGTCGGGAACACACGCGCACTGCCGCCACAAGGGGCCTGCAGTGGCGTCAACCAAGGGACCTCACAGCTGCTCTTATAACTACAACATTACAACTCGACACTCTTTGTAATTCGTCATGTATCTCATTGGAATTGAAATGTCTTTTGGTTGCTTTAATGATAAAGCATGGTCTCAAGAATCGGCTGGTTGGGCCGGATTGCCTGTCATGAAGGTGGCGGTGCCATAAAGGACCGCACCTTTCATTCTCATTTTAAATATAGTGGATCACACACAAGAGTACTCTATTGCTATGGATATGCCTTCCAAGTGATAGGCTAGGATATAATGGCACGCACACGCGACAAAGGAAATTGCAACACCTAAATTGGCCGACAGACTCGTGCGTGCTCGGGACAAACATGCATGGCCCTCGCCCGTACGATCACAGGTAGGTTAGATCAGTGCGCACTCTCATGCCACGTAGGGGGGCGCTGGTCCAGACCACACAGAGCGCCAACGGTCCAGGCCCTAAAGTACGCAGCGCGGCACGACTGCACCGGCCCACATGGTACTGAACATTTGACACGTCACTGGACCAGGTAACAACCGGTCAAAAGGGTCCTAACCACACGTAAACGTAGGAAAGACAACAGTCGTAACCACGGACTGTTTCGGAATAGCTGACACCAAGAACGTAAGGCCTCCATTTACGCCGGCCGTAATAACACAGTTTGTTACGCGCCGTAACACTATAATTGGATAATAAATATACCCATTTCCCCGAAAATAAAGTGGCTGACACACGCGGTACGGCAAAGGAAAGCTCTGTTCAGACGTACGTACGAACGGACTACGTACTCCCTACTTTCAGCCTGTCTTGTGCGCACGCGTCCCTGAACGTTCCCGCGCCTGCAAGGCAAAGCTAAATGGCTGTCCGCGACACTCCCGGAGCTAGTGTATACCATCCCCCGGCCCGCCCCCCCGTTTTCCGGGAGGGGGGCGGGTAGGGGGGGGGGTCTTGACCACCGGCCGACCCCCCACCCCCCCCAGTTTCCCCCCCCCCAAAAAAAAATCAATTGGGGCTCACCGCGGGAATCGCGCGGGAATTGCTACAAAGCAGGAATTCTCCCGGACTCTGCGGGTCACTCACTGCTGTCACTCAAGAACTCAAAAAGGGTGCGGAGTGGCGGCCGCTCATCAAGTTAACGTAAAGGATTTACGTTAGATGGATAGAGATTGTTACGCTCTTTCCAACGGCACCTTGAACGCCTCATTTGGTTAAGGAACGTAAAAGTTATGACGTTTCCTAGGCTGTGCCGACAGTACCCGGCGCGCCACTGTGGGCGCGTACGGACACAGGATGTACAAGTGTCACTTTGATAGTCCGCAGGACGTTGACAGGACTTGTACAGGACTTGATGGTCAATTGATAGGTAGGCGTGCTGTAGCGCGCCAGGACCTATGAGACAATTGATGCTGACTAGTGTACGGATAGGTCCACAGGACTAGCCGTATGGACAATTGATAGATCTGCGCGCCAAAGGCGTGCCAGAGTCTGTGTAATCAATTGATTGACAGTTCAGCTGTGACAGTGCAGCTGAATACTTGGACGCGTCCCTAGCAAGCTATATGAGTGACTTGGTCACACCGGGACGCTAGTTCTTGCGTGCACGTTCTCTTGGCACTGCGACCCTGTCGCCTGTGCTGCGTGCAGTCTTGGAAGTGACGTGACTTACGTCTGTGTTTCCTGATTATTAATAAAGGCAACTTCCTGCAAGAACCATGGCGGAATTCGTGGCATTCTTACCCTCTCAACTCGTATTACAACTCGTATTACACGCTCTGTCAAAAAGATGCCAAATTCGGAGGAATTTCGGATTCCGGGCGATGAGGAAATAGCCGCTCCGCCGGCTGGTTCTTCGTCAAGACCAACTGTGCCGTCGTGGCAACAATTGCTCGACGAAGTTACAGTTTCGCTCGACGAGCTTCATCGTCAGCAGCGTGCAGCTCACGCATTGCTCGGGGATAACCCCGAGGACCCCGATTTGCCAGCACTGGTGCCGGCTGTTCGCGCATTATTGGACCAGATCCGCAACATTTTATCGACATTTACGGTCCAGGTGCGGGGAGGTTTGCGGTCGGTGACCGAAGTCACGACTGCCATTGAGGAGTTGGACAACGTCCTCTCTTCACTCACCGGTTACCAGAGAAACCTGCAAAACTGGGCATCGCTTCGCACGGGGGGCGCGCCGGCGGTGTCAACAAATTTGTTTCAGGATCTCGCGCTGCTATCGCTGCTCACTCGCGGCGTACGCAGTCGTGAGCGCCAGGTTTTAATTAACCTGGTGGCATTTCTCGCCTCTGTGCGAGAGTGGATTCCCGCGGGGTGGGAATTATTGACGATCTTTACACATCCTCTGCGCCTCGTCGCGCGTCGGCGCGTCGCAACTTACGCGGCGGGGAGCACGCCGGTTTTAATTCATACCGGTGCAGGTCCGGAGCTGGATATGGAGGATCGTGAGTTCGTATACACGTACTGCGACTTCAGGGGCCTTGACTACTAGTCGGCCTAATTTTCTTCTGCAGTACTTGTCGACATTTTTTTGTCGAATTTCGGCGGCAATTCGCGGGGCGGCAGCGACACCGGCGCAGGCGGCAGTGGCGACACAAAAATTTTGTACATATTTTCTGCTGCTTTGTTAAGGTGTTCTTTGAATAGCTGGTAGTGCAGGATGGCTGAGGGACGCCGTAGCAAGGGTCCAGCCAGTGGGAATAATAATGGGGGTGCTGGTAGTGGAACCGCTCACGTAGATGACGTGGGGCTTACCGGAGAGATTACCAACCTTCCTCACAATAATAATAATGCACAAGCTATTCATGGCTTTGATCTTACCACACAGGGTCTTTTAATTGTCAATCAGTTGCAGCCTGTAACCTCAGACTCCAAGCCTAAGCAGGCTGAAGAGTTTGTGGAGGGATTGGAAGGGTTCCCTAGCTTGTACGGTGGTACAAATTACTATCAAATCTGGATAGGCAGTAGCACTTTTGGCAAGTGTACTGACCAGATTAAGGACCTAACCAGGGAGTGCAAAAAGGCCAATAAGGCCTGGGCACTGTACGTGGCTGAGCTGAAGGAGCTGCTGGAGGACCAACGAAAGAAGGTCGGCATCCATTGGCAGGACAAGTACCAAGGGTGGGAGGTCAAGGGGGACCTGATCCAGAACTTTCTCAACTATTGTAAGATGGTTGAGGAGGGCAGGGCTCACGGCTTTAATGTCGCTGATAACATAGCCCTAACCAACTGGCTCAAGGTTTCTGGGCTGGATAAGGCGACACGTGGCTCCTTAAAAGTCATGTGTGCCCCACACTCTACCCTGAAGGCCTACAAGGTCATCATTAAACAAGCTCTCGAGGCAGAGGAGCTGTTTGAGGGTGGAGTGCCAGCAGTGAAGGCTACCCAGGCAGGCGGGCGTACCCAGGGTGGCTCCAAGACGTCTGAGGCTGACCGAAGCCAAGGAGGGCGTAGGGGCAACCATCACAAGCGCAAGGGAGATCATTCACCTGATTCTGACAGGAGGTCACACTCCAAGTCGGTGTTCAGGCGGGTGGGTGGTCAGCCCAAGCAGGGCAACGCGTCTGACAATGGGGGCAGTGGCCAGGGCAAGTCCAAGATACAATGCTACCTGTGCAAGGGGTGGGGGCACATCAAGAAGGAGTGTCCCAGCTTCAAGAAATCCCAGGGCCAGGGCAGCAAGAATAACAACAACAACAACAAGAAGAACAACAACAAGTCCCAGGCAGGCCAGCCTTCAAAGGGCAGTCAGCAAGAAGACAACAAGGAGCAGTGACTGTCTGAGGCAACCCCTACACACCTTAATTCACCCAAGGGGGAGGCCAGGTGCTCCAATGCAGATTTTATATCTGGGCAACAAGAGGGTGATCTCCAGGTTCAGTGTGGCCCCAGGTCACCTGGAGAGGTACAGGTTCCTATGAAGACGTCCTTGACAGCTGATGCAGCTGTAAGTATGTCTGACCCTATGCATCCTCGTGCTGGGCACGAGGGTGGACCTCTCATTTTGAGAGAAACCAATGTACAACCACAGAGGGGTGTGAAGGCCTCTGGTGGTATGCATGTGGTCCCTGCTGGCGGTCCAGGTGTTGGGCATGAGCAGGGTGACTCAGGCTCTGAGTCAGAACAGGATGGAAGTCAGCATGGTGATGCTGGACAACCTGACAGCACAGTCCTGACTGTGCCAGGGACTGCTTCCTCTGTGTACCAGGAGTTGGGTGCCCGAATCCACAACATGTTTGGGCATGCCACTTCTCTGTCAAACAACTTTGCCTTCCGTATGGGCAGGGCACCCCTTCTTAAGGCGTGTCAGCAAGCTGCCTCACGGTGTAAGTGCCAGTTGTCCTCCAACAAGCCCAGGAAATCACATGCCAAAGCTCTACCTCAGAGCATTGGTGATCTGCAGTGTGATATCCAACACATCAGGGGCATGCAACTGTTGGTGTGCGTGGACAGGTACACGAAATACAAGGTGCTGAGCATTTACCTTCTATGAAGAACAGGTACTTGCTGGCTGCCCTGCAGAATGTAAGAGCCAAGTTTCCTACCACAAGGATCCAGGTGGACATGCAGTTTCAGCATCTCAAGGGTGATCCTACCCTTCCTGAGTTGCTGGTTACACCTAGGGAGGCTCATGGGCAGCAGGGTGCTATCGAGAGGGCAATCCAGGAGGTCAAGAAATTGATCATCTCTGAAGACTGGGTACCCTTGTCTGCACCTGCACTTGTCAGGAGTGCATGGCTGAGGAACGTGGAGCAGCAGCTGAACAGCAGGGTTAACTTCTACTATGATGGAGTTGCTGTCAGCCCAATGGGTCTATATCATGGCCTGTGCCCACCACATGTGCTGGAGGGCTGGAAACATGCTGCACATGTCACCTTTGCCAAGCTGAGGGAGAAGGACCGGGGTTGGAAGATGCTGGAGCCACAAGTGGGTCAGAAGGTCCTAGCTTGGAAGGAACCTAGCCTTTATGGCAAACGTGGTAGCTGGAGTCCTGGGGTGGTTACCCAGGTTGATGAAGCTAGCCACGCATGCTTGGTCAGCATGGAGGACGAACCAAAGCATGTACACCGGCTGAGTTGGTCATATGTCAAGCCTAACCTGATGAATGAGGGCAGTCAGGCACAAGGCTCACAGGATCTGCAGGATTTTCAGGTCCCAGGTGACATCACTGACGCAACGACCACATCTGTTGCAGGGGAATCTGTCAGCCCTGGCCAGGTTGCAGAGGTACTTGTTGAACAGGCTGCAAGGTCAACAGCTGGGGAGTCAACTGTCAAGCCCAAGGCACTAACCAAGCCCAGGGGGACAAGTTTGGCTGGATTGATTGGGGCTCTACAAAGGGCCAAGAAGCAGCCCAAGGTAGCCAAGCTCAGGTGGCATGGCAATCTGGGGCTGGACACTGCCTTAGAGGTAGACACTAATTCTCAGGTTTCCATCATTGGGACCAGGGCTGCAGCAGGGTACAGCATGTCTGAACCCAGCTATCAGTTTGTGTCTGACTTCAGTGGCGGGGTACACGTGAAGGTACTGGGTGAGGTATTCATTCCTATCCTTGGACAGGACACTGCTTTTTGTGTCTTGGAGGGCTATCAAGGACCTGCTCTTCTGGGGCAGAATTTCCTATGCCAGGATGGGGTAGTGATCACGTCCTCTCTCCTGACTAAGGAAGGGGCTGGTCAGGTCCCACTGATTAATTTCAGGACCACTCACCTATCACGTGCAGTAACCAGGACGGTTAAGCGTGTGCAAGTGTGCCAGGGGCAGGAGCCCTTGGTTGATGACCTCATACTGCCAGCTGCTAGTCATCCAAGCAGTTTGGGCATTGGTCCTCACTCACTTGCTGGACACAGCCCTATCAACTACCAAGGCCTGGTGAAGCTCATGTCCTCTCCCATTATGTGTCCCCAGGTCACACTGGGTCTGATTAAATCTGGGGAGGACTGGATCTCCAAGAAATGCGTGGAACCTGTCAATGACCTGCCTCCTGCACGACGTCTACTCAAGCTCAAGTTTGTCATCAAGATGAAGGAGGTGGACGGGGTCAAGGTACCACATGTCAGGCCAGTGCTGAATGAGTTCAAGGGTACTGGTGAGTGCACTGCTGAGGAGTTGTATACCCCTGGCATGCTGCATGATACTTGGAGGCTGCTGCTGTGTGTCTTTCTAGGCCTTCTCAACAAGGGCTTGGACTATGGCTCAGTGGTGATAGACTTCAAGAGGGCATTTCTGGAGGGTGATGCAGATGTGGCACAGGAAAAGTGGGAGGGCAAGACGCCTTTCTATGTTAGGGTGCCTGCTGTATGGAAAAGGGACATCCACACGGAGTTCCTTAAAATCCTCAAGGGCCTGGAGGGCCTGAGGTCAAGTCCAATAATCTGGAGGGAGACTCTCAACCGTTTCCTGAAGGAGCATTGCAACTTGAAGGTCTCTCCTGTAGACCCCTGTCTGTTTCTGGGGCAATGGGAAGGCCTGCCAGTGTATGCTTCGCTGCACGGGGATGACCTACATCTGATAGCTCCCACGTCGTGGCTTAAGGAGCTGATCTCCATCATTAAGTCCAAGTTTCCTCTGGGTAGGGAGCAATGGCAGGTGGAGAATGAGCCTCTGCTGTTTGTGGGCATGGAGGCCACACTGGTGAAGAAGGGGGGAGTGGCGTATGCTGCTGGTGGGGGGCAATGACTATCAAGAGACCCTCATTAGCAAGCTTCCTCCAACCATCACACAGGCACTGTGTCCCATGGTGAGGGGCATGGTTGCTTGGGTGGCAGGCATTTCCAGGCCAGACCTTATGGTCATAGCCAGGTTGCCTGATGACATGCTGGTGGAGCTAGGGTCTGCCAAGGTGGCTGATCAGGTCAGGGCTTCATCTGGCATTCTGTTGTCTGCAGTGGATTTATCACAACCCATTTGCATGGAGCTGTATGTGGATAGCTCAATGGACAGCAGGCAGGTCTCCAAGGTCAGGGGCAGGGCTGCAGGGCTCTTTGTGCTCAGACAGGAAGGCCTGGGGAGTTTGGTGAGCTGGTTTAGTCGCCTGCACAAACGGGTGGCTGTCAGCAGTGATGTGGCAGAATGCAGGGCTATTTGTGAAGGCATTCACACAAGCCTTTATCTGAAGGAGTTGCTTCATCAGATGACTTCTAACACTCCTTGGCCACTTCAGGTTACCACTCTTCTAAAAACAGACTCCATGGGGATGGTGCAGTTTGTGCACAGGCAGATGGCCAGAAGTAGGGACTTGGATTATCTCCTTCTTAAGGAGTTGTCCTCCTTGGCCAATATTGAGCATATCCCTGGGGTTGACAATCCTGCTGATGCTTTGACCAAGCTAGTGCAGAAGGCAGCAGTGCAATACAAGGTTCTTCAGTCTCTGATGGACCCATCTCAGCAAGCTGTCTAAGCTGGTGCATGGTTATAGGGCATTGGAGAGCAGATTGTGTGGTAGTGTCAGCATTGTGACTGGCATAATACCTGTATTTTAGTCTGTACTAAGGCTCATGGACCATGGTACACTCACTCTGATTTTAATCAGGATACAGCCAGGTTTTGGCTGGGGTTCATGCTGTTGACTACACAAGGTTGACAGGTCCATTACAGACCATGTATTCTATTTTAAAAGAAATGTATATTTGTACATACTTCTCACAATGGTCTGGGAACCTTTATTCTGGGGTTTATAGGGCGGGGTTCGATTCCCTGGTATTATGTTTCTACAAGCTGGCCTGTTCAGGTGTTTGCCTGTTCAGACTTCCCTAGTTCCCCAGGGCAGGATTTAATTGTTGCCTATGTGTTTCATTTTGTCATTTGTTTGCTGTGGCAGTTTACCATCTGGCAAGTAGACGGGCGCCGTAAGACGGGCGCCAATAGACCCCTGTTGAGAGAATGACAGGCAAACTATTGTAATACGCCTTACTTTGTCAAGTGGTATTTTAATTGTCATGGATTTATTGTACTTATATTGAATATGTACTGGGTTTTATGGGATTAGTATCTGGGATTAATGTAACTCACCGCCAGAAGGTCATTGTACTGGAGGCTCTACCGAGGTGATGGGATTAATTCCTGGAGAAGACCTCATAGAATTAACCTGTATGTATTTAATTTTGTGTGCTTCTAATATCTGGTGGTACTCTGTAATGCCACTTCCATAGGTTTTTATCCATTTCTCATGAAATGGTTTTCCCTGTGGCAGATCTGTTTCTTTTCCAGTTCCTTAAAAGAAAGGGCTGGGGGAATGGCAATGGCCATTAAAGACATCTGTTCAAGCTTCAAGCTGGAGTGAAGGACATTTCAAGCTACTTCAAGGGTCCCTGGCAGGGGATGTGATCCCTAAAGAAAAGAAGGGATTGGAGTTAACGTAAAGGATTTACGTTAGATGGATAGAGATTGTTACGCTCTTTCCAACGGCACCTTGAACGCCTCATTTGGTTAAGGAACGTAAAAGTTATGACGTTTCCTAGGCTGTGCCGACAGTACCCGGCGCGCCACTGTGGGCGCGTACGGACACAGGATGTACAAGTGTCACTTTGATAGTCCGCAGGACGTTGACAGGACTTGTACAGGACTTGATGGTCAATTGATAGGTAGGCGTGCTGTAGCGCGCCAGGACCTATGAGACAATTGATGCTGACTAGTGTACGGATAGGTCCACAGGACTAGCCGTATGGACAATTGATAGATCTGCGCGCCAAAGGCGTGCCAGAGTCTGTGTAATCAATTGATTGACAGTTCAGCTGTGACAGTGCAGCTGAATACTTGGACGCGTCCCTAGCAAGCTATATGAGTGACTTGGTCACACCGGGACGCTAGTTCTTGCGTGCACGTTCTCTTGGCATTGCGACCCTGTCGCCTGTGCTGCGTGCAGTCTTGGAAGTGACGTGACTTACGTCTGTGTTTCCTGATTATTAATAAAGGCAACTTCCTGCAAGAACCATGGCGGAATTCGTGGCATTCTTACCCTCACAACTCATCACCGACTGCATAAAAGTCGTGTCACCTTATTGTCTACCAATGATTGTCTCTTTTCATTAAATTTTTTAAATCTCCCAACGGAGTCATGTTATTTAATTTCAATTTAAGGCACCATGATCATCAAAGCGTTATGTCCTCACCTGGCGTGCCCCAGGCCGCGCGGCAGGGCCGCCACCCGTGGACTTTTCGTGATACTAGACATGTGGACTAGGCACGGACATGTGCTACCCTAGACGTGACGGGCTTACACCCGGGCAGCCTCCTGCAGTTTGTCTGTAATATGGAGGCAGCCGATGGTACCGGCGCAAGGATAGATGGCAAGTAGTGATGAAGGAGACCACCCCCACGTCTGTGGGGGCTCCGCGTGTGACCGCGTATATGGCATTCATAGCGATTCGGGCCGTGGTGCCCACAACGGGCCAGTAACTAGGACCTAGATAGCTTACATAATCCATTCCAACTGGCACTGAACGCTGCATCGACTATGTTAATTGTAGCAAGCGTCATCAAGGATAATTGTACTAGCTGCTTGCTCGCGCGTGATCCCCCTGGTGCGCTCCGATCATATCGCATCGTCACCGCCCGCATCCGCCTGCGATTCCCCTCGCACTTTCGTAAGCACGTGGCACCACCTGATTTGCGCACACTGCAGTTGCTTGAGAAATCTGACGACACTCTGGAGGACTTCCCTGAAAAACGTGCCCACAAACGCGCGGCAGAGGAGTTTGTCGACGCGCTGGACATCCCGGCCAGCCACACCCAGCTGCCCGCTGCCGGCCCGGCATCGGCCCTTCGGCACCTCGCTCGCAAGCTGCCCACGGCAGGGGCCCTGCTGCCCCCCCGCATCCCGCCCCGCTTCACCAGCCTGCACCGGCTCCCCGCCGTCATCCAGGCCCGGCAAGCCCTGCGCTACAACCGCGACCCCGCCCGCTACGCCCGCCTCAAAGCCGAATACCACTCGGCCATCCGGCAGGCGACCAAGGAGCAGGAGGACCTCCATGTCCTACCAAAGTACTTCGCCCATGCACCTCCAGGACCACTGGCACGGCAAGTACGCCTGGACCCGCCTGCGTCACGCCCAACGGCCAGCCGGCGCCGCGGACGCTCTCTGGCTCACCGCAGCAGCAGCTTGACCAGTGGTATTCCTCCCAGTCCCGGCTGCTCGGCGCGCCCCCGCCGCCTCCGCCGCTTGGCCCTCTGGCAGCCGCGCTCCTGGCGCCTGCGGGCGTCCCTGCACCGCCCACGCCGCCCGCCGCTGAGCAGGACTACCTGCCCTGACGGAACACCTTGCCGACCGCCAACGAGCTACCGCCGTTCATGTTTCAGTTCCATAAGTGACCCAGTCATTCTGTGACTGACCTTGAACTTTGGTAGTGAATGGTTGGCTTGAGATCACGTTATGATTGTGACTGGGCACCACACAGTCAGAAAAGACTCGGTTTGGTGTGGCCACGTTGTAGTCAGATCAGAACTACCCAGTAGCCTAGGCTGAGCCTGGAATTGTTTAATTAAAAGGCGAAGCTACGCATCTTGTTTGCTCTCTCAGTACCTCACACCTCACACACTCCTGTGGTGAAACTAGCAGCCGGCCAGCTGCCGACTGAGACTTATTTTTATCTGAGTGAAATAAAGCAAACATTGTTTTGTGGCAAACATTGCCGAGGACGCTCTCTGGCTCACCGCAGCAGCAGCTCAACCAGTGGTATTCCTCCCAGTCCCGGCTGCTCCGCGCCCCCCCGCCGCCTCCGCCGCTTGGCCCTCTGGCGGCCGCGCGCCTGGCAGTAGCGCCTGCGGATGTCCCTGCGCCGCCCACGCCGCCCGCCGCTGAGCAGGATACACGTACCCGGCCCTGACGGAACCCCTGGCCGACCCCAACGAGCTACCGCCGTTCACCGAGCTCGAGCTGAGCACCGCCCCCAAGCAACTCCGCTTCTACGCCGCCGTTGGACCTGACCAGCTCCCCGCCCCAGTGATTAATTAAGCTGACGGTGTGTCGCGTCTGCGTACCACAACCTCCGGGTGAACGAAAAGAGGGCTCTCAGCCGAGGACAAGGAACTGTCCCTCGTGCCTGATGACCACCTTATTGATCCCCTTGTGTACCGTCGCGTGCCGCGTTTGAATATCCTTGCTGGGGCGTTAGGTAGACGCTCCAACTACTCTAATGCGACAATATGATGGTGCAAGATGATGCTTTTGCCTCCCCTGCTATAGAACAATGCTTTCACAACACACACTTTGCACAGTCTGATGATGAAGCCGCACATGCGGAATTTATTGAGAAAGTTAATACAATTACAACACGTTGATAGTCTCAACATCGATGCATGCACTCCATGCTCACGAGCCCGCAGTTAGGCAGCGCTCCATGACATGCTACCGGCCTTGCTCCCAAGGAAAGGGAGAAACACGAAGGCCACTAACGAGAAACTC
This sequence comes from Mesostigma viride, assembly GCA_009746045.1. Classification (NCBI taxonomy): domain Eukaryota; kingdom Viridiplantae; phylum Streptophyta; class Mesostigmatophyceae; order Mesostigmatales; family Mesostigmataceae; genus Mesostigma; species Mesostigma viride. The sequence goes on along the minus strand of RPFO01000165.1, from coordinate 4,412,122 downwards.
GAAGAGACTACACGCTGCGTGAGAGTCCTCTTCGACTATGAACCAAACCATTCGTCATGCCACACGCATGACACACGCCACACTTGTCAGTCCAGCCAGGAATGCCAAAACTATCTTGCTGCCTGAACCATGCATATAGAAACCGAGTTCCAGTTGCCGTCCTGGCTTTCTACCACACATGCCAACAAAAGCAGGAAGGCATCCCGACAAATCTAAATTGCTACCCTGTTGCCGATCTCATCTCCTAGAGGCTCCGGCATTTCTGTCCCTGGGAATGTCCGGCATTGAGTCACGTCCACCAAGGTCGAAGCATAATATCCTTCAGACAATCTGCACGCTCACACCTTGCGTGTGAGTGGCCCAGCAAACATTGCGTCTAATCGTTCCTTTCTAGAAGAAATCCCTTTGTAGGGCTGCCAGCGATTTCGCATTCATTCCAGCGATCTGGCTCCGCACCGCAAATTGTCCTTTTCCATTTTCTGTCCAGTCCTCATAACGTTGACCCGCTATTCTACACCACAAAGACACCTGGCCTGTCAATAGCCTCGGCGCTGTTGAAGTCCAGCAGTCCAGCTTCAGCTCCAGCTCCACTAACACGCGTATGATCCTCTCGACGCTGCGCACTTGTGCTGCCGTCCGCTCAAGTCAGTGCTGCGCGCCCAGCTGTGCCTGGCCCGGCGCGCGCACGTACACTTTCGTCCGCTCTTATGCTGCAAGTGCTAGTGTCCCCCCCGGTCACTAGCCTTTGTCGAAAATGCGTAGAAAACAAATTCCTTGCGCACGTCACCGGTCTTGTGCATAGTGGGCGCCCGGATGACATAGCTCGCGTCCGTGACAGCTGTCGCGTCTGCGTGCCACAATCTCCGGCGCCACCATGGCGGCTGGCCACTCAGCTTAATTTGGTAAAACCCAAATGAGCTGAGCTGACGTGCCTGCCTTAACTGCATGCCCTGTGGGGTGGGCGAGGACCTGTCCCATGATTCCCCCCCTCGCTGGCGACCGGCCCCATCACGAAGACAGCGATCGTACCAAGACAAGGGCAGCGGTGACCGCAGTCAAGCTGCGGGAGGTAAACTGCGCAGCGGTGCACACTGGACAAAACCAATCCCCCTCCGGAATGCTGGTGACCACTGGCTGCAAGCACTGCATGTGCCAACCACAGTTACACTGATCACACAATAACATGGACTCCGCCTGATCGACCCGGTGACAAACCTGACACTGGGCGTCCTTGACTCGGCGAGACGTGTGCGGTTGGAGGTCGTGGACCAAATTGGGCAGCGAGCAGGGACTGAGATTGCTGAGGTTGTCAGTCGTACGGCTCCCGTCGGCGCCCTCCAAAATTGCCACTCCCGATGGTTTGATAGCCACAATGCGCAAAATGGTGGGCCCCGCCTCCACATCCAAAGTGTGCTTCAGCTGAGTGCGCAGGAAAACATACTGCCCTGGCCTAAACCGCAGCTGGCGAGCCATGTATGCGCCCCCCCGGCGCTGAGCGTAGCGCAGGGAGTCCCTGTGCTGAGCAATGAACAAGTTGTTCATCGCGATGGGCATGACCTTCTTAAAAGTCTCTGCCCTGGCCAGCACCTCAACCAAAAATTGCTGAGCGTTGTCGAAGGCCATGGGTTCGGGGTGCGCAACCTGTGCCTCCGTAGGCAAAAGAGGATTACGCCCGAACAGAAGGAAATACGGGGAGAAGGTAGCGAGAGACTCCTGGGGAGACATGCGATAACCCATGGCAATCCATGCCAACTCGCGATCCCACCTGGCCGACTCCGGCACCTGCAGGCTCCACTTGCGCAGCGCCTGCTTGACGGTCTGCACCAATCTCTCAGCCAAACCATTGGCCTGAGGATGCTCCCGAGAAGTGCGACGGTGATCAATAAGACATCCATCCAGCAACTCCTGGAACTCACCCCTGAACTCACCACCCTGGTCCGTGACTACCTCCGCGGGAGCCCCAAACCTGGTGATGATGTCCGCAAAATGCTTCGCTGTGGTAGCGGCATGCTTGTCAGCAATGGGGATCAACTCAACCCATTTGCTAAAGCTCTCCACGCATACCATGACATAGAGGTTGCCGTCAGGGCTCTCCTGAAACGGCCCGCACAGATCGACGTGCCAGCGATAAAACAAGCCCTTGATGGGAAGCGACATCAGCTCCTTGGCACCATGATCTGCGCTAAAGTTAGCCTTGGTTCGAGCACACGGGACACAGCTGGCCACTACCTGGGCCACTGTGTGTCGCATGTTATTCCACCAATAGCTGGTCCGTACGAGGCTGAGCGTGCGATTGCCACCCAAGTGACCATACCGCTCGTGGTACGCCTGCACTATAGCAACGCGCTTGTCAGGCGGTGGGACGACCACCCTACGCTTGCCCAACAGCTTGTACAAAACCCCATCTTCCCAACCATAGGTTGCAGCCCTGTGCTGCACCCTGTTCAACTCCGTCGCCTTCTGAGCAGGAGTCCAATCGACTGGAGTAGGAGTCAAGACAGCACCCTGCACTTGCTCCAAAACTCGACCATCTAGCCAGATATCAGCGGTGTAGCAATCAGCAAGAGAGCTACGCGCTAAGAGAGCCTGCACAGCGATCAGCTGCTGCAGAGAAGGATCAATGTCAAAGGACAGAGACCTACCCTCTTCCATAGCGCACACAGCTTTGGATGGCGTGAATGGCGACGGCCGCACCGGGTCGTCGCTGATGCCGAAGTCCGCCACAGAGTACTCGACACTGCGCCACCACGCCTCCTCCTCATCGTCGGCCGCATACCCAGCAGCGTTCACAAAGACCACAGAACCCGACGAGCCCTCGGCACCCATGGCCCGGGCTCCAGTGTGGTCAACAGTGGTAGGCATGGCGTATCGGGATAGCACATCGGCGTTGACATGGTCCTTGCCGGCCCGATGCACAATGGTCATGTGGTACTCCTGGATAATCATGGCCCATCGGGCGAGCTTACCCGTCAGGTTGGTGTTGGTCATTAGCCACTGAAGCGGCTGGTGGTCTGTCACCAGAGTAAACACGCGCCCAAATAAATACGGGCGAAAGTGCTTGATGGCCCACACCACAGCCAGTGCCTCCCCCTCATAGGAAGAATACCGGCTCTCCGCTGGGTTGTTGCTGCGACTAGCATAAGCAATAACGTGCTCGCGCCCATCACCATCCTTTTGCGCCAAGACCGCACCCAGTCCTACCTTGGACCAGTCGGTATATAACACAAATGGCAAAGCATAGTCAGGGGCGCGCAGAATCGGTGCCGACGTGAGCTCCTGCTTGATTGTCTCGATGGCGCGTTGCTGTGCGGGACCCCACGCCCACACGCACCCCTTCTTGAGTAACTCGGTCAAGGGCTTCACCTTGCTGCTGAAGTTCTCAATGTAACCTCGGTAATAGCCAGCCAAACCCAAATACGCCCGCACCCCTGAGACATCCGTGGGTACGGCGGCCTGCGCAATGGATTCGACCTTGGCGGCATCAGGCGTCCGGCCACCCGGCACAATCTGATGACCAAGGAATGAGAGGGTCCGCTGGGCGAACTTGCACTTCTCAGGGTGCAGCCGCATATTATGCTCCTCGAGAGCCAAGCGAACCTGCTCCAAGTGCGCCAGGTGCTCCTCAAATGTCGCGCTAAAGACGATTACATCATCAATGTAACAAGCGGCGAAAGGAAGACCTGCAAGCACTTTGTCCATAGCTCGTTGGAAAACAGCACTAGCGTTGCGGTGCCCAAAGGGCATGCGCACCCACTCATACAAATTGCCGCCCCCCCAGAATGCAAGCTTCCGCTGATCCTCCGGCGCAACTGCGATCTGATGAAAGCCGCTACGCAGGTCCAGCGAGGACACAAACTTCACATGAGGAGATATCTTATCCAGGACATCATCCACACGTGGCATGGGGTAACGGTCCACGGGTGTGTGTGCATTCAGCAACCGCAGATCGGTGGCCATGCGCATACCCGTCCATGCCCCGGTGATAGCGTCCTTCTTGGGCGCAACGACAACGGCAGCAGCATAGCTGGAGGAAGATTGCCTGATGATACCGGCATCCTCTAACTCCTTGCATTGCTCGGCTACAAAATCCAACTCGGCCTGACTCAGGCGATGCTGGCGTCGGAACAAAGGAGTGTCAGTGTCCAATGGAACACGCATGGTCCCACCATTGAAACACCCCAGTTCATCACTTGTGAAAGCGAAGGCCCCCCTTGCAGTGCCTAGCCACTTTAGCATGGCTGAGCGCTGCGCATCAGAAAGGTGTTCGCCAATAGCCCAGGGGTGCGTATCCGCGGGATCACCCACAGCTACCGCATGTGCCTCAAGATGCGGCGCCCTAGCCGCATCGTCGTGGAACAAGGAAAAGGCTGCCACACCTGGTGTGACACCCACCGCCGGAGCCTCGCGTGCCGCACGGTGTATTACCCGATGCAGCGTGGGCTCGCCGGCCAGCACGGTGCTGGTCAGCAGGGCGGTCATGAGAATGATAGTCCACACCTGTCGCAGACGCCACCCCCATGCTGATGAAGTCCCCGTCGCTGCAGGGCGCTTCAGTTTGGCTGCGCGCGCCTCAACCTGCTGAGGCGGATTGGCTGGGGACGCCCCCCCAGACTGGCGCACGGCAACCGATGCAAGCAGCACATACCCGACCTGCAACACCGACATAGCCTGGCCTATCAAAGACCAGCGCTCACTCTCGAGCACGCCCGGCAGCGCCGAGGCCCCGACATGAAAACCCATGCTGGCCTCACGAAATTCTGCGGGTGGCTGCACCAACAGACCGGTGGTAGTGTCCCAAACGAGACCCTTACCCCGATCACGGTATGCTGTCGACCCTTGGTAACTGACCAGGGTCGGCAGTGCACACATGGGGCTCCCGACCCGGTTGACGCGTGCATACGGTGGGCGATCCTCGCTATCCACCTTCTGCGTGACTAGGTGGGAAGGCAATGCTACCTCCGCAGACACACTCGGATGCTGCCTTGCTACGGCCCCAAGACCGCCTGCACACGGTCGCACACGCCACGTTGGTCCAATAGGCACGCAAACGATGCGTGAGCCCACCCAGCCCTGCGTTGTCACACACGATGGGCTCCCCCAGGAGTGCCACGATTGTAGCCCAGTCCTCCCGCACCGCCTGATGTGGGCTGTCACCCGCCACAACGTTCTCAAACAGATACGCAGGCGGATGGGGCTGACGCGACTGCAACAGTCCCACCACACGCAACAGTTCCCAGAACAGCGCGCTACGCGGATCGGCTAGCCCCCGCCCTTGCCCTGCCTGGCTCAGGCCCTGGCACTCCCAACCCGCAATTACCAAGTCGATGGCATGATGCCTGCGCAACAACTGCTGCACCTGCACCTCACCGATGGCTCGGATATCTTGAGGACATTCCCCAAACGGGTCACGCCATGCTGATGGCGGAAACTGCGCGGGATACTCTCGCGACAACACGCCACAGTGACTGAAGTACACCTGACGCGCCTTGTGCGATGGCTCTACCGCGATGAGTTTACGGCACACGCCGCCTGCGGCCAAAAAGCCTGCAATGCCCCCTCCGATCCCCGCAAACAGTTCCAACACTACCGCACCCTTGGCAAAATCAGGGGCCTGCGGTAAGATTGCAGCAGAAAAATTACCTTGGGCCTCCGAGACACCCGGTTGCACCAAAGTGAGGCCATGGCTGGCCATCTGAGGAATGGTGATGACGGCTTCAGTCACCCGCTTGCGCATAGCCAGCTGCCGCGTGGACGTCACAGCATCCAGCGACCACTGCGTGCGCATCTTGGCAATGCTCGCCGTTGGCTGAGGCAGCACCGTCCGATGCTTGTCCCACGCCGATGAGCCCGCCGCCCGTACCTCCACCATGCTGACCTCCACCACGCCCGCAGCCGCGGAAGGGTTGAGGCGTGCAGCCCCGGCTGAAGAACTGAAGCATGAGACCGGCACACTGGCCCGCTTCAGGCCAGCCCCATCCCAATCAGGGATGTAAGATGCCTCCTCCGCCCTATAGTCCACCTGAACCATGGCGCGAGCAAGGACATCCACCCCGAGTAGTGCGGAATATCCACACTTGTTGACCACCAGCGCATACGCGGACACGGTGGTCATGCTAGAGGCGCGCAACGGATTGAAAATCACGTTGACTTTAACCGCCGTCATAGCGTACGGCTTACTAGCCGGACCCTGCCAACCTGACACAGACACGGGGCTTTCCACTAAGCCACCGTTCTCGTAGGTCAGGTTCAGCATGGTGGCCAAGTCTGTGCTGATGACTAGCGGCTGAGCACCGCTATCAAGCTTGACTGCGCCAACCAACGGACATGTCACCATGTCGCTCCATACATCTCCACAGGCTCCAACTGCTTGGAACGCTATGGACGGCTCACCATTGGGGTATGGAACCACCGTGGGAACCTGGGGAACTGCACTAGTGCGCTGCTGGCTACTTGTGCTGACCACTCCCGCTTGCACCACGGGCACTGCGGCTTCTACCGGCTGACGCCCGTAGGTGACGGACTCAGAATTGCGCAAGGTGCGCACATCATGCCCATCTGCGAACAACTGGATCTCGGACACAACCGACCCCAGCCACTCAACCCCCTTCTGCCCGAAGGTGTCGACCACCTGCCGTGCTGAAAACATGGGTACGTCCACAATGAACGGCATTGGGTACACAGGCGCCAATCGCCTACGCTGCTCCAGCCCAGCAGGGTTCGCATGCTCAAAAGCAGATTGCACCCCAGCCAGCGGCATGGAAAAGGACGCGGGCAACTGCCCGGCAGGCAACATGGGTGCCTGCTGAAAAGAAAGCGGGCTGCGTGCCTGCTTGCCTTTGGTAGCCTCCGCAGCGTTGATCTCGACGTCACCCGGCATGGGCGCCCAGAATGGGTCCTCCCGGTACACCGTCGCGAATTGGTTGGGGGGCGCCGTCGCCTCCTCACCATGCTTGATGGCAGCCACCTGGGCTTCCATCGAGTCGGTCTTGCCCGCCATCTCGGCGAAGTGGACCGTCTTGATGCCCGCGGCTGGACACTTGTTCATCAGGTGCCACTTCGTGTCTGCCCCATGCGGCTTCGTGCAGCGGCTTGGACACTCGCGACTAAGGTGCCCATCCTTGTCGCAAAGGTAACATTTACCGCGTGACGGGGTGGGTGCGCCCAGCGCGCCTTGCACGCCCTGCGCCTCCTGAGTCCCATCCGATGACGGCGGACGACCGCCTCCGCCTCGACCACCACCGCGACCCCGACCACCGTAGCCACTGCCGCCGCCACCACGACTGACACCGCCGCTGCCACCCTGACCGCCACCGCCGCTGCCCCCGTGACCGGCGTTGCCACCACCCTGAGTGCCGACATATTCACCGCGCCCCGCACCAGGCAGCCGCTGGCCACCCTTGACCGCGATGGCCTTCTCCATCTCAGCCATCTTCTTGCGCATCTCAGCCAGCTCAGACGAGATACCCTTCTCGCCTTCCGCACGCTTCCTGAGCAGCCGCTTGAATGCTGCACAGAGAGTCACCAAAGTCCACTCCCCACCGGGCGGCTCCGGAAGATCGATGGCCAGCAGGGGCACTGCACTCCGCCATAACCGGCAAGCCTTGGTCTGCGTATAATCAGGCACTTTGCCCGCAAACGCGAGGAGCCGGTCAAGGGAGAAAGCCGGATCCTCACCCTCGGCGACGGTGAACGCTCCATTCCATTCCGCGATGGCCTTGACGTGCTCAACTGGGTACTCCAGCCGCAGTTGCTGCCACAGCTGCTCTGCCGGGTCGACATCGAAGATGATCGAGTCGAGATCCGGTGTGCCCATGTCCGTGAGCGCAAACCAGATGTCCGTGCGATGACACCGGTCCACGAGCGCTCGGTAATGCTGGACCAAAACCTGGACCTTCTTCTTGGTCAGGTCATGGAAAAAGAGGTGAATAAAAAAATCCA
>RPFO01000165.1:4229972-4368749 GCA_009746045.1 Mesostigma viride | reverse complement strand
GTTTCCCGACCTGTGCGCTGACCCTGAATTTGAGTCGCTTCGTTCCGCCAGCAACTTGGTACCGAAACGAAAATCATCCCATCGGACGAGTACGACACGGCCTATGGTATAGACACTCGTGCAGCTCCTCGTCTTTCGCAGCACGGGAGCGGTTTCGACGCTCAAATGCAATTCGCCATGGACTTAATGCCGACCAAGGAAGATGTCATTAGTGCGATGCTCAAGCAGTCCGAGGGGGTTTGGCCGTGACTAGCAACCGCAAGGACCTGCCTTTTCAGGGTATTCAAACGTTGAGGGAGTACATTCCGGCACCAATGAATTTCGGTATGTTCGGTCAAATGAATCTTGCCTCAACCGGGGCCTTCGGAAGCATCAAGATTGACGATAGTCGAATGTGTACTTGCGGCGGCGCGGCTCCTGCCTCGCAGTTCACTCCGCCGCCCACGATGGCGTTTGATCCCCGCTATCAGACTCCGACGTGGGGCGAGGACTCGGGAATCCAGACTTTCTCAATGCCCCCGGTCACTTCCACTCAATCTCTTGGGATGACGGGTGAATCCACGCGCCCGGCTCCAAACACGTTTTATGGCGCGCCAGGCCATAACTCGGAGTTGACGTCTCTGTAGAGATTAGGTTCGCCCTGTGCGTTGGTAATTAAATAGTCTCAAAAAGTGAGACGCAAGTACAATGGATGGAGCGGTGGAGTTCGAAGGGTGGCGAAACAAGATGCGTTCCATGACAACTGAGTTCATTGAGATCGATGACGCTTTGAAATCTTCTTCGAAGGATCTCGCCCCCTTGCGCAAGAAGAGAAAGTCTCTTCAAGGTGACATCTTGACTGCGATGTTAAGCGCTGGAGTTGACGCTTGTAACATCTCAGGCCGGGATGACAAGCTTCTTGTGAAGACGCGGAAGAAGCGAGTGCCTCTTAAGGAGGTCATCCAAGAGCGGATGATTGCCTTCTTCAATGGCGACGAGGAGAAAGCGGAGGCTTGCATCTCGCATATACTTTCTCCTGTCGTGGAGGAAGTCAAGGCTTTGTGTCGCGTCTCGAATAAGAAAAAGAGTCCCGGTAAACACAAGAAGGAGAAGGAAACGGAGGGAGAAGAGGAAGGGATGGATCAAGAAGAAGAAGAGGCTGACGGAGAAGATGTCGAGGAAACCGAACCTGCTGATTGAGAGAATTCGTCTCGAATTTCAGCCACAAAAAAACGAACACCTAGTTCTGGGTGGTCGTAATACGAACCATATGCGTCGATAAATTCGCCCGACCAAGGCAGCACTGCTAAGTTGTTGTGCTCCGGGTGCCAAAAAGAATCCATCTTTGAACTATTAAAATGAATAAAAAACTCGTTCGTTCTATTGTCTCAAAATAAAACCCCCGCTGCTTGTAGCTCTATCCAAAAAATGGATTACGCCGAGTCGTCAAAGACGATTCAAATATCAGCAGAAGATTTGCAATGCCACGTTTGCATGGGTGTGCTTTCGTCACCTGTCGCTCTTCAATGTCGTACGAGGACGGAAGGGGGGAAGTGCGAGGCGGTGGTGTGTCAGAAACCTTGTTTGAGGGATTTGGTATATAGACAAAAGCAAAGGGGAGGGTTGGTGGCAAGCACAAGTGGGAAGTGCATTCTCTGCCGCGCCCCGTGGCCTCGATACAAATTTGAGCACCTTGTAACGCTCGGTAGGGTGACGTCGTTGGTTCGTCGCAAATGTACGAACTGGATTCGCGGTTGCGCGTTCGAAGGTTCGGCGGATGAAGTTCAACTTCACTCCAAGAACGGCGGATGTAATCACGACCTCGTGGTTTGTCCTAATCAGACGCACGGGTGCACAATTTCTGTGCAAAGAAAGGACTTGCTGCAACACAAGGCGGAATGCGCTTACTTCCCATGTCGTTTTTTCTTGGAGGGGAGTGGATGCAAGCACGTAGGGTCGAAACTCGACGTTGTCGCACACGAGACAGCGTGCTGTTTCGCAACCCAGGCCTGCAAGTCGCTCGTTAGCAACGCTCGAATCAACTACGGAATCTGGACGATCGCTAATGAGAACAATTCCTACCGCTGGGATCTTTGCGAGACCGGAAAAGACTACATCAAACTGCCCGAGGAGCAAGAAGAATCAGACGAAGAATCTGACGAAGGCGACGAAGGTGTCACCGAGGAAGAAGAACCTGCTTCCGAAAGCGGCGTCTTGGAGGTAACGCACACTTCCAACCGCTCGGAGGTCCCTGCTCGTTCTTTCATTTCCATCGAAAACGTGCGGCTACATTGATGGACTCCGTAGAGGCGTGGCAACTTGTTGTCGACAAGCTTCCTGTCGACGACGTCATCAATGTCGCCGAGGCGTTAAAGGGAAACGATGCATTATATACGATGGCAGTCAAAGAGCACGAATTTAGAGTGAATAAGATTCGAGACCACCTTTCAGGCGATTTCGAAAGACTGAAAGAGATAATACGCGAGAGCTCCAACGCGGAAGATTGCCTCGTCGCCCTAAAAACAAAGCTCGACCTGTTTTACGAGTCCGAGTGCATTCCTCTCGGATGCTCGAAATTCAAAGAGAGAGACGTTGCATACGCTTTCATCGTAACAAAGGCCAGTGTTTCTGAAGACGTCGAATCTAGGTTCTCGGAAGACCATTTGCACGCCGCGATGACCATCCTCGGTGTCCTCAACGAAGATTCGGACGCCGACAATACCAAGGAGATGTCTGCATTAGTTCGTGCAGCGCACATGGCCGGTGTTCGAGATCACTCGGGCAGAGTCGAAGTTCTCGCCTGGATAATGATGGACGCGCTGGGCATCGAGATGGGCTCGTTTTTTCTTCTCTGCATTTCGGTTTTTCTGAACATGTATGACGAAGCGGACGTGGCACAGCGCGTTCGTTTCTTGTATCGCTGCTCTCCTGGCGTTGCGGCACTCGCGTACGTCTGTCACGTGCCTGTTCTTGCGACGTGTCGGGATTCGGTTCAACGCATCGTCGACCGCGGAAGGTCTGACGTGAATAACAAGCGGAAGTCGAATTTCCGGAAGGACACGGCCATCAAGATGATGAAAGGCAACTCTTTGTACTTCATTCTTCGGCGTTCATGTAATGCGGATTACAACGCCATTCGCACAGGACAATTCTCGAACTTCCAAGTGTTTCGAAAGCACGCCCTGGAAAACGTGAAGAGGCAGCTCGACAAATACGAGCGCAGACTTCTGGGTGTGCGCAATTCGTTTTTGAAAAAAACATCGGCAAAAATGGTTCACGCGGCCTTTGACGCAGACAAAGTGATCTGGCGTACTTTGGGGCGTCCAAATGGTCACGGCGGTTACAGGGCCATGTTAGGACAAAGACTTCAACCTTGAAGCTTTTTTTTCTGTTGAACAATGAGACCCTCTGAATTAGGTGCTGTGACAGCAACAAGTACCACTATACAAGTAGCTAGTAGCGCAACTTCCCATCGTTTGGATGCTACAAATGTGACGCTGAACAGAACTAGAAGCTTTACCCAAGTCTGTTCGATATCAAACTCGTTTATGATAACGTAACCGCCTGCAGTTGAGAATACGGAACAAACGGCAGAAAGAATCTGGGTTACCTTTTCAAAATCCATCGACGATGATCTGTCTTAAACTATCATTTAATAAAAATCGCGATCTCTGTTTCGTCAAGATATTTCTGACGTCACCAACTTTTGGACGGACTCCGAGACGTTACCATGACCCATAGAAAAATAGCATGATAAAGAAGGTTGGTCATGAAAAAAATCTCGCCGTCATCACGCGAGAGCCTTTCTGCCATGGACACCACCAGAAAACGATCACGTTTTTTGGACGACCAGGCAGAAGATGAAGACGGCGAAGAAGAATCCGGGGATGAAGACAACGTTGACGTCCCTAACACGCAAGACCAGGACTTTTTGGACGATGCTCCAGTGTCTGAACGCGAAGGGCCGCATCCGGGAGCGATGATGTCTGATGACGAAGACCCTCCTACACAAAGACATCCTCCTGAAGAGCCAGGAATGGATTTTGGTGGTGGCGACAATGATGAGTGTGTCCGTTTCCGGAGAGATCTCGGAGGGGAAGAAGGTCTCGTAAATTTTGCCGGAACGATCAGCGCCATGACAAACGACGAGGTCCGGCGCCTTGTGAAGGTTGCTGAGGAGGGACTCGCGAAAGCCTCTATGGAAGACGTGCTAGCGGATATTTTCGACCTCGCGAACCGTCAAGATCGTCACGACAATCTCATGGCCGAATGCTGGAAACGCGTCGACGAAGGGGGCATCACGCTGTACGGCGACATCGATGCGCGCTACGTGCGTTCTCTCACCCGAGTCACACTGATCTTCGGGCTCGTAGACGAGCGCGTTCTAGAGGACCTCCGCCCTGTGATGAATCAGTGTATCTGGCGCCTGTTTTCTACCGCAGAGTGTATTTCGTGCGCTATCAAGAGCAAGCTTCCTCCGGAGGATCTGCAAGGCCTTCCGAGTCTCATTTCTCGCGTCTTGTCGCTCCCCAAGCAGCTCAACGAGTTTCAGTGTCTCATCCTCGTGTTGACGATGCGGTGGAGTATGCAAGGACTCCGAAAGGGCGTTGACGAGACGGATGACGGCGTTTATAAGCGCGAATACACGCAGGATGGACACGACACGCATTTCTGGACGCGAATCGGGTCTGTTGAGCAATGGGTGAGCAAGGAGTGCGACCTCGTGCGCACAGGCGCCTGGGGTCTGGCCAGCCGAGATGGAGGCGCACGCAAGAGGGTCGCGGACTGGATCATTTCGTCTTCGGAGACGGATTTCGCCTGCGTGCCCCGTGACCGGCACGTGTTTGCGTTCCGGAACGGGATTTACAAGTCGGACGAGGACCGATTTTTCAAGTATCCCGCCCTCGAGCTGCCGCAGAACGTCGGGGCCTGCCGCTTTTTTGCGGACGTCGACATGGACGAGAGTCTTTTCGAGGACGACGAGTTCAAGGGCGATTTCGACGACGGTGGTTGGTTTAACATCCCCACCGAGTCCGTGAGCGTTGTCCTCGACGATCAAGATTTCGCCGAGGATGTTCAGCGCCCTTACTGGGCCCTCGCGGTGGGAAGGATGCTGTACAGCCTGAAGGAGATGGACCGTTTTGAAGTGATGGTCTTCCTGAAAGGCATCGCAGGTTCGGGGAAATCGACGCTGGTTCGAATCATCGAGTGCATCTACGGGCAGGAAGCGGGAGTTCTTTCGAACAACATCGAACCCCTTTTCGGGCTCGCCCAACTCAAGGACAAGTACGTCATCGTCAGCTACGAGCTCAACGACAAATGGGCGCTCACGCAGTCGGACTGGCTTTCGCTCGTCAGCGGGGAGACAATGTCGCTCGCCGAGAAGCACAAACGGGCAGCGCGTGTCATCTGGAAAGCCCCCTTCATGGCCGCCGGCAACAGGCTTTTTTGTCAAGCGGACAATGCGAACCAGATCACGCGGCGTCTCATCCTTTTCCCGTTCGACAACAAGCCTAAAGGTGACGTCGATGTGCTCTTGGAAGAGAAAACAGCGCGCAACATTGGTCGAATCATCGTCAAGGGCAACCGCGCATACCTCTCTCTTGTTCGAAAAGTGGGCACGGGCGCGCTGATCGAGCATCTCCCGGAGTGGTTCATTGACTGCAGGCGGCGAGCACAGGAGGCGTCTAACCCTCTCTACACCTTCCTGAACAACGTGTCCTGGGTCGAAGTGGACTTGGCCCACAACTACTGTCCGTGGGAGGAGTTTCAGAAGCGGTTTAATGATTGGAACCGGCAACGCGACCCTCGTTCCCGGATTGTATTCGAGGAGGACTTCTACAAGCACGTGTTCACCGAGTTTAAGCTCAAGCTCGTCTTCCAGAAGGTGTGGAAGGTGTATCCTCTCGACCAGGAAGGGACGGACCGCCCAACCAAGAAGCGGGCTTTCTGGCTCTATGGCGTGGACTTCGCGAACGAGAATGCAACCCCGCCTGATGTAGAATAATGTAAATTCTATTCTCGCTATATGAATTAATACATGACATCGATTGCACTTGTTCATCCTCATTGGCATCGCCCGAGAATGGCTTATGCGCCAATTCCGAAACCCCAACCACCCCCAACGGGCGAGTTTGGAGGGGTAAACTATAGAGAGCCGGCTCCGGCTGTAAGAGGGATGTGCGCATATGCGAATAAAACGTTCTGTCAATTGGGATTGGAGAAATGCTCTCCCATGGGCGCATTGGAGTTTTTTAATACGTTTTTATTAGGATTGGTACTTCTCTGGGTGTTGGAGCTTGCAATTGAGTCAAGAAAGTTTTGATATCAGGTGACACGGCAGATATAAAACGATTCGATGCGCTGTTGAAAAAAAATACTTATACTAAGTACATTTACATGAAGTGCAACAGGAAGACGAAGGCAGGTATAGCGTGTCAAAATATAACGAAGGAGAAGTTTGGTTGCCACCTACACCGGACGAGAAAGCACAGGACAGCCCAGAGAGTTTGCTTGCAATGGGGCGAAGATTCGATGCCATCAAGAGCCTCAACATCCATGACAGAAAGTACTAAGCCATTCTCGACCTCGGGTACCGACTGGGAGGCCGTGAAAGAATACTACGCAGCAGATAAAAAGATGAAGCAAGACAACGCTCGGATCACAAAGCTTTTTCGAGAGGCTAATGATATCGGAGTCGATGTGGAAAACGAGCGGCGCCCCTTCAGAAACGCACAAGGAATTGCTATAAAAGAGTTTCACCACGACAGGCGTGCAAAATTTGATGAGATGCTTAAAAGAGAGGAAGATGCCGTGAGGAAAGCGAACCTTTTCGAAGTAAGTGCAGACCTAAAGAACAAAGTCGAGAAAGGCGAAATCCCACGTAGCAACCACGCGGCAAGTAGCAAGCGTTCAAAAAGAACCAAACGCAAACGTATGCTTAAATATTAAAATAAGAGTGTGTGGAAACTTGAAAGCGAGTCAAGAAACTTTTGATAAATTAAATCGAACTCTGCGAGTTGCGTCCAACACTTGCTGGGACTGAACTGGCTTTGGTTTACTTAAATTAGCATTTTTCTTAGGAATCGCTCCCCACTCCATGTATAGATGACTCGTTCCAACTATTTTTACACGAAATCCTTTTTTCGCGAACGACTTGCCAACGTGCCGCACGACCTTTTGCACATCGTATATAGGCATTCCGAACTGGTACGTCGGCACTGCATACAACAAGGACGTATGGCCTTGAGAAGCAGTAGAACGAATGCAGTTTTCTACCGCCCTAGAAATCTTATCCTCAACAATTCGTGAACCGGCTTGTGATGCTTTTACGAGGTCGTACGCGCTGCTCGCCGTTAGTCGAGACATAAACTTCTCGCTCTTGTATACTATTCTGGGGAATAAATGGATTCCGACAACGCCCCGCCTGCCTCCACTGCGCTCGTAGCACTGAGGTCTCAAGAAGGGCTTTTTATTGTAGATTTTCCGTACGAATGGTCATGGGCAAGCGTCGAGAAGTACATTCCTTCTCCCAAAATCTTAGACATACTGATGCCTTCTGGAGGCGTTCCGTACCGAGGTAGAAGCGTTTCCGTCTACTCTTCCGATACAAATGCATCTGAGGGACAAATAAACAAAACGGCCTCCCTTATTCTAGGCGAAACAGTGTTTCAAGACGTTTTATTCTTGAAAACGGAAGACGGCGATGAGTCAAAGACTAAGACTCACAGATTCACATCCGAAAATGTGATGTACATGCTCAGACTTCCTAAGCAAGAATGGGTCGACCGCTTGTGCAGAGAAAACGAGGTTACGGGTAGATTCGGATCTTTACTCGACCGGCTCCAGGGTTGGAGCTCCGCCCTCTAGCACAATGGAGTGGGGAATGGCACCTTCTTGTACGTCCCCAGCCTCGCCCTTCGCGGCGTTATCACGGCTTTCCTGGATTCTTTGCTGGTTGAACTCCTTCGTCTTTAAACGATCCGTGTGATACTTCTCCATGATCTTCTCCAGCCTCTGGTCAACATATCGGTGCTTGATTCCAGCGCGAAGATCATCGGGAACAGGCATCACGAGCCAATTGTACATCGAAACTACAAAAATGTCGAAATTAGGATCGTTCTCCATCAACTTCCCGGCGTGCTCTTCCGCTGCTTCGATCGTGTCGAAAACCCCGCGAATTTTGATCGCGATATGAGTCGCGTTAGGAGGGGCCACAAAACTGATCACGGCGAGCTTTTGGCTTGATACTTGCAAGTTCTCCGGGTCCTCCTTCGCATCAACGGCCACCTGCTTCTTGACAACCTCGGATCAATTGAAAGTGCAGGCTTGTCAGTATGAGGAGCTAGCGACATGTCTGGTTCAATCACTGTTGGAATCGCAGACGCGGTAGAAGTTCCGCCATCGGTTACGACGCGGTCAGGCATGGCACCCGTTTGTTGATACTCCAAGTGTTCCTCCTCAGTCAAAACGATAGGAGCGCCGAGACTCACGTTCATCAACTTACCGCAATGAGCCGAGGAGTCCATTTGACGTCGTGTTGATATATTCTTCTCGTCAAAATTATCAAAAGCCTTTAAACGAACCTGTACCTTCGTTGTTCTCCGCCATGGCCCTCATTCGTTTCAACCAATTCTCTTGCGGCATTTCCCTTTCGAACCGTATCCGTATATGTTTCTTCTGCTATTCGCAACTTCTCTTCGGCATCCAATTGATTGGTAATAGCATCGTCAAACCAATTTCTTATATCCTGGTCTGATGGATTTTCAAGATGAAGTCCTGCGAGGTAATCGCGCCAATTTTGTGCTTCTTGAAATTCAATCTGTGCGTTCAACATTTTCTGTTCGTCTTTTTCACGGTACACTCTATCGACTTCCATCAGGAGTCCCGGAATGTGCTCATAAAAATATTTGGAAGTACTCCTTAACGCGGCTATGTCGGAATAGCCCACACCGTGCAAAACAGATACTAAGGCAGTAGGAGGTAGTGCACCTAATCGAAACGTGTTTTTTTTCTCCTCCTCCGCTCGTTGCCGCTCTATTTCCCTTACTCGCGCTAAAAACTCGCGATTTGGACGAGTATGTGTTTCAGAAAGATCTGAGACATTAGGCGACGTGGAATAGGGCACCGGACCTATTTGAAATATCTTTTGCCTTTTTGTATTATCACTTTGTTTACTTTCCGACAAATTATCATCGCGAAAACGTTTGGTTCCGCGAGCCGTGTGTGTTCTTGTGTGGAGATGACACGATTTCTTGCCCCTTAAAACCTGATTTAGACATCGACCTCCGCTTTTGGTCTTCTCACCGCACTTCATTCCTTTTCAATACGAATCAAAATTTTCTTCTAAGCTTCGATAATCCGGTCGATAATAATCGGATCCGTCTGATTATTACGAAGAGTCGCGACTGTGTACTGAGGAAGTGCGTTCACAAAAGATCCCAAATTTGATTCGCCAAGCGCCACGGCAATAAGCCTCTCAAAGTAGTCCGTATTGGAAAACTCGCTCCTATCTCTTTTCAGTTTTTCCCACAAGTCCTTATTAAGTTCCTCAATGAGATCCCATTGATCCTCGCAGCTTTTACGAGTGACAGATCGTCGTTCAAGTAGCTTTATATCGTTACGAGACTCGTACGTCATTCTTGCTTTCTGAACGATTTTATCGATCGGGATGTCGACCCGATAGGTGCACCGGAACCTGTTCTTGATAGCGTCTAGGTTTTGACCCGACAAAAATTTTCGATAAACAGGGTACATTTTTTCCACTAGTTTTTTGTCTTCTAGCCTTCCGATGGCGGTTGTGGTTCCGCCAACAAAGTCCGCATATGAAATGTTGAAAGGTACGTTTATCGGAATCATGATACTATATATGCGAGAATTGTGAGCCATGAAGTTGGTAAGTTTTGACGTGGGGATCGCGAACTTATCCTATTGCTTTCTAAACTCCGAAGAAGACCTAGAATCAAATGAGTTTGCAAGCAATATCAAGTTCGAAATTCTCAAGTGGGAACTCATCAACCTCGGCGCTACGTCTTTGGATGACGCGTGTAAAAAGGTATTGACAACTCTAAACGAGCGAATCGGATGGTTGGGAACGGCGGACCGAGTCGTCATCGAACGTCAGCCGAACACGAACGCCAAGATGAAAGCTCTCTCTTACGTCATCATGTCCTTTTTCGAGTGTCACAACTTATTTAAATCGACAGAAATCCAAACCAATCTCTACTCTCCGGCTCACAAATTGAAAGTCTACACGGGCCCTGAAATCGTCTGCGACCTAAAAGACAAGTACAGATACAACAAGAAAGTTTCCATCGAGCAAGTTACCCGAATCCTGCAAAAGGTGCCCGCGTGGATCGAGTTTTTTGAGGGGCTTGGTAAGAAAGACGACGCCGCGGACGCCCTTTTGCAAGGACTGTCTTGTTTTTTAAAAACGAGAGAGGTTAGTCGAAAAAAAATTGTTCGTCTGTAAGGAGACGCAAAAAATCGGCGAGGATGGGAAGCGGAATATCGCAAGTTGCGGTCCACAGCTCGATGGACTCTGAAATCCATCCTGCCGTTATCGAACTCATGCGAGTCAAGGCGCCTCCGCAGAAGAGTCCCGAGTGGTACGCGATACGAGACAAGATGTTGACTGCGTCGGATCTGGCGGCGGCAATTGGATGGAACCCGTATCAAAGCCGCAAGAAGCTCCTCCGAAAAAAACTCGGAGACCAAAAGTACGCTTTCCACGGTAACGCTGCCACCAAGTGGGGAAATGACAACGAAGACATCGCTGCAGAAGAGTACTCCAAGAAGACGGGCAAAAAGTGTCTCTGTTTCGGCCTCATCGCGCACCCTCTCCACCCCTGGCTCGGCGGAAGCCCAGACAGAGTGACAACAGACGGAATTTTGGTCGAAATCAAGTGTCCTATGAAGCGCAAAATCACGCACGAGTGCCCTAAGTATTACATCCCGCAGGTCCAAATACTGTTGGAGATATTGAACCTCGAGATCGCGCACTTTGTGCAGTTTTCCCCTGCCACGACATGGACTGAGCAGGTTTTAGACATTCTAGAGATTCGGCGGGACCGGGACTGGTTTCGTAAGTACTTTCCTGTGATGCAGTCCTTTCGCAATGAATGGATGGAGATCGACGCAAAAGGAGGCATCGACTACCTTGACAAGACCGGTGTGTTCGCGGCTTCCGACTCTCCTTCCCCGACAACTTCGGATACGGATTCGGAAACGAAAACGCCTAAGAAGAGAAAATCGGTAACGCTCGAAGAACCGTTCCCATTCCTCGATCGAGATCCGATCAAGGAACCATCACCTCCACCAAGCACGCCTGAGGCCTCTGAGGTCGTTCACAAAGATGTCCAGAACTTCACGTTTTGGTAGCCATCACCCCGATGCAGACAAGAGAGGGTATCATCGAAAGAAAACCCAACGCGATGAAGATTCTACTAGGAAGGTTCTGCATATTTGTTGCTGTTTGGGGGTTTGGAGGAATTAGAACCACCCCGATGTAAAATGATATGATTGCAAGAAAGAATGTCTCCCATGTACTTTTTAAGCATTGGATTATCATTTGTATTATGATTAAGCAAACAATTCGTTATTGTTAATAAATGAACGGAACTTGTTAATGTTGTCCCTGGAACTAAGACCCCATTCCGAAGGGTCGCTTACAAACTTGATGACGGTTTCCATTGTCACACTCGTTGCATCAAAGAACGACCATAATGCGATGAACATGCTAGCCTTAGGTTCTTTGTCGACAGCCGAATTGAACGTGGACAGTGTCGACGCCTTGTAGCGCTTGTAGTCGTCCAAGGAAACCTTCAGCGCTGCACGACCCGAAATGTCGTTTACATCTGCGTTGTCGTATGCGGCTTGCTTCTCCTTTTCCTCGACATCAAACACGGCAAGCCCCGCCTTTTTTAGGGCAGAACGTAACGCTGCGTCTGAAGTTGTTACAACAGGCGTGACGAACTTGCTTCCGGGAGCTTCAAGCTTAAACTTCTCGGAGTCGACCCATTCGAGAGTTTTCAGAGGCCGCGTGCTCGTGTCAACGCTGATAAAACTGTATAAGTTGGAAACATACAAATCAAACTTATCCATGACCCCTAAATCAATAAAAAAACGCGCCATGGCATTGTAACTCCGAAAAGGAGCATCTCCCGTGTAGAGGTAGGACCTCATGACAGAATACCACGCGCTCCAATCGCTTGAATTTGTTCACGTTGTCATTTGCCACCTTTCGAGGCTCGCTATTCTCAGCCAATGCGTCGCGGAGGCTTCGTAGTCGATCAGCTTCCGCGGAGGCGTTTTTCTCGAGACCGTCAAGCAATTTAGAACGAATATTAGAAGCCGAATATCGAAAAATGGCACGATACATTCTTTGGATATGTGACAATGTTTCGAACTTGAGATTCTCGACGCCTGTCATCTGGGAGGCAGCGTCAAGAGCAGCAATGTCCGCTGAAGACGGCAAAGCAAGGTGATCCGTTTTATTGGCAGCACGAATTCGCATCTCTTCTAATATTTCTTTGGCCCTCGGGTCTTCCCTTTGACCACCAGTGATCTTCAAAATCTTTGTTAACTCGTTGGAAAGCTCCATTTCCGTCATATCTTTGTAGCTTTTAGGTTGAATATCTCTCATAAGCGATGCGGCTAACTCTTCAGCAGCAGCGTCGTCCATGACATCCTTTTCTTCGTCTGAGTATCTTTCTCTTCATCTTGATCCTCCTCTTCGCCGTCGTTATTGTCTTCTTTGTCCGGTTCGTTCTGAGCAACCTGGTAAGCGACGTACACTCCTGCCGCGACGATCAGCCCGATTCCTAGACCCAAAGCAGCACTCATTCCATTTATATAACACAACAAACGATTTATAAATCTTCTTTGCCGAACACCCGGTCTTTAAATTCGTCACTAAATGCGTCGTATGCGAATGCATACATCGGCAGAGGGAAGTGATACCGAAAAAGGGAGGTCACGTCACCAAACTTTCTCGGTTTTCCCGGGTAGAACGCCCGCTCGGGATCTTCTAGGTCGACATACCCAGTGTGCTTCGGATGGACCGTGGACCCGACTCGATACGGGTGTTTGACAGGGAACATCGGGTCGCGCTTTGTCTTATACTCGTTGAAGTGGGAGGAAGAGTATCTCTCGTTGTCTCCGTCCGCTTTGTCTCCGTGAAGAAAAACCAAACGGTTCGAAAAACCGTTTAAATCACTGATTGTCGTTTCAGGTCGGTGTAAAGACATTATAGCGTTATATGGGCAAACGACACAGGGGGATCGAGGAACTTCCACGCCAGACTTCGGTCCATACACAAACTTTCCTGAAATCTGGCTCAAAAGCGACCCGTCTACGGGGTCAATGAGCAACGTATTGCTGTTTTCGACGAGCCCGGTTGTTCGAACATCGAACGGATACGTGGTCGCGCACCCGGTGTAAGGACAGTACGTGATGCTGCTCCCTGATACGACAGCCACTTCTCGTTGCTCCATCACCCTCTGGGGGATAACGAGAAGAGACGAACGGATCGGCGTGACGATCACCTCGTCCGATGGTAAGAGGTATGCGGGCGGCACCTCTGTGATTAGCGGCGACGTGATGGCAGGGACGATGTTTACTCCCAAGTCGCTCGTGTTTCCATCAAATCGGTGAAACACGAGGCTCATACTTTCTAATAATCAGGACGAATATATTCCGGAGCGATTGAAAATGACGCCACGAAGTCGCAAAAATCAGAGAAATTCGCGTTTTTTAGAAAGGAAGCCCCGAGGCTTCTATCATTTCACGCAGTGCAAGATAGAGATTTAGCAAGTCGTCCCGGTAATAGCTTTGAAAGCCGTCAGGAAGATCATCGATCACTGGCTCTAAGTTTTCGCTCGTGACGTCATACCCTGTCAAGTTGAGAGTGTCCATTTTACTTTGACGTAAGTACAGATACGTACAACGCAAGCGATAGAGCTACGAGCCAAAAAGGTAGAAGCGTCTGATTTTCTCCGACGCCAAAAGGTATAGGATCTCCGTTCTCTTCAAACATGCACCGTGGTCGGGCGACCAGTAGCATGTACACGCTTAAGAAATAAACTGCGATCGATATAGCGCGCATTTCGATACCATACGGTCAGAGTTTTTTGATCGTACGAACTTCGTTTGCGTCCTGGTCCTTATCCACGACTACTTGTGGCATGCCCGGAGTGTGGGGATTGTTGTTCGTAGTATCGGTTACGGCGCGAGATTTAAGTCTTTTGTGCTTACGCCGGACGGTGGCCGGTATCGGCGGATCCTCTGACAAAAGCCGGTCAAGCGTAAGTCGTAAAGTTTGGACGAACTCGAACGGATCTAGGCGATGCTGGCGTGATTTCGTTAGTTCCACATCTACTTCCCGATAAAACGACGAAAAACGGTTGGACATCTGACGATGCTTTTCAGCCTTTTGATGGAACTTCAGAAAATTCTGAATTCCCGTTAGAGCGGACGAGACCATGCTGGCGACTCCGACGTATATCGTGAGTAAATCTCGGTTGTTGCATCGATCTTGTCTCCTACTTGCAAAAGATGCGGTTCCTGCACTAGCTGTTAGAAGAATCACGGGTAGACCAATCAGGTTTCCTAAAAAGTCTGCACGACTCGCTGCCATGTCATGCATCTCTCGATATGCCAGCGCTTTTTGAGCCCAAGAATAAACAAGCACCTCGATGTTGGTCGTCCATACGCGTCCGTCTTCTTGAGTGCTAGATTTTTTCGCAAAAGGTTCGTTTTTACGGAACAAAATCTGATGGACGCCTACCTCAGACGCGTCTTCTGGCCTGAGATTTGATTTGATTGGAGAACTCGCAGGTGACGTTTCGTACCTCTGATTGGTCACCACGATTCTGGGGGATCTACTTCTGGATTGATCCCCTTCGGCCGCATCCATTTTTAAGTCCTAACGCAGACTCGAGATTTTCATACGAGACAGATAGCCGCGAAGTTCCTCCTCTTCGCCATGAAAGATGGAGGCGTTTATTGACGTCGTGTTTCAGTTAATTTCTTCGTTTTACAACCTCTTAATCGACTACGCTGTGAGAGAAGATGTGCCCCACGACGAGATGGCAGCCGCCTCCCTATTCCAACGCGACCGAATGGTTGGTTGAGAGACAATGTTTCGTGGAGTCCACTGAAGAGTACACGCATCTTCTCTTAGACGGGTTTCGCGGAGGCAAAGTCTACGTTTCAAGCGATTGTCTTTTTGAGTTTTACAAATGCATCGAGAAAGACGCGACAGAGGAAAAGCAAAACTTTATTGTGGAGCAAAAGTCCGATCCGGTCTTCCCGTTCTTTCTAGACATCGACTGCGAGGACGAATCCGACATGACATCTGTGATAGAAAACGAGTGGATTCCTGAGATCCAAACGCTTGTACGTTCTTGCGTGCAAGAAGGCGACCAGGTGGACTATCACATGGTGATTTGCAAAGCTCCCACGAAGAAGAAAGGTAACCTGGTAAAAAGTGGCGTGCACGTCCACTGGCCGGGTATCCCTGTCAACAAGGATGTCGCCCTCGAGCTCAGAAGCTTCATCGTGTCTCGTTTGCACACCAAGTTCGGGCCACGACCAGAAACGAACTCCTGGAACGCGGTCGTGGACTCGTCTATCATGCTAGACAACGGCCTCCGGATGCTGTACTCTCTCAAATGTGTTCGATGTGGCGAGTGCAGCAAGAAGTTTCGGATCCTCGACAAGGAGCTTCAAGGTTGCAAAGGCGGAGGATCTTCTGCACGAACGTGTCCGTGCGCATACTGCAGGAGAAAAGCGGACATTCGACGAGAATGCTCGTGTGTCTTCGGCAAGATCCATGAGAACCGTCCCTACACGTTCGTTTCGCAGACAGACTCGGAGGGTAGCGTCGACTACGACCCTCCGTCTATCTACCACCAGCTCCGTATGACCTCGGTTCGGATCTATGACGAGATGGAGAACGTGGTTCCCGCCACCGTCGTGGCTCCCAGCGACCATGACGAGGACCTTGTCGAGCAACCCCGATGTCGAAAGAACCGAAACAAACGCGCTCATGATCGCCCGTCCGCTTTGTACCCTGCAGGTCCCTCGAACGCGAACGGAACTCTTCTGCCAAAGGACAGCGAAGAGTACAAGGCCATTTGCAAACTCCTAACAGGGGTGGTCTTGACGAACGCTTTCAAAGACGGTGAGGGGCAGTCGAGCGTGTACTGGGTGTGGAGTCGAAGCCGGGATTGTCGCAACGTGCATCGCATGCACGAGCGGAACAATGTCTGGTTCGAAGTCAACAGACACGGGTGGTTCCAGCGCTGCTTTGACGACGAGTGCAGAGGATACCGCTCCGACCCAGGTCGCATCCCCAGCGACATCTCCGTCCAGCTTTTCTCTACGACAAAAAAACTCCAGATCCAAGAATCCCCCATGTCATCGGCGGGGGAACGCCTGCTGTACCGCATTGTGTACGACCCCAAGAAGTCCAGCCGGGGCAGACGCGCCAACCAGAAGTCAGGCGGTCAGCGAGGGAGCAAAGTTTAGACTTTCTGAGAAGGTTGCTCCCCTTTTCGGTAGTTGCACCGATTTTGTTCTCCAGGAGCACGGGTACCTTACCCTTCACGTATCCTTGTTCAACGAAAGATGAAGAAGGAATAAAAAGAACATTATTGTTTTTCGTGTCCATGTCTCCCGACCTAATGTCCATAAAAGGACTGCACTTAATAAATGTGTGCAAATACATGTTTCCCGTACTAGGAAAGTTCATCGAAACAATCATTTGCGCGTATTCGAGCCTAGATTTAAAATCTCGAGATCTCAAATTTCGGCGACTGAAAGCCAGACAGTCATGTATATATATGACGGA
The DNA here is from genome assembly GCA_009746045.1 of Mesostigma viride. Classification (NCBI taxonomy): domain Eukaryota; kingdom Viridiplantae; phylum Streptophyta; class Mesostigmatophyceae; order Mesostigmatales; family Mesostigmataceae; genus Mesostigma; species Mesostigma viride. The sequence goes on along the minus strand of RPFO01000165.1, from coordinate 4,351,918 downwards.
CCGATTCATAAAGTCTGTAGTCAAGATTCCAACCGCGACAGTTCCTTTGAAAAGTTTTGTCTTGAAAGTTGGCATCTTGATAATGTCAACTGTCCGGTCCCCGTGTACTAGCGCGCAAACTGGACGACCGCCACGTACTCTCACAAGGGCGAGGAGGACGTACACCCCCTTGCGAAACTCGGTCATGGTATACGCGTCGTTTCCGAGTTCCGCCACGAGTTCTTTGGTCGACGTCACGAAGTGGATGTACGGTCTTGGAACGTCCCAGGTACAACACGCGCCGTTGACGGCTTTTAAGACGTCGCTTGCCTCTCGAGGATTCGCACGTCGGCTTGACCATCCCCTCGAGACGCCAGGGATTTCTCCCTCCTCCATCGCCATTGCGGTTATTCAAACGTTTGCAAAAAAAAATCGTTCCCTGTACGAACGAGGTTCGTTCTCCAGACCAAAATCAAAACGATCGCTGTGTATTAAAGTTCAGAGTGATGAGCCTCATCGAGAGGTCTCTGTTCCGTTTTTACGAGAACGACCAGAACTTCAACACGCTCTATGACCTTCGAGGCGATGTCACAAACTCGAAACCGGCCTCGAATGCCCTTTCTCTGAGGGTTCTGGAGTGGCTAGTCACGAACTTTGCCAGGACGCATCAGGTGGAATGCATCAGCGACGATGACGGCATGCCTGTAAACCTTTACATGTCTTACCGCGAACATCTAGATTTCTACTCAAAGAAGATGTTCGACCCTTTTGCAAGGCGGAAGAAGATCAATGTCTCGTCATCGGACGGGACGAGGACGATGCAGACGACTCTCGGTCAAATGAACTTCTTCCGTTGGGCTATTACTCACGGTGTCATCAAGTACGCGCTAGAAAACATCGAAACAATTCGAATGGAGCTCCCGAAATGCCATCATCATTTGGCCAAGAAGGAGCCCGAAAGAGTTGTCGTCGTCGTCAGGCGAGCGCGAAAGCGTTTTCGTGCAGTGGACCTTGGTTCCATCGTTCACCCTAAAATCGGGAAAAGGAGATTCTTGATACAGTTCAAATAGTTTTCAGAGGATTAATTAAGGTAGGTCAGATGAAGGGGGCCCTTTGGGCGTTGGAATATGTTTACGAGGCATGTGTATCTTCTCCGCTGCGAAAGTTGTTTATGAAAGGCCCGCCTATTGCCTCATTTGGGTTCTGGATGAGTATGCCAGAAAGCGACATATGCGCGGCCATGACACACACGACTTCGGACGTGTGGGACGCCAACCCCATTCATTGCAAAGAAATCATCGAGAGCCGCTTCGAGAGTGTTCATGTAATGGTCCAGACGGCGTTTGTGTGGTTGACTGTTGTTTTAGCCGCAAACGCGCTTATCAAAAGGGTTGCACTGATCCCCTCTTTGTTTTTCACGGTTTTACGGTCTTGCTCTTATTCAACTTAAGTTGAGCGGCTTTAGCAATTGTCCTTTGGTCCTTATAGGACTGCCATTTTGTGACCACCCCTGCAGCAGCGAACAAGGCCAACAGGGGCAAAGCGATTACATTTAATACATTGAATACATGTTCTGCGCACTTTTCAGAGTCCTCCTTGCCAAACCACTCGCAAAGTTTTTTCGCAAGCTCTTCTCCAGCGAGATTCACGATCAGCGAGAGAATCAAGAAAACCACGACCAGCACAAGAGCTATCCGTAAAAAGGGGTCCATTATTTATTTATTATGGTAATAAAATTACTTTTCGTCGTAATTAATTTTTTCCAACATGCCAGGTATCTTGTCTATCGGAAGTTTGAGAACCAACTTAATCCACTCTTTAGGATCCGTATTTTTTCGAGAGCTCAAGTCTTCAGAAGCATGGACAAGGGCAAGACCGGCGTTGACATACATCACGAAAAGCAAGAGAACCAGCTTGATAAGAGTTTCCGCAAAGGACATCCTGATAACATAATCCTTGCACAAAAATTTACCGCGTTAATATCGCGTGCAAATTTTTGTTTATGTTTTAACAACCATGGCTGAATGCGGCGTCGTCCGCGCGAAAGCGCTCAACCTCGAAGGCGCGGACGGCTCCTTGTGGAGACTGAGAGTCGTGAACCACTCTCTCCGGCTAGAGAGAAAGATGGAAGAACAATGGTATCTGGCTTACACGTATCACGGAGACATGGCGCTTCCGTACATGAGCGATGAAGGCGGCGTCTGGGAGTTTCAGCAGAACGTGAACATTATCGGCGATCTTGTAGTCCGCTCGTTTTTGAGACTCCCGTTTGCGAGTCGTCTTGAATACGACAATGCGCCGAATGATCATCTCGTACCAAAAGCATACGCCGACCTCTTTCCGGGCTGGTCGGGAACTGAGACGCTCGCGACTCTTTTGAATGTTGACACGACAGGTGCAGCGGATGGCATGGGACTCGTCTACGACGCGTTTCAAAACAAATGGGTGTCAGATTCCGTCACTGAACGCGGACAATTTCGATCGTCTGCATTCTCGCGTTCGATCACACGAGCGGAAGTGCTTTCGGGAGCCTTCCTCGACACGTGCATCAGCGGATTCCTCGCAAACCCTGACGTAGCTCCAAAATACGCGTTTAAGCCGGAAACCGATCTATTCATAGACTCCATTTGGGTGACCGTACAAGGTGTTCCCGCTCCTGCCCCGCCGGTTCAGACCACGGCGGCTGTCGAAGTGGAAGTGTGCGACATAGCGGCGGAGACGGTTTCCCACGCACGCGAGGTCTCGAGAATTGTTACTACAGGCCAGATCGCGATGTCGTGGAATGGAAGCTGGTCTTTGGTTTCAAACATTGCGCTTCCCAATCACAAGAAGATCGATCTTGCGAAGAACAAGCCTTACAGCGTCCGCGTGAGACTTACTATTTCAGGCACTGTCACCGACACCGTCTCTTCAATCAACATTGTTCTTTCTGGTACCAAGACCGACCTCGAATCGGATCTTTCTCCACCGACTTCCAACCCCGAGCCGGCTGCAACAACCGTCTCTGACTCCTCCATTTCTGTTCGCCACGACTTCGTCGACCCAGAACAGAACAACCTTGTTGTTGCCGCTCACGCTTACCAGGGCAGGAGGTCCGACATCCTTGCGAGCTCTCTTATTGGCAATGAAACCTCTCCTGAAGGTTTCTTGTCGAGAAAAACAGACACGATGCAAGGGAACGATGCAGTAATGTCAAACGAGTTTGTTTTCCCGGGTCTTTTAGAAGGGCGGCCGTACTCCGTGTACTTGGCCGCAAAGGATTCTCGAGGGAACTTTAGCGACCTGAAGCCAATCGAAGTGTACACGAAGGGAGGAGATCTGGAGGGAATTCCGTACGAATCTGTCAAGTCGTTTTGGGATTTTGACGGAAATCGCCCGTTCGATCGTGTATCCGGCGTAGAGATGAAGATGTCAACGGCTTCTAGCACAGACGATTTCTCGATCAGCGACAGAGTCATCTCTTACCATCCTCAAAGCGCAGACTCGGAAGGGTTCAAAGCCGCGATCGGAGGAAAGGGGTTTCCTTCCACGACCGACATGACCATTTTGCTGGATGTGTTCTTCCCTGCATCGATTCCCATTCCTGGAGTCGGCATCTTCAGCTATGGGTGTTTTCCGCCAACGTCAGGAGGATCCGTGTCCTTCTCTGTTGACACTGGCGTTCATCTCACAATCGACGGCCTCACTACTAACGCATCCTTTTCCGAATCCTATCTGCGTTTAGACGCTTGGAATCGCGTATGCTTGACTCGGATCTCAGACACGTGGTCGTTGTATTGCAACGGATTGTTGGTACAGTCACTCCTGCGACCCGTGTCATTCGTCGACGATGCAGACTTCTACTTCGCTACGTATTCTCCGACGAACGCGAGATATCTATCGGGATTTAAATTCACTAACCTCGCCATTCTTAAAATTGGAGTTGAAGAGTCGACTGTGAAGCGAATTCGCACTCCTCTCACGTTTGCTCACGAGCAAACAGAAAAGGGGTATATCGTTCCTTCTGTCGACGAAACCAATCTTATGACACCCGTCACAGGGACGGGCGATTCTCCTCTTACAAAAGCGGCTGGTGACTCTACTGACACTCATTCCATCATCTATGCACCAGACGGTTCTTCAATCGACGATGTCTATTTTCGTCGCGATGCAGATGTGTACTCGGGAGCCTTTCGAGAACTCGTCGAGGTCGACTTGGGATCCAATAAAGGATCGGCATTAGTTGCGTACATGGATGATTCTTTCCAAAAAACATCAGGGCACGCTATTTCGTTTGTGAACGGCGCGGTCACTAACGCTCCTCCTACCCCAAGCGGGTTTTGGAGTTTCAACGCGAACGACGGTTCAAACACGGGCGAATATCAATCGGCCGTGATGACGTTTTCTAACGGCGTTTCCCCATCTGGCGCTCTTCTGTCTCTTCAAGAAGACGCTGGGGGCAACTATACATACGCCGAGGTTGTTTTGGGCCCTGAGTTCAATTCTGGCCTCTCGTCGTTCACAATCGCATGCAACTTTGCCCTTGTGGGGAATTCCCAGCCGTACACTGTCATTTGGGCATACGGAGATCCTTCCGGATCTTCTCCCTGTTACTTCCTGCTCGCTCATTCGTCAGGAGCGATTGAGCTCGCAACTCACACGGCAAAGGTCCCAATAATGGACTACCAGCTCGCGACAAACACGTTGACAAATATCATCTTGTCGCGTTCAACGGATGCAAGTAACAACAACTCTCTTTTCACTGTCTGGATCAACGGAGTGCCTAAACTTCTAGCAACCAATGAGACAGTTACCCAACTCAACATCACGTCGAGGAAACTTCGGTTGGGTACAAACGATGCTTACAAGTTTGGAAGCGCGGCAAAGTGGGACAACGTTGCGTTCTTCAACTCTCAACTTAACCAATTGCAAGTTGATCGGTACACAAACATCTACGTCGACCCTCCCACCCCGGGCTTGTGGAACTTTGATTCTGCGACAGGAGCAAATACGGGAACCGCGTCAGGGTACTCTCTTACATTTGCCCCCGGCGTATCTCCTACTTCGAACGCCCTCACGCTAGTCGAGGACGCGGGCGGGAACGCTTCGTATGCAATGGCGAGTCTTGGTAACGACTTCAACGGGGGACTCTCGGCGTTCAGCATCTACACGGAGTTCACGGTGACATCCGTTACGCAATATACGGTTATATGGGCATACGGTGATCCGAACATCGGCACACCGTGTGTGTACCTCGCTATCGACAACACTGGCAAGTTGCTACTCTCGACCAGTTCAGCAACTGTGGCCTGTACAGACGACGTGACACTTTCGGCCAACCGAAAGTATGCAATCGCTGTGTCTCGTACCACTGACGCGACCTCCAACAACGCATTGTTCAGGTTGTGGATCGACGGAACTCAGAAAACTTTGAAAACGGAACAGACACTGGCATTGGAAAACTTGAGCGTCAAAACACTGCGACTCGGGACGAACGCGAGGTTCTCGACAACCAGTTCTGCTGTGTGGGATCATTACTCGTTCACCAACGGGTCACTCGCAAGCAGTGGGACAAACTCTTCATCTAATGCGATGGTGCAGTTCGGGACAGGCATGATCTACTCGAACAATCAGCTGGTGCTAACGACGTCCACCACGACGCAAAACTACTACCAAGCTAGTTACGCCTCGGGTCTTCCAAACCTTGGTTCAACATGGACGATCTCCGTCACGTTTAAGACTCCTTCTACAAGCGGAAGCCCTGAGATCTTTAGGTACGGAGACGGAACTTCGTGGGTTTATGTATACTCCCCGAACGGCACGAATACGTGGGCCGTTCTTTCCAACGGGACAAATGGAAGCGGCGTCGCTTCTTTCCAAAGCCAGCAGACGTTCGCGACGAGCACAACCTACCGGATGATCTTCACGCACGTAGCAGGAGCGGCTAGCACGTCCCTTCGCTACTTTCTTTGGATCAACGGCGTCAAGTATTCTCTAAACAACACTGTAAACGTTCCGTCTCAGACGAGCTCAAGTCCGAACTTGACTATCGGCCAGTTCGATGTCAGCCGAGTCGCTCTGAACGCAGCGTGGGATGGTGTTCGCATCTTTGATCGCGAATTAACGGCACAGGAAATCGTGGACTTGTCTAACGGCGTTTATCCTCAAGCTACCATGCCCGCTACTGTCGTGGGTCAATGGAACTTCAACGCGTTATCAGGTGCAAATTCTGGGACGCAGACGGAAGCGCTTGCGATCACCAACATGAGCACAAACACCGCAGGGGCGGCAGGGCAGCTGAAAACCGATATTGACACCGGTTTAAACACTCATTACGCTCAAGTGACACTGGGGTCGGGATTTCAAGCGGGTTTGAACGCCTTTACAATATCCACAGACATATACTTTGACAGCCTTTCAGGCGCAAACCAGACGACTATTTGGGCGTATGGAGACGTCACGGGTTCTGGAAACGGTCACTTTTGTTACGTAAACGGGAGCACTGGACAAGAAGGCAGGCTTGAAATCGGTTCAGGCAACGCGATGGCGTACACCACGGACACATTTAAGTTTGTCACCGGAAGATGGTACAATGTTACCGTGTCGAGAACCTCGGACGCAACCAACAACAACACTCTCATTCGACTTTGGGTTGACGGGGTGCAGAAGACGCTGAACACAGGATCTACGACGTACGGGTTTCAGACGATCAAGTATTCTGATATCACGAACAAAGTGTTTCGCCTCGGTACCAACGCAAGATATAGTTCTTGCCACCCTTGTCGTTGGGACAACATTCGTTACTTCAACACGGCGTTCACACAGTCGATGGTGAACTCGATGCTCGGACTGGGAACTCCCGGTATCCAAATAAGCCCTATCGGGCGATGGAGTTTTGATGCTTTCAACGGCGCAAACACGGGTTCGGCAACCGGCAGCGCACTGACTCTTTCGCAGACCACTAGCGCCGCATCTGGATCACTTGCGATCCCTGAAGATCTTGGCGGGAATTCAAAGTTCGCAACTGTTACTCTCGGGACCGAGTTCTCGTCGTCTGTGTTCACGGTTGCCGTGGACTTTACGCTTCTTAGTACCTCGCACCCTTACACATGCATCTGGTCATACGGCCAGCCGGGGACGGGGACTGCATGTCACTACCTGCTTGTCGACTCTACGGGAAAACTTCTAGTGTGCGACGATACGAATCAAGTCGCTACTTCGGACGACCACTCGTTTTTGGTCTCCACAACTTACAACATTGTTGTGAGCCGGACATCCGACTCGTCGACGAATAACTCGTTGTTTAAATTGTGGATCAACGGCGCGCCGAAGACTTTGAAGACCTCACCTGTCCTAATCCGTCACAATCTCGCAACGAAAGACTTTCGAATCGGTACAAACGCTCGTTTCCGGCTGGCTAATCAGGCGCGGTGGGACAACGTCCGTTTCTTGAACAGTGAAGTGACGCAGAAGGACGTGGATCACATTTACACTCAAACCGCGTCTCCGCTTTCTCAAGCTCTGTGGAATTTCAACAGTGCGTCGGGGGCAAATACAGGGACAGTGTCTGGTTACATTTCTACTATTTATTGAGTGTGTGGGAACGTTCTGAGGACACACCCGAAAAAAAAACGGGATTTTCCCGTGGTGGCTCCTCCGATCGCCGGCCGCGAGTCCGATTTTCGGTTACGATTCCCCTGGGAGTCCACGGGGTCCCTGGGATATTTTCAAAATATCTGAAAATATCTAAAATATCTCGGAAATATCTCGGAAATATCTCGTGGATTCCTACGGGATCCGTACTGCGCCGGCTACCACGGGGATCGGGCTTTCTGGCTGCCACGTGGCCTGCTGGAAACTTACCATACTTATACTAATGTGCAGCTTAGATATTTTTTCAAACTGGTTTTGCAAACATCCACATCTTTATTACAAACATCCACATCTTTCCTGTCCAAGTCCCCAGTGTGTGGGGATGTTTCTTCTACTGCCTGTCACCTAAACCCCGTGGATGGGCTGGTTTCTAACTATGGCCCTTGTCTCTAAACTAGAGGGGTTTTTGACATCCAATGCTGTCAGCTGTAACTGTTCAGTCGTCCTGGTTGCCAGCCGGAGTCCAGGTGGGGTCTGCAGCCTCGTCGTCGACGCCCTGTGCAGCAACGTCAGCGTCTATGGCGTCCACGAGATCACTGATTGGGTCAGTGGGGGCGTCGACGGGGATTGCTGTGTCCACTGCTTCCCCTGGACGAGGAGCACGCTGGGAAGAAGGGCCGGCAGCACTCGCTCCAGGCAGGCTGGCAAGGATGCGCCTGGCCTTCTCCGTGGTCACCCCAAACAACTGAGCCATGCGCTTGAAGACGTCTGGGCTGTCGCGCTCCATTGCAGCTGAGAGCGCCTCCACCTTGTCAAACACGCCCATCATTGCGCTAAGCTTCTTCGCAGACTCAGCCTCCGGGCAAGTCTCCATGTGCTCCTCGACGGCGCGTTTCTTGCCCTCATAGCCGCAGCACATCTTGGAAGAAAGCGTCTCGTTGTCCAGCAGGCGGAACGAGACGGTGTTGCCACAGGTGTAGACGTTGTACTCGCACTCCTCCTCGTGCGCCGCCATCATGTTGCTTGGGATGATCGTAAAGCAGCCGGGGTGTTCGCAGGCCCGGTATTGCGTCCTCGACGCCAGGCTGTTGAGCTGCGGGTTGGGGACGAACAGCTGCCCAGACGAGCTCAGCGGCTTGCGGCACTGCGGGCACTGGTTTCTGAACGTGTGAAGCTTGGTAGTGGCACAGGTGTCGCAGATGATGATGGAGCATGCGTGCGCGGGCTCGTTCTCCAGCATGAGAGTGACATACTTGTCTCTCTCCTCCGCGCAAATGGCGCATTCGATCTTGCTCAAGTCCAGGACGAGTTTCGCCACCTTGAAAGTGTTCTCCAGATAGGGAAACACGTTGTTTCTTGTGTCGAAGTCCCCGTGATTATCGTGCACGGGCACAGGCTTGTTAGCCCTGTGAAGCTGCCGTTGTTCAGCGGTCAGTTCTGCATGCACGGGTGTGTGGGGGCAAGAAAACATAACAAGAAATGAGTACCAAAAGGCGGAAACGACAAGAAAAAGCGCTTTTGGGTGCAAAAAAACAAAGGCTCGTCACAAACCTGCTTCTCCAGTAGCCGTGTTCCTCGCAGCACGTCGCTTTCCCCTGCCACTTCCACTGCCACTGCCACTAGCTCCAGTAACACCACGGCCAAAGTTGTAGCTAGCTGCGTATCTGGGGCGGGAAGCCATATCCAGTGAGAGAGTTTTGGTGTGCTGAGCTGATGTGAGGTGAGCGAGTGGCGAGGAGACGAGGAAGTCTGGTCTTTATACCTGCGCAGGCCTTGGTTGACGAGACGGTCCCGTGGCTGGCAGGCTATCTACGTGGTCTTGCACGGGCAATCTGGCTACGTGGAAGCGCGTTCGTCGTTTATGCGCCGAAACCTTATCCACGGGACGCGTTTTTTTACGTTACAAATCCCGTGGCAGCATAACGGTCAGAAATATCCGTCCACGGGGATTAAGGATTTTCGGTTTTGAGCCCCGTGGCAGAGTAACTGTCGGATATTTCTGCCACGGGGAAAGAATTTTTACGTTACAAATCCCGTGGCAAAATAACGCTCGAAAATATCCGTCCACGGGGACAGAAAAAAAACCGATTCGAGCCCCGTGGCAAAGTAACTGTCGGATATTTTTGCCACGGGAAAGAATTTTTACGTTACAAATCCCGTGGCAAAATAACGCTCGAAAATATCCGTCCACGGGGACAGAAAAAAATCCGATTCCGGTCCCGCGGCAAAGTAACTGTCGGATATTTTTGCCACGGGGAAAGATTTTTTACGTTACAAATCCCGTGGCAAAATAACGCTCAAAATGTATGGCCACGGGAAATTTTTCCTCGTAACCGTCATACCGTTTCCCGTTACAAACCTCGTGGCGAGCCACGAGCCGTCGATCTGCTGAATTCTTCTAGACCACGGGAATTGCAGCCCCGTGGGTATAAATGCAGGACTTGCACCACCTCGCCTCGCATCCCACTCGCATCCACCCAGCTCTCTCAGCAACCAAAACCAACCAGCTCCAATGGCTACCTCCTCCGCCATCTCTGCTCCTCGCCAGCGTGGGCCGCACAGTGCTCCCAAAGTCAAGAAAACTCGCCACTTCAACATTCTTTTCCACCCAGTCACCGGCGAGCATGCATGCGAAGTCCACCTTCCTGAGGCTTCTCGCAGCGTTTTGAACGACATGATGGATCACTACGAGACGAGCAACATCATGATGAACAAGAAGCGCATTCGCTGCGTCGGCTGCGACAAGATGAGGTCTCTCAAGCACTTCTGCGAGTTTGACGAGGATTACAAGATGCGCAACAATCACAGCTTTTCCCCGTGCGACGGCCATTTCTGCGACTCGTGCGAGTACCTTCAGCAGAACAACATGCTGAAGAGCATCCCCACGAAGGACTGCGCCAAGTGCAAGAAGCCGACTCGTGTGGATCTCCTCAAGATCGACTGCAACGGCAAGGCCGAGCACTGCATCAGCTGCTGGGACCCCGCATTCGAGCAGTTCGCGTTCGAGCACGAGCGGACGAAGAAGAGGTTCCCCGAGCTGCTCCAGATCTACCCGGATATGGAGGACACCGCCGAGTTCATCAAGTGGCCCACGCCAGGCACCTACACCGTCTCTGAGCCGAACTTTGCTCTCACCGGCCCCACCGACCCTGGCAAGGTCAACGTCAAGGTCGAGGAGCGCGACCAGCCCTTTCTTCGCGGTGGCTACAAGAGGAAGCAGGAGGACACAAACGACTACCTGAGGTCTTGCGGGCTGTTCAACGACGCCATCAAGAAGCCCAAGGTCGACATCGAGAACTTCAAGAGCGACTTCACCAAGGAGATCTCCAGGATCAAGTGGGAGTGCGAGAAGCGCAACTATGTCTCCCACCTCAGCTTCGTCTCTTTCACGCTGTCCGAGTCCAACCTCACCAGCACCGTCACTCCCGGCACCAAGGAGTTCGAGCATCTGAAGAACAAGTTCTGCGGCGTCAAGGCTGCCAGCAAGCAGATGGGCTGCAACCACCAGTTGGACGTGCCCTCCAAGACCTGCAAGGTGTGCAACAAGAAGGCGCACTACCTCTTCACCGCCAACGGCCACAGCATCGACAACGACGTCGTCTGCAGCGAGTGCGTCCTCGACACTCTGCGGGAGGCTGGCACCAAGAGTGTCTCCTGCCCCATCTGCGAGGGCAAGGACTCCAAGCACGACCTGTGCTTCCCGTTTTTCCGCTACGACTCCGCAGAGTCCTGCTATGCAGCTGTCATGAACCAACTGGCCGCCCCGCGTGCCCTGTAAATAGTTCAGAGAATCTCTCTAGTCCCGTGGACTTGTGTACAATTAAAGAGTAATTATATTTTTAATGAAAACAATTCACACGAACATCATGTCTTATTTTCCATGCTTGCAATCAAAGTAAAATTAACAATTGCACACGTCCCAAGTGTCCAAATTTAATAATACTTAGCCGTTGAGACTTGGCAAAAATTTGAATTTGGCGCGGTTTTATATTTATACTTCTGGCGCCGTCACCACGGGGAATGGCACGTGCCACGTGGCAGAATCCCGTGGACGTGCACCGGTCCGTACTCGCGCCGCGCCGTTCCGTATTTGCGCCGCGCTTATCCACAGGACGCGCGCGTCGCGCTCGCGCCGCGCTTATCCACAGGACGCGGACCAATCCCGTGGCAGCTGTGGATATCCCTTCGTCTATTAAGTCGCGAGACGCAACAACTCTCGCAGCTATCCTCCTCTCCATCCACCACTACCACGAAAACAGCTATGGCTGACTCCGCGAAACCAGCTATGGCTGCCACCTTCGACAGCCTGCCTGCAGAAATCGTGCACCGCCTCGTGGAGCTCTCGTGGCCCAAACTGTGTGGAATCAACAAGGCCACGCAGGTCCAGTTTGAGAAGGTGAAAGAGGAAAAGACGATCGAAGCCACTGAGCTGCTGAATGCCATTGAGAAGGAGATTCAGATGCGCTCCCGCAGACGCCGAAGGAACCCTGGCGAGCTGCGCCACATGACTTCATGCGATCTCAAGATGTGCAAGCGGTTGCTGATTGGCAAGAAGCCCTATATCTTTCTCCGTCAAGCGAAGAGGTGGGTCGCCGAGGCTCACTGCTACAGGAAGCATCTGGCGTGCCTTGCCCAGAATGTGTTTGACAAGATGTTCTGGGCTGTCATCGTCTTCGGACACGACGCTGACCTTGTCGCTCACGAGTACATCAAGTCCGTGCCGGATCTCGAGAAGGAACGCACGGCAGAAGAGCACGGTCTCGAGCTCATCAATCGCATGAAGGAGGCGGTGCGCAAGGCCCTCGAGACAAGCGTGGCTCCTCACCACCGCCCCCCCGGATGCAGAAGATGGAGGAACTGTGCAATTGGGAGTTAGACGTGTGGAAGAACCAACTGGCCAATGGCTATGTCAGCTGCAGGGAGTGCAGCCTTTTGAAGCCAAGCCATGAACGGAGGAAGGCGCATGCGATGTACAAATAAGTACTTCCACTCCTACATTGAGAAAAGGAGTGTTGAAATGATTACTGTATTTTATTTTCTAATAAAAGCGTTTACGTAAACAAAGAGTCCTCACATCTCATGCATTATAAATAGGCCAATTAACAAATGCAATAGGTACGTAGCATATACTAAGCATACAAAACAGGGTGCAAGTGACAGAATTCAAAAAGACTTAGCCGTTTAGGAGCTACACTTACTAGCACGGCCCCCTTAGTGCCCAGGACTTGGTGAAAATTCGGGACTTTGCACAGAAACACGCCTAACGCCGCGCCGGTACTGCGTACGACAGAAGTAAGGGCGTATGACACGGTGCTCGGGACTTGTGCAAATTTAATTACTGACAAAGTACGCGCACTTGACCAATGCTAATTACTGTCAAAGTACCCACGGAGCGGCGCTAGGCACTGGGCCAATTGGCCCTTGCACAATGCATGCTCGGCCCCTAGCCGCAATGCAAAGGAATTTAATAATAATGGGTGGGATGAATTAAACTCCATAGCCGTCGACAGGCAAAGATGAAGGACAACCTTGCACAGCTGATAAATAGGGCGTCTTACGAGACGATTTTCACTCTCGTAGGCAAGCGCCTGGACGAGGATGTTAGAACAAAAGAAAAGGAAATGAACGTTGCAGAGAGGGGTGTGAGGGCGGACAATCGTGACAAGAAACGCGCTTCAGGCAGCAAGGCGCCTGCTGAAGATGCGAAGAATGACTCGTACGACCACTTTGACGTGTCCAAAATAATAGACGCAAAGATGGTCGACAATGTTGTTGAGCTCCTTGTGGAGTGGTTTTACACAGACGAGGAGAGGCAGAAGGCCAACCGCCAGGGCAAATCGCTCCAGCGTTTTGACTGGCTGCCCATCTCACATTTTGAGCCTGGATGCAACGAGATGATCATCAATTTCTGCAACACCTTCACTGGAACGCAGTCCGCCCAGTTTGCTAAGAAGTTTGGCACGAACCACGTTGCTATCAGAACGGCATGGATGGCTGTCATGCAGGAGAAGGCGGGGCAGGCGGAGGGGGGGAGCGAGCCTGCCTACAAGCGCACGAAGACCGAGCAGGTTTCGCGCGAGCGCACCCCTACAACCATTCCAAGCAAGCTCGGCGGGGAGAACCCCAAGAGCGCAGGCCACGGCCAGATGTTTGAGGATCCCCAGCGGGCTGCGATGGCCATCGGCATGAAGCTCAGGGCTAGCGAGAGGAAGCAGCAAGAGATCATGGCCGAGCTGGAAGCACTCCGTGCCGAGAAGGAGGCGTGGCAGGCCTCTGTGAAGCGAGCCATCGAGGGTGTCGACGACGACAATGCAATCCCGTTGGACGATGATCCCAAGGACGATGATCCTAAGGACGTGGATGCCAAGGATGGGCACAATGATGGTGATGATGATGATGAGGAGCATGAGGATAATGACGAGGGAGATGCACACTAGACAGCTATGGTAGTGTGGCAGCACCAGCACAGCCATGCTGGCTTTTTCTTGGTGGTGGCAGCACCAATACACGTGACAGAGTCCATTCATGCAATATAATCTGGAATAAAGAATTGTTTCATTAATAAATATCATTACATGTGTTTATTTCCATGCTTTACCACGAGGAATGCCATGTCATTTGTCCAAGTCCTGTGCATGTCTGTCAGCCCTCCAAAAGGGGGTCACTTTAGGTTTTTGTAGTGCATGCTATGAATGACCTCTCTAGTACTCAAGGCTCATGCTCAGCTTGATCCTGCATTTGGTGGCTGTTTGTATAACTCAATTGGCAGCCGTCTATGTTAGGATTCTGATGATTTGTGGTGGGCAGGTGATGAAAAGGGTTATGTTTGAGCTCATGCCAGTCTATACTAGGGTTGAGGGGTGGCAGTTGAGGACACTAGTTTATGCCATCAGTCTAGCTCAGAATGACCTGAATTTTGATTCCAAGATAGTTTGCATGATAAATAACTTGCTGGCACCTTGTTTGCCCCACTTGGTGGTGGGCAAGGTTGTGATTGGTGCAGCCATTTGGAATAAAACCGTATTTTCGTGCATTTTTTTTTTTCATACAAAAGAACATAACTGTTCACATACGTGGTCAGAATGAGCTGAAAATTGGTCCCATTGATATTCCCACCCTGTGGAAGTTATTTTTGACTCCCTGGGCCCAACCCATGCGTATTTGATTTGATTTTTTTTTTTTAGTCACAAAAAAGACGTATTTTTCGGTAAACTGCATAAGTATGCCCAGACGTGCGATTTTGGTGCTGCAAATTAGCTCCATTCTTTGGTCTGGGTGGGGATTTGACAAAAATGTGGTGTTTGGTCCACAAGTGTGGGGGGGTTGTCCTAGGCAATCCGTGCTGTTAGGGGGTGTGCGCGCTAAAAATAGCTCCGTGCACATGTATGGTGATGGACCTTGAACTCAAAAAGTAGCCAGATGCATGCCCAAGGGTCATATTTATGGCCCCCCATCATAATTTGCATTGCCAGAATGGGTATTGAGTGCAAAACATGTGTATTCAATTTGGGGGGGTTCAGGTGTGTCCGGACCCCTTAACACGGCACCCATTTACAGCTAATGTAGCTCCATGGTTGCGCAGCTCTGTACAAGGGTGAGCCATGACTGCCTGAAAGCATGCTGGTGCTCACAGTAAAGAAAACATGGGATGCCTTCAGTAGAAGCGTGTACATTGAGGTTGTAGAAAAATGGAAATGGGACGGGGCCACTGGGGGAACAGTGGCTTACAAATGGATTGGCTGCCCCTTTGTTGGGGTTAATGTCTAGGTTTAGAATGGGCTCTGGCTGTACCTTGCTGGCTCATTGTACATAGGTAAGTTGGGGGAAAGCGGGTCCGTACTGGGGGGACAGCAATTTACAAACAGATCGGCTGCCCCTTTGTCGGGGTTGTTGTCTATGTTTAGAATGGCCTCTGGTTTGTACCTTGCTGGTTCATGGTACGTAGTTTGAGCATGGGTACATTATGGATGTTGCCCACCAAGTGTAAAATAAAATGCTGCATAGAATGCAAGCATGAACATGACCAGGAGTCTGTAGCCAGCAATGATATGTAAGCTTTGTTGCATGCAGGCTGCGGTGGCTTCGAACAGAAGTGCTTTAGCAAGGTTGGTGAAAAAAATGGCTCCGAGTTTCAAAGTTGGTGGAGTTTTCAAAGAGGCATTAAAAAAATTTTAAAAAATAAAATAATAAAAATTTATTACATGACTCCGTTGGGAGATCATGTAGCACGTATTCCATTGCTGGTGGGTGGGGGTGAGCGGAGCCGTGAAAACAAGCTAAGCTGAACTCTAATCTAATCTAGGCTACCAAAATCCTACTCAGTAAAGTGCCCCTTCCTCCTGGGCGGGGAGGGGGCTTGCCCACACGGGCTGGCGTGTGGGCCTGGACAATGGTCTGCCACCTCTTCTTGTCCTGCATGGCAGTCCAAGCAAGAGAGAGGGAGAAAATGCGGTGTTCAAACTGAGCTGGGACCACTAGGTCGGCCAGCAACTGATCTGTATAGTTAATGGCAGGTCTACCCGCCCTTCTGGGGTTGTCCTCGGGTCCAGGTCAGGTCAGAAGATGCCGCCCTGGCTGGCCAAGCCGCTGGGGGCCCGGGCGGCCGGGCCAGACCAAGGGCGGGCGGCACCTGTCTACCTGGCTGGTTCGAGCAAGATGTCCTACAAATGCTATTCTACGCTGCCTAATATCATCAGAACTGCGAGGCATACCCTTATACAAAGACTCTAACGACCTATGTGTGGAAAACCCTACGTTCAGGACCTGTCGGAGCATCCTGGTTACTGTGCCGATCAGCCGGGTGACCAGGTTGTCCGTGAGCGTCCATGCCTCAGCGCCGCATGTGAGCACCGTAAGGACCAAGACGTTGAATAGCACGCGCTTTCGGTCCTCGCCGAGGTCCTTCGAGTGCCAGTAGGTGTTGAGCGAGCGGAGCCTGGCCCAGGCCAGGCCGATGCGGATGTCCACATCGTCTGCCTCCAAATTACAGACAAACCAGGAGGCTGCCCGGGTGTGAGCCCGTCACGTCTAGTGTAGCACATGTCCATGCCGAGTCTATCACGAAAAGTCTACGGCTGGCGGCCCTGCCGCGCGCGGCTTGGGGCACGCCAGTTGAGGACATAACGCCCAGGCTGGGCGGGCTTGGTGCCAGCTAGTCTATCTGATGTGTCTACCTGATCTGTGCGGGCCAGGTGCCCGGCTAGGCCGGCCCAGGCGCCTGTGCCTAAGAATGTGGGAAACATAGGGCAAATCAGCGTACAAATCCTCATTACTAATGTGCAAACCACAGGGGATGTTAAGGCAGTAACAATATAGGAGTGGTTTTCTGTGCAAGAATGCAGTTATTTTTGTATAAATCAGTGAAATGGCAAAATTTGAACTTTTGAATTTTCTTGTACGTGAGAGTCGGATGTCGGATTTAGCAATTACAGTAGTACTTGCTGGTTGTCAGTTCCGAAGTAATTAATTAAGTAATTTATTTCTTTACACGTGGATTGCGTCACGTGAGCGTAAGGCCTTTGCTCAATCAATTAGGCATATGAAAAAGATCTCGAAACACACGCCCTGATCAAGCATGCTGTTTCCGGCCCCACCGTCTAGGTCATCTAGTCGCTCTACACGTAAGCCAGCCATAATTTCAATGCACAAGGATACACATTTCCATCACCCACATTCATCTTCATCATCCTGAACGACTCGAACACGCGGACAAGATAATGGCAGGCTCGAGCTACCATGGTCCGGATTCTCCCGATTTCTGGCCTGCGCTGGTTGTCTCCTTGATATGAAAAAGATCTAGCCGGGGCCTTGCTGGACCTCGGAAAAACAGTCCACTGACCATCAGACACATTGAATGTCTGGTCACGCTTAAACAAAGCCGCGTGCAGGGATCGCAAGGGTTGGGTGCAACGTATATACACAGCAAACGCTTGCTTACTGCCAAGTAGTAATAGGAAGAGGACTTAGCAGGAGCAGAAGAAGAACAGGAAAACAAAGTTTTGCAAAGTCAAACAAAAAAGAAGTCTCCACACCATATTGAAAGTAAATAATCAATGATTTGCACAGCACCAACATGCATTATAGGAGTCAGGCCATGCCGTGGGCAGGCTGTGGCAAGAAACCAACGGGCAGCAGCAGTGTCATTCTTGCTGCACGCCATCTCACTTCATCCAAAGACTTCGGCATGCAAATGAATCTTCCTCATGGGCTGTTGCCCTGCTGCTCCATGTATTTGTCAATGTTGGAGATGGTCTTCATGCACTTCTCAATATCCGCTGCCTTGGCCTCCGACTCCCTGCGCCGCCGCTGCCACTCCGCCGACTCTTCCTTCAAGTGCAAAACAGAGCCCCCCGTAGCCGCGGCATAGACCGGCGACTCCTCGACGTCAGCGAACAGCCGCTGCGCAACCATGGCCAAATGGCGCCCCACCTGCTGCACGCTCCTCTCCGCCACGGCCGCCATGAACCCGCCGCTGCCCTCAGGGGCACTGCCAGGGACATTCTCCAGCAGCACCCTGGCGGCAACATCCCGCACAATCCGGTTGATGTCGCCGGCCTCCTCCTCAATCTCCTGCACGAGCTTCTCCTTGACCATCCCCAGCAGGTTCTCAAACCGGCTGGGCAGCATCTTGGCCATGTCGGCGCCCAAGTCATCGCGGAACGACTGCAGCAGCCTCACAGCCATCGCCGCCTGGATGTCCCGGATGAACGGAGCGTGCGCGGGCGCCACGCCGCTGCCCGTGTACCTGTCCACCGCCTTATGCATCCGGTACAGCTCGTTGTCCACGGGGAAGCGGTCTGAGACCGGCTTGTACTCAACGTCGGCGTGGAACGCCAGCATCTTGTCCTGGAAGCTCGCCCCATCAAAGCTGCGGAGCATGTCGATGTGGGCTTGCTGCATCACCACGCGCACCAGGTGGAACCAATCCAGCTGATCCACAGGCGTGCCCAGCCGGAGCAGCTCCTGCGCCGCCTCCTGGGACTGCCGTGCCAGGTCCTCCAGTGCCCGCGGCTTCCAGTTGTCGGAGATAAAGCGGCGAAACAGGCCGTCCAGCATCCGCATGAGATTGCCTGACGTCACGGCTGAAGCCACTTTGTCTACCGGGTAGCGGTCGTCCAGCCCCACATCCACAATGTAGGCAATCACCTCATTGAACAGGCGCGCCTCCTCCACCTCGGCTTCCTGCAGGCTGGACTCGTCCTGCTCGCTGCGGTTGCTCACGGCCACACACCCAGCCAGGCCCTTCAGCTCGGCGATTTCGTTGGACACCCCGGTGACGCGGGACAGGAGCAACTGCTCCAGGCTCTTAGGCTGGAGGAGACACGCCGCATGCGACAAACAAGCCGCCGACCAACGCAGGCAGCCACGCAGTTATTCAAAGCACGTCAGGGGGACACGACACACATCGTTGAGGGGGCATGAGACCTCCCAACGGAGGCACGTTTTTATCCATTGAGCTATGGTTCAAAATTAAGCAAGTCAGCAGCAGCCAACCACAAAGCGATCACAAAAGGGGGGCCCACCTGGCCAGGTCTTACAACAACTCTGTAAAGACCCACAACAAGGCCGGTCCACTACGGGCAGGAATAGAGAGCAAGCTTTACCTGCAGCAATGCAGAATAGACGGCAAAAAGGAGGCAGTCCCCAGATATTACTATCATTCGTACCAGTATGGTGGCAAGATTGGTAACTTGCCACCATGCCAGCACATATCGTTCCGCTACCTTACCCCAAGATGTGCAGATGCCAGCAAATGCCCAGGCCAGCGTTTTCCCATCCAACGGCGCAGCAAGGTCTCCTGGGCGCCTCGATTACAAGTGGTCATTAATAATTAAGCCAGTGCTTTATCATTAGCTCCCCACCCTTGAAGAAACCTTCGTGCCCTCCCCCCCTCCCTTGTGGCCACTCAGAGCCTTCCACCTTGTTTGGGTATCAGCAGCTAGGTTTCATGGTGTTACAGCCGGCTCATGTCTCTCACAAACTGCGTGCTCGGAATCATGTTGGCAGACAAGATTACAACAATGCTACATGCTACGCGTATGATGACTAAATTTCAAGGCGGCATTCACGGCACAGCACACAACGGTTGCTTGAATGCCATGGAAAGCCTGTCAAAAGAAATTGGCACTTGCTGGCCCAGTGACAACCCAGTCTCAGAGGTACGCCCCCCTTACCTGGTAACTTATACAATCCATGACCACTGGTAAAGTATTGTTTGATCAATCAAGAAGCACGCGACTGCGTCACTTGGGTGCCAATACAGAATAAAGGAACCTTCAACCCCTATACGCAACGAGGGGGGGGGAGGGCCACCCCATAGCTTCCCTCACTGCCCCAAGTGGGCAGGCCACAGAGGACTCTCTCCACAGCAAGTTGCCGGGGCGCAACACTGTTGGTGCAAACTGGTAAAGCATGGGGTCAAGAAACTACCCACCGATATCTGTACTGCAGTATTCATACGAGCTTTCAAGGAACTTTGGTACTGTACTTGGTATAATAAACCTGTTTGACGAGTGGCACACAGATCATACATGCTTCAACGGCAAAGGAAAGCTGAAAGCTGGATTTGTGGATGACAAATACATTACAAGAAAACAAACATGTACACATGGCCATGACTTATGCACGGATACAATGCTATTTATTTATTTACATCCGCTGTCACCAAGCAGCAGCAGCAGCTGCACATACCATAATACATGCATGGCCACTGCAAAGCGTGGATTAGTAGGAACACTACCTACTCTTATGTGTTGCTACCAAGCCGCAGCACATACACACATACGGTACTTGAGCAAGCCTCATAGTGCAGGACTCAAGGTGGTCAAGCAACCACCAACCTACGCAAAGTACTTGGGCACAATGCCTGCACATACCTGCACGCGGTCGGCCATGGTGAGTGCCAGGATGGTGTATGCCTGCTTCTCGTTGTCGATGACCATGCCGAGTGCCTGGCTGCTGGTCAGGCGCGGGTTGGGTGCGGGGATGACGCAGACGATCAGCGAGTAGGGCGAGGTGATGTACTTCAGGGTCAACGCCTTGGACAGTTTTGCCAGGTTTTCAGGGAACTCCCGGATGCCTGGCAAATCCACCAGCTCAAAGTCGGGCACCTCCGGCGAGTGCAGTGTCACCACCACTTCTTCGTCCGTGATGGTTGGGTTGCCTTGCTCGTCCACCAACGAGTCCATCACACCCTGCAGGTGGCCCAGCACGTCCTCCTTGCGCGCCAGCCTGGTTGACACGCCTCGAAAGACGACCACGATCAACTCGTCGGTGGCGTGGACCAAGATGAAGCGGATCGGCGCCCGAGTGCAGGCGCTGACGTCGCGGGGAAACATCTCGCATTTTAGAAGTAGCTCCAGCAGCGAGCTTTTGCCGGCCGATTCTTGGCCGATCACGATTATAACCGGCCTATTAAACCTCCTTCCGTCCAGGCCCCTTTCTAGAATTATCCGCCAGAACGTCCCATACGCCGACTTGGTCAGCAGTCTCGCCAAGGTTTTCCCTACAAAGAACAGGGATTGCTTGGGGTGACGCACAAAATGCCGGACGCTTGGTCCTCCCATGTTGGTTTCCTAACGCTCGAAACAGCAGCAAAGCAGAAACATATGAGGCCTCGTGGCTCGCGGGCGTTAATTAGTCGACCTTGCCTCCGAAAATTACTGCTGCAGAAAGAGACATATATCGTCGACGAAGCGATCACTTCATGACGATGCAGGGCGAGAGATGTAGAAATTGGCAACGTGAGGCGTCCAAAGAGGAGGGCAAGTATAGACTCCAGCAAAAAGTGGCTGGCTCGACTTCCACGATGAGCTTTTCGCAACTCGTTCGCGAAATGCTTCTTTACATACGCGAGGTAATCATTGATAGCTGCTAGCCTGTGTATCCGGGCGCTGGGTTGCTTGGCGGCATTTGCATTCGGAAATGATGCCTTTCGATCAGTGATCCTGTGTATTATTGATCGCAACATTTTTTACACGTCTTCGCAATGCCCTGATAGATCAAATCCTTCATTGTCGAAACCAGGCATGACTGAATCTGAACTATGCATACACAAAGACAATAATATCCCGCAGTGCTGGTTTTCAGACACCAAATCCTTTGAATGTCTGCCATCCTGTGGTACTGTGCGTCTCATAATTTTTTTGATAGAAACGACAAGACGTCCGATCATGAATGCTGCCCATCGAGTTTCATGGTTCTACTACAGCATGTACACCATGACGTAACTAATTAAGTGACAAAAGTCAAAAGACATCACAAGTCATCAACGATTCGACAGCGCAGGATCGAGTAATATAAATAGGGCTGCCCAGAGTCCGCCAGTTCAACTGAACAGTGAGCACGTGACATACCAGGGACATACTACCCTCATACTACTGTACCTATACCGATGTACAGTGTACTAAGGTGAACAGGAGTCAGGATCCCACATCGCATAAACCATTGAAGTCCTGGGGTTTGTGAATTTGTCCTGTCGATGAAGTCTGCTGCAGTCATGACAGCAAGCTACAGGATGACTGATGTCTGGAACATCCTTTTGTTGATGCTTCACGCATTACAAATTTGTTGAATCGCCAGATGTTGTTTGGGAAAATCTGGACAATTGATGATTGAATAAGTCTTTTTGCGCTCAGTCCATCATTTTCGCCTGTTTCCATCATCGCATTTATTAAAGCTTAATTGGATGGCAACCCCAAAGCTGTACACACCTGCAGGCGCGAGCGGTACAGGCGCCGCAGGTAGAAAAAGCCAAATCCGTGGCATCGGCGAGCGTTGGTCAGGAATACATGAGACGGGGTCCATAGTGCGTGGCAATGCTGTCATCAGCGAGCTGTTTTTCTGCCTGTGTCGAATCCCTCGTTTTTCGTGTCTCGGCCGCCTAAAACCTTTCTAACCATACGCTTCCCAAAGCCTGGCTTCAGTGTGACGCCGCTAGTTAGGAGCTGGAAGTAACTTTTTACGTCTCAGCCCACTTCTTGCAGCTATGGAAGTGCCTGCAGCCCAAGTCTGTCAATCAATTGGTGGTGCCGAGCCTCTTCCAGCCAGTGATAGAATTGCACCCGCTGGTGCTGCCGTGTCAAAGCCTGCATCTCGCGAGGGCGATCAGAAGCGCTGTACTGTTTCCGAGGCAGTGGATGTTTTCCAGAAGAGCGACGGGAAGAAGGGCCGGAGCCAGGAGCGTGATCGCGACTTTGTTATCGTTGGCGACACTAACCAGGCAAGTCAAGATATGCTCGGTTATTCAACCTTCGAAATGCTGTATGCGTTGGATTCTTAACATTGAAATACAATCTTTATGCACTTGATATTATAATACATTCTATGCTGTAAGCTGCATCACTATTCGTTTTACTGGTATAATTCCTTAAAATGCTTAGGGTTTTGAGGTGATTCAATGCACAAACTTCCTGATTCCTGAATTCATTTTCAGCATTGTCGCTGTCATGGCTTGTTTCTCTTTGCCTGCCTTAACTCATCACAGGAAAGCTCTTCAAACGGAAGCAAGCCATGTGATTGCCAGCACTGCGTCGAGGAGCTACACAGGCTCGAGCAGAGGGTCGCTGACCTCGGCGCCAAACAGGAACAGACCACCGGGCAATCGAGCGGTGATATTTTAAAACAAAACGCAGACTTGCAGGCACAGGTGCGAGCGTTACAAGATAAACTTGAGAATGGGGTGCTTCAGGCAGGTTCGGTCCAAAAAGAGCTCGAGGCCAAAGTTTTGTCCCTGGAGCCGCAGGTGGATTTCTGGAGGGCGCAAGCGCGACGCGATTCTGAAGCACTGGAAGTGAACGAGAAGGGACACCAGCAATTCAAAGCCAAGGCTGTGGAGGTGGAGCGGCAGCTGCAGGAGACGCAGGCGAGGGAGAAGGAGCTGCTGGAGACAAGGGATGGGGTGAGCCGATGAGGGACGGGGTATAGCTGGGCCATGGGTGTGGATGCACATGGGCAGCTTGCAGAAGTTAATAGTCATGGCAAGGAAGACAAGGTGTTGGGTTCTGGCACTTTCCTGTTAGCATACAGGCTTCTCGTGAGGACCGTGGTGGTTCGCGTGGCTGTGTCGGTCACGCCCCCTTGTGTGCCTAATTTAGCCTGTGAAACCAGCTATGATTCTTTCACGAGTTGAGGGATATGGATGGGAGGGGAGGGTCTGGCGTTTGGCTCCAGTTGAGAAGTATTGGTCAGGTTCGGGCTTTTCAGTGCTGCTTTTTGGATGACAAATGAACGTTGAGGATGTGGTAAGTGGCTATGGGCTGGGGATTCCCTGGGGCTTGCTCTTGTTGCTGCGTGGTGATTATGCTGGCATGGTGCAGGAAGGGAACACGGCGCTTCATTTGGCATGTGGGAACAATCGCTTGGACATCGTGAAATGGCTGGTGGCTGCCGGCGCCGATCTGGACGCCCAGAACAAGGTGTGGATTTATCCACTCTGTTGCAGTTTGTTTACGCAGGATGCATGTATTCGTCTTTAACATTTTGGGGAAATGTTAATTTTTTTCTCCAGCTTGATAAATAAATAAAGAAAGAAAGCTGTAGAAAGCTAGCTAGCTGGTTAGCTTGTTACTTTTTAAGCTAGGCAAAAGTCCTGTTTTCTTTTCAGGAGAGAATGAAATTACACATGTACTCTTCTCTCCCCAAAGTAACTGTCATCCCCCATGTAAATGTCTAGCCAGCTTTTGAATCTAGGCTATGTAGGGTTTAATTGTGTGTTAGCCTTTGTCCTTCTTATATGGATGCAATCTTCCATATAACAGCGTGTGGTATATGCTCGCAGCTGGCTGGCAACGTTGCTTTGGCCTGGCCAGGCACTTTATTGGTAATCCATGTTGGTATAGTATGCATGCCATGTGTAAACTTTCTTTTGTCGGTAGGATGAGGTATGCTGGCATGCCCATTAGCAGATGGACTAGACGGCATACAGGTCAAAAAGTAGGCTAGATAACACTGATCTCCTGAAGAAAAGAAAGGTCAGAAGCTTTGGATGGCATGGCGTGGGCTGAAGTTGCAGGCAGGCAGCAGGGTGGTGTTATGTTTCTGTTTGGAGTTGGTTCGCATGCTCTGATTTCTTCCCATGTTGTCTCGTTCAAAGCCCGCTCGTGTTGTCCTATTTATTATAGGCAAACCATGGACTTTGTCCTTTATGCTTTCCAGCACCCTGGCTTACTAGGGACATGTTGCTGCCATCCTGTTAGGCGAGGCCCAGCTGAAAAAGGGCAACCACACACAAAAAAAGAAGGTAGGCATCAGGAACCTGCTCCCTTGGTGTGCTGGCACTGCTGCTTGCCCCATGAAATTTCCCATTCTGTAAAACTGCTAAGCATTTTAGTCCTATGTTCTCATGGCAGCAAATATCTTCTCTGGGTGGTGTATGCAGGACGGGCGCACCCCGCTGCATGAGGCGTGCAAGGGAGGCCACCTGGCGGTTGTGCAGTACCTGGTGGAGAAGGGTGCCAACAAGGACGCCAAGGACAAGGTCAGTGGCAAGTTTATGCAAATGAGGCTCTGCCTTGTTTGCAAATATCATTTTAGGCAGCCTCCTATGCGTGCTAAATAAACAATTAGATCAGGGTTACTTTTGTTTCATGGCAGGTAATGAACGCGTAGCATTATTGTCCCTGTCCATTAAGGGGCTTCTGCATTCACAGATTGTTCTGGACGAATATGCGCTTGAATCCTTCTTGGCTGCAGTGGATTAAGAATTTTTTTTTCATTCAGTAGCAAACCTGCTTCGAGTGTTTATCCTGCTACTACATAGGAAGAACGAAGAATTTTGCGAAATTCTCAGAACCTGAAAAGTCTTGTCCGAGTAGAAAAGAGTTTCCAGGTTCTCACTACAAGGGTAGTGCGCTTGGGGTTTAGAACTTGTGTCAGATATGGGGATGCAAGTATGTAGCTGGGGAGTGTTACGGCATGCTGCCTACCATGAAGTACTTGGCAATCATGTACGAGACGGCGCGACTACCTTGGAATGGTGCGCATTGGTTTTGACGGGTGGTGCCGTCACATCCACTACAGTTGTAAACACATTTGCACGCGGCTGGATTGCTGCCAGCAAGATACTGAGTCCTCTTTGGAGTGCCTCTGGGTGAAAGGCACGCCAGTGGTCTTATGGGTGGTGAAAGTTGAGTAAGACAGGCTGCCAGGCGTCTCAGTGTGCAATGAAGCTTAAACTTTGGATGCATACAGCACTGGTCAACGCCCAAGCCTCACGCATTTTGGCATGTCTGCTTTCGTGGGCATTTTGATTGGGACGTTGTGGCTGCACCGGCAGATTGGGAATACCCCGCTGCACCTTGCATCGGCAAGGGGCCAGCTGGAGCTTTTGAAGCACCTCATTGCGAAAGATGCCAACAAGGAGATCCAGAACCAGGTACTTATCTACTGTTAATGCCGTCTGAACGATGGCAGCTTCCGGGCTCATTTTTCTTGGTGTTTTTTCTGTGTGTGTGTGGGGGGGGGTGGGAAGGACGTGGTCATCGCATGGGTAGTGGACATAGCAACCAACCAAAGTGCAAAGCCACGCCGGAGTTCTTTTGGTTTGGTAGTGCCTACAACGGGTCCTTTCCAAGGTCCTGGAAGTTCCAGGCAAGTTTGCTGCTGTGATTGGCCTGCTTTGTCAGAACCTGATCATAGGAAAAAGTCCAATAATGCCATGTGACTGCGCTTCAGCAGCAGCTTTCCTACTAAAACTTTCAGCCCGTCCATTTTGAGGCATGCAACCGCCCCGTCCTTGCTGTCGGGGCAACCCATTGCACTGTGTTGGAGTGTGGCTGCAGGCGTGTGTGCCCTGACGTACTCTATGAATTAGCGCTGCTTTTGTGTGGCTACTCCCTGGAATAACTTATTGCAAGGATAGCAACATCATGCCCCCCCCACCCCCCCCACCCCCCATGTTAGCCCTCTGATGACTTTGCCGATTTCAGCCTTCTTTGATTGGTGGACAATCTTTTTCCTTCACTCATTTCCTGGTCCCTTTAAATCTGGGTAGCCCCTCCCAACCCCCTCTTCCCATGTCATTGGCATCGCCACTGTGTGCAGGACGGGCGCACCCCGCTGCATGAGGCGTGCCTGGGAGGCCACCTGCCGTCGATGCAGCATCTGGTGGAGAAGGGTGCCAACAAGGACGCCAAGGACAAGGTCAGTGGCAAGTTTATGCAAATGATGGCTCTGCCTTGTTTGCAAATATGCTTGTGGACAGCGTCTTTGCATCCCATGCGTGGTAAATATACAAATAGATAAAGAAGCAGGGCTACTTTTGTTTCATGGCAGGTAATGAACGCGTAGCATTATTGTCCCTGTCCATTAAGGGGCTTCTGCATTCACAGATTGTTCTGGACGAATATAAGATATAGAAGCAGGGCTACTTTTGTTTCATGGCAGGTAATGAACGCGTAGCATTTATTGTCCCTGTCCATTAAGGGGCTTCTGCATTCACAGATTGTTCTGGAAGAATATGCGCTTGAATCCTTCTTGGCTTCAGTGGATTAAGAATTTTTTTTTTTCATTCACTAGCAAAACTGCTTCGAGTGTTTATCCTGCTACTACATAGGCAGAACGAAGAATTTTGCGAAATTCTCAGAACCTGAAAAGTCTTGTCCGAGTAGAAAAGAGTTTCCAGGTTCTCACTACAACGGTAGTGCGCTTGTGGTTTAGAACTTGTGTCAGATATGGGGATGCAAGTATGTAGCTGGGGAGTGTTACGGCACGCTGCCTACCACGAAGTACTTGGCAATCATGTACGAGACGGCGCGACTACCTTGGAATGGTGCGCATTGGTTTTGACGGGTGGTGCCGTCACATCCACTACAGTTGTAAACACATTTGCACGCGGCTGGATTGCTGCCAGCAAGATACTGAGTCCTCTTTGGAGTGCCTCTTGGTGAAAGGCACGCCAGTGGTCTTATGGGTGGTGAAAGTTGAGTGAGACGGGCTGCCAGGCGTCTCAGTGTGCAATGAAGCTTAAACTTTGGATGCATACAGCACTGGTCAACGCCCAAGCCTCACGCATTTTGGCATGTCTGCTTTCGTGGGCATTTTGATTGGGACGTTGTGGCTGCACCGGCAGATTGGGAATACCCCACTGCACCTTGCATCGGCAAGGGGCCAGCTGGAGCTTTTGAAGCACCTGATTGCGAAAGATGCCAACAAGGAGATCCAGAACCAGGTACTTATCTACTATTAATGCCGTCTGAACGATGGCAGCTTCCGGGCTCATTTTTCTTGGCGTTTTTTCTGTGTGTGTGTGTGGGGGGGGGGAAGGACGTGGTCATCGCATGGGTAGTGGACATAGCAACCAACTAAAGTGCAAAGCCACGCCGGAGTTATTTTGGTTTGGTAGTGCCTACAACGGGTCCTTTCCAAGGTCCTGGAAGTTCCAGGCAAGTTTGCTGCTGTGATTGGCCTGCTTTGTCAGAACCTGATCATAGGAAAAAGTCCAATAATGCCATGTGACTGCGCTTCAGCAGCAGCTTTCCTACTAAAACTTTCAGCCCGTCCATTTTGAGGCATGCAACCGCCCCGTCCTTGCTGTCGGGCCAACCCATTGCACTGCGTTGGAGTGTGGCTGCAGGCGTGTGTGCCCTGACGTACTCTATGAATTAGCGCTGCTTTTGTGTGGCTACTCCCTGGAATAACTTATTGCAAGGATAGCAACATCATGCCCCCCCCAGCCCCCCCACCCCCCATGTTAGCCCTCTGATGACTTTGCCGATTTCAGCCTTCTTTGATTGGTGGACAATCTTTTTCCTTCACTCATTCCCGGTCCCTTTAAATCTGGGTAGCCCCTCCCAACCCCCTCTTCCCATGTCATTGGCGTCGCCACTGCGTGCAGGACGGGCGCACCCCGCTGCATGAGGCGTGCCTGGGAGGCCACCTGCCGTCGATGCAGCATCTGGTGGAGAAGGGTGCCAACAAGGACGCCAAGGACAAGGTCAGTGGCAAGTTTATGCAAATGATGGCTCTGCCTTGTTTGCAAGTATGCTTGTGGACAGCGTCTTTGCATCCCATGCGTGGTAAATATACAAATAGATAAAGAAGCAGGGCTACTTTTGTTTCATGGCAGGTAATGAACGCGTAGCATTATTGTCCCTGTCCATTAAGGGGCTTCTGCATTCACAGATTGTTCTGGAAGAATATGCGCTTGAATCCTTCTTGGCTTCAGTGGATTAAGAATTTTTTTTTTTCATTCACTAGCAAAACTGCTTCGAGTGTTTATCCTGCTACTACATAGGCAGAACGAAGAATTTTGCGAAATTCTCAGAACCTGAAAAGTCTTGTCCGAGTAGAAAAGAGTTTCCAGGTTCTCACTACAACGGTAGTGCGCTTGTGGTTTAGAACTTGTGTCAGATATGGGGATGCAAGTATGTAGCTGGGGAGTGTTACGGCACGCTGCCTACCACGAAGTACTTGGCAATCATGTACGAGACGGCGCGACTACCTTGGAATGGTGCGCATTGGTTTTGACGGGTGGTGCCGTCACATCCACTACAGTTGTAAACACATTTGCACGCGGCTGGATTGCTGCCAGCAAGATACTGAGTCCTCTTTGGAGTGCCTCTTGGTGAAAGGCACGCCAGTGGTCTTATGGGTGGTGAAAATGGAGTAAGACAGGCTGCCAGGCGTCTCAGTGTGCAATGAAGCTTAAACTTTGGATGCATACAGCACTGGTCAACGCCCAAGCCTCACGCATTTTGGCATGTCTGCTTTCGTGGGCATTTTGATTGGGACGTTGTGGCTGCACCGGCAGATTGGGAATACCCCGCTGCACCTTGCATCGGCAAGGGGCCAGCTGGAGCTTTTGAAGCACCTGATTGCGAAAGATGCCAACAAGGAGATCCAGAACCAGGTACTTATCTACTGTTAATGCCGTCTGAACGATGGCAGCTTCCGGGCTCATTTTTCTTGGCGTTTTTTCTGTGTGTGTGTGGGGGGGGGGGGAAGGACGTGGTCATCGCATGGGTAGTGGACATAGCAACCAACCAAAGTGCAAAGCCACGCCGGAGTTCTTTTGGTTTGGTAGTGCCTACAACGGGTCCTTTCCAAGGTCTTGGAAGTTCCAGGCAAGAATGCTGCTGTGATTGGCCTGCTTTGTCAGAACCTGATCATAGGAAAAAGTCCAATAATGCCATGTGACTGCGCTTCAGCAGCAGCTTTCCTACTAAAACTTTCAGCCCGTCCATTTTGAGGCATGCAACCGCCCCGTCCTTGCTGTCGGGGCAACCCATTGCACTGTGTTGGAGTGTGGCTGCAGGCGTGTGTGCCCTGGCGTACTCTATGAATTAGCGCTGTTTTTGTGTGGCTAGTCCCTGGAATAACTTATTGCAAGGATTGCAACATCATGCCCCCCCCAGCCCCCCCACCCCCCATGTTAGCCCTCTGATGACTTTGCCGATTTCAGCCTTCTTTGATTGGTGGACAATCTTTTTCCTTCACTCATTTCTTGGTCCCTTTAAATCTGGGTAGCCCCTCCCAACCCCCTCTTCCCATGTCATTGGCGTCGCCACTGTGTGCAGGACGGGCGCACCCCGCTGCATGAGGCGTGCCTGGGAGGCCACCTGCCGTCGATGCAGCACCTCGTGGACAAGGGTGCCAACAAGGACGCCAAGGACAAGGTCAGTGGCAAGTTTATGCAAATGATGGCTCTGCCTTGTTTGCAAATATGCTTGTGGACAGCGTCTTTGCATCCCATGCGTGGTAAATATACAAATAGATAAAGAAGCAGGGCTACTTTTGTTTCATGGCAGGTAATGAACGCGTAGCATTTATTGTCCCTGTCCATTAAGGGGCTTCTGCATTCACAGATTGTTCTGGACGAATATGCGCTTGAATCCTTCTTGGCTGCAGTGGATTAAGATTTTTTTTTTTCATTCAGTAGCAAACCTGCTTCGAGTGTTTATCCTGCTACTACATAGGCAGAACGAAGAATCTTGCGAAATTCTCAGAACCTGAAAAGTCTTGTCCGAGTAGAAAAGAGTTTCCAGGTTCTCACTACAACGGTAGTGCGCTTGTGGTTTAGAACTTGTGTCAGATATGGGGATGCAAGTATGTAGCTGGGGAGTGTTACGGCACGCTGCCTACAATGAAGTACTTGGCAATCATGTACGAGACGACGCGACGACCTTGGAATGGTGCGCATTGGTTTTGACGGGTGGTGCCGTCGCATCCGCTACAGTTGTAAACACATTTGCATGCGGCTGGATTGCTGCCAGCAAGATACTGAGTCCTCTTTGGAGTGCCTCTTGGTGAAAGGCACGCCAGTGGTCTTATGGGTGGTGAAAATGGAGTAAGACAGGCTGCCAGGCGTCTCAGTGTGCAATGAAGCTTAAACTTTGGATGCATACAGCACTGGTCAACGCCCAAGCCTCACGCATTTTTTCATGTCTGCTTTCGTGGGCATTTTGATTGGGACGTTGTGGCTGCACCGGCAGATTGGGAATACCCCGCTGCACCTTGCATCGGCCAGGGGCCAGCTGGAGCTTTTGAAGCACCTGATTGCGAAAGATGCCAACAAGGAGATCCAGAACCAGGTACTTATCTACTATTGATGCCGTCTGAACGATGGCAGCTTCCGGGCTCAACTTTCTTGGCGTTTTTTCTGTGTGTGTGTGGGCGGGGTGGGAAGGACGTGGTCATCGCATGGGTAGTGGACATAGCAACCAACTAAAGTGCAAAGCCACGCCGGCGTTATTTTGGTTTGGTAGTGCCTACAACGGGTCCTTTCCAAGGTCTTGGAAGTTCCAGGCAAGAATGCTGCTGTGATTGGCCTGCTTTGTCACAACCTGATCATAGGAATAAGGTCCAATAATGCCATGTGACTGCGCTTCAGCAGCAGCTTTCCTACTAAAACTTTCAGCCCGTCCATTTTGAGGCATGCAACTGCCCCGTCCTTGGTGTCGGGGCAACCCATTGCACTGTGTTGGAGTGTGGCTGCAGGCGTGTGCGCCCTGACGTACTCTATGAATTAGCGCTGTTTTTGTGTGGCTAGTCCCTTGAATAACTTATTGCAAGGATTGCAACATCATGCCCCCCCCAGCCCACCCACCCCCCATGTTAGCCCTCTGATGACTTTGCCGATTTCAGCCTTCTTTGATTGGTGGACAATCTTTTTCCTTCACTCATTTCCTGGTCCCGCTAAATCTGGGTAGCCCCTCCCAACCCCCTCTTCCCATGTCATTGGCGTCGCCACTGTGTGCAGGACGGGCGCACCCCGCTGCATGAGGCGTGCCTGGGAGGCCACCTGCCGTCGATGCAGCACCTCGTGGACAAGGGTGCCAACAAGGACGCCAAGGACAAGGTCAGTGGCAAGTTTATGCAAATGATGGCTCTGCCTTGTTTGCAAATATGCTTGTGGACAGCGTCTTTGCATCCCATGCGTGGTAAATATACAAATAGATAAAGAAGCAGGGCTACTTTTGTTTCATGGCAGGTAATGAACGCGTAGCATTATTGTCCCTGTCCATTAAGGGGCTTCTGCATTCACAGATTGTTCTGGACGAATATAAGATATAGAAGCAGGGCTACTTTTGTTTCATGGCAGGTAATGAACGCGTAGCATTTATTGTCCCTGTCCATTAAGGGGCTTCTGCATTCACAGATTGTTCTGGAAGAATATGCGCTTGAATCCTTCTTGGCTTCAGTGGATTAAGAATTTTTTTTTTCATTCACTAGCAAAACTGCTTCGAGTGTTTATCCTGCTACTACATAGGCAGAACGAAGAATTTTGCGAAATTCTCAGAACCTGAAAAGTCTTGTCCGAGTAGAAAAGAGTTTCCAGGTTCTCACTACAACGGTAGTGCGCTTGTGGTTTAGAACTTGTGTCAGATATGGGGATGCAAGTATGTAGCTGGGGAGTGTTACGGCACGCTGCCTACCACGAAGTACTTGGCAATCATGTACGAGACGGCGCGACTACCTTGGAATGGTGCGCATTGGTTTTGACGGGTGGTGCCGTCACATCCACTACAGTTGTAAACACATTTGCACGCGGCTGGATTGCTGCCAGCAAGATACTGAGTCCTCTTTGGAGTGCCTCTTGGTGAAAGGCACGCCAGTGGTCTTATGGGTGGTGAAAATGGAGTAAGACAGGCTGCCAGGCGTCTCAGTGTGCAATGAAGCTTAAACTTTGGATGCATACAGCACTGGTCAACGCCCAAGCCTCACGCATTTTGGCATGTCTGCTTTCGTGGGCATTTTGATTGGGACGTTGTGGCTGCACCGGCAGATTGGGAATACCCCGCTGCACCTTGCATCGGCAAGGGGCCAGCTGGAGCTTTTGAAGCACCTGATTGCGAAAGATGCCAACAAGGAGATCCAGAACCAGGTACTTATCTACTATTGATGCCGTCTGAACGATGGCAGCTTCCGGGCTCAACTTTCTTGGCGTTTTTTCTGTGTGTGGGGGGGTGGGTTGGGAAGGACGTGGTCATCGCATGGGTAGTGGACATAGCAACCAACTAAAGTGCAAAGCCACGCCGGCGTTATTTTGGTTTGGTAGTGCCTACAACGGGTCCTTTCCAAGGTCTTGGAAGTTCCAGGCAAGAATGCTGCTGTGATTGGCCTGCTTTGTCACAACCTGATCATAGGAAAAAGTCCAATAATGCCATGTGACTGCGCTTCAGCAGCAGCTTTCCTACTAAAACTTTCAGCCCGTCTATTTTGAGGCATGCAACTGCCCCGTCCTTGGTGTCGGGGCAACCCATTGCACTGTGTTGGAGTGTGGCTGCAGGCGTGTGTGCCCTGGCGTACTCTATGAATTAGCGCTGTTTTTGTGTGGCTAGTCCCTTGAATAACTTATTGCAAGGATTGCAACATCATGCCCCCCCCAGCCCACCCACCCCCCATGTTAGCCCTCTGATGACTTTGCCGATTTCAGCCTTCTTTGATTGGTGGACAATCTTTTTCCTTCACTCATGTCCCGGTCCCGCTAAATCTGGGTAGCCCCTCCCAACCCCCTCTTCCCATGTCATTGGCGTCGCCACTGTGTGCAGGACGGGCGCACCCCGCTGCATGAGGCGTGCCTGGGAGGCCACCTGGCGGTCATGCAGCATCTGGTGGAGAAGGGTGCCAACAAGGACGCCAAGGACAAGGTCAGTGGCAGGTTGATGACTGTGAAGCAGGTTTGTCTGAGTGGGTGCGGACTCTTCACAGCGCTTGCAAAGTTCACGGGAGAGACAATCGTGGTCTGTCATTTAATGGCTTCCTCCGAATTAGGTGTTTTGTAGTCCCACATTTTGAGATTGTTTGTAGCAGCCTGCTACACTTGAATCGTCTTCTAAGAAGTACGCAGTGCCTCATACGTAAACAAGTAGAGACAAGTAGCGAGGGTTGACTTAGTGCTAGAATTACCAGTAACCATGAATCTGGCAGCACGGTGTGCCTTAATGTGCTGTTTCACAATCGTTCTGATTACAAAGTAACTTTATAAGCTTTTTAATTATTGCTGTTTTGAATCCCCTGATTGTAAGGCGGCCTGCCTTGTGCCGTAATTTGGCGATGGCCTAAGCGGTACAGTGTTCCACGGGAGAATCCCATTGTGTTTACAGGAGTGTGGCTGTTGGTGTGGGGATTTTGGGGCATTAGGTCAGCACTTGGAATATGCTGACTCCGGCTGGTATTGTTTACAGTCATCGTTATTTAAATGTATACGACTGATTTCCTCGGCGTCAGTACCCAGTGGTATAGGAATTAACCTGCAAAAGTTCATGGATGTCAGAATTACGCCAGAATATGAATTATGGACGTAAAAGTTAAGTACGCGGGCGGTATAACGAACGAGCCGCGCGCAAAAGTACAAATTAAATGGAATAGCATGCAATAATAACGTGACTAACTGATTCATAGGAAGTGGTATGCTGTTTGAGCGTGTGGAATGGGTGTGCCACAGGAGGGTGATGATGCGAGGAGGCAGCCTGCACATGATGATGTGGAAGCAAGATCTCCCCGATTATTGCTAGGAAGCAACATCGCACTGAGAGAGTCTCGGTTGATTTCTTTTCCTTATGTTACTTAGATGTTTCAGTTCACAACTGATTGCCTCGGCTGCCAACAAGGAGATTCAGAACCATTTACCTTTCCACTGTCCCTATCATTTGAGCACTGGTGGCATTCCGGCTTTTGGGGGGGGGGGGTATGTAATGGCGTGGTCGCTGCACTGGGAAAGGATGCAGCAAATAACAAAGTGCAAAGCTACGCACACGTCTAAATGTTTGCATGAATTGCTCGGTGTTGTTCATAAGACTTAATCAGTGGTACGCACAATGGATCTTATATCCCCAGGTGAAAGCATTGGCGGTAGCCCGGTCTACCATCGTAGACTGGGTCTCGCAGATCACCTCTGAATTTTATCTTGAGTAGCAAAATCGACAGATCTCCACCAGAGGATCCTGGATCATACTTTCGATACTGAAAAGTCCGTTTTCAGTTGAGCGATAGTAGGCATACAAGACAGGTGAAATTGGCTGTGTGCTGTTCCCTTAGCATGTAATGGGCAAAGGTCAAGACCAGCCAAGTAGGACATTGTGGGGGTCCAATCTCAAGTAATAAAGTACAATCGATAGATCGCGATGAGGTTCACTCAGAATATGTATTTTTCATGCCAGGAACTGTCAATATTTGGACGGTAAGGGTCGAAACCCGGTACTCCCCAAAGCCAAAAATCAATAGCTTCACCAAAATGTGCTTTTGTGCTACGATAGATTGGGCTACTGCCAATGCTTTCAGCTCTTTCTTTTTAAGGGAAGAATATTGGGATTGGGTGGCACGCAGCTGTGAAGGCAGGACTAAGCTGCATGCATTCCCTGAGACAGCTGTTTAGGTAAGTTTTTGGTTCTTCCATGCACGTCAACCACCCTCTCCGTATTGTAAGGTGGCCCGTTGCGCTGTGTTGGAGAGTGGGTGGGGTGACATGCAGCTGCGTGCCTGAATTCAGGTATTTACGGCTTTTCTCTTTTTGGACATGTTTATGTTTGCGGTGACACTGTGGTGCTATCCCTGGAATGCTTTTGAAGAGACCAACCTAGAACTTCAAGTATTTTTGCTCATTTTAACCCTCTGAAAGAATTTCACATTATCGGTATTCTCTGAATATAGTTTCAAGTAACGCATGCGGGAGAGATCGGGCCACCATGCCTTGGCCTGCAATGTGGAAGGTTGTCTACGGCATGGGTTGACTAATCCGATTTTACAAAGGGTTCCAAACTCGCCTAATCTTCCTTGGAGGACCCACTTGCGTATAAGGGTCAGTTGCTCTTGTTAAGGGGTCCGAAAAATTAAAAGAGATTTGATACGACTGGCTTGTAAAGATCGGATTTGTTTGTTAATTGAGCACCAGCTATGATGCTAGGGACATGTGGGTAGGCTGGTTGCCTAACGAATCTGAATGACGGAGTGTTTTAGTAAGTGTTTTTAGTAAGTTGTGAGTAATTCGTAGATAGGGGACTTGGACCAACCCAATCGGCTCGATGGGCGAGATTGGTGGCTGTTAGTGTTAAGAACTTAGTGTACGAGTACCGGTACGGTTAGCGTACTACCCTGAGGGTGTCTGACTGAGCTACTTTTAGTTGCGTTTTCAGCATTCTTCAGGCCGGTGCGCGATGCATGCCGGCGTACGATGATGTCCGCCTGTGTGTTGGCGGACCATGCCTTAAGCAGGCTAGATAGGCAATGATCCGCAGTTGTTTTTCTTTGCCTGCCTCCCAGCCTGGAGGCTTCTTGCTTCTGTGCGCGGATTGAGAAACCTTTAGGCCACTGTTAACTGCTGCATTTGTGGCAGGGCTCCACTTGTTGTATCAAGCAAATGCTGGTCTTCTTGGGAGCTTAGTGATCTTAAGTGATTTTAGCCTTATGGGATATTGAGGGCACCATTTTCCTGTTTTCCTTTACTTCTTTCCCCATTCCGCTGAATATGGTTACAACCCTGCCCCTGTTCTTATGTCATTGGCGTCGTCACTGTCTGCAGGATGCTCTCACCCCACTTCATCACGGCTCCATGGGAGGCCACCTGGCGGTTGTGCAGCACCTGGTGGGGAAGGGCGCCAACAAGGACGCCCAGGGCAAGGTCAGTGGCAGGTTGATGACCAAGAAGGGGACGGTGGGCCTGGCTGTGAGACCATGGAGCGTCTTTCCACGTTGCATGCAGGTTTCACACGTTGAGCGCCCGTGGGGTATTCATTCTCCGGCATCCTCCCAGTTGCTCGCCGTTGTGTTTTCTTTTTTTCCTCAACAAGGCTTTTGCATTTGTTGGGAATATTTTCTTTTGTTTAGGCAGGTAGGGCGTGTGAAATTTGTGCTAGCATCACCTGTTGCGGTGAACAAACCATCGATCTTACGCGCAACATTGCCCCACTTGCAGCGTGTAATGTGTTAAACAGCGTAAAGCGCGCTGGTTCGTCGCGTGCTGCACGCGGTTCCCTGTTTATCATTGGCTCAGAAGAGACTTGGTTTTACTTGGCTGTAGGTCTGCAACAGTGTGACTATGTGGAAGATGGTGGGTGGGATCGGCAGCTAACTTGCTTGCGAAAGGAGAAGTTGTAAGCTTCCTGTGCCATCACCATGTGTGGAATGGATCCTCAATAAGAAGGTGGTGATGGAAGCGGCCCGCATGCCATGTCAGAAGCTGAGTGCCCAGAGTGTTGACACCAGAGAAGGTGACAAGTGGGACAGCATTGGTGTGGTTGCACAATGCTATGTCAAGGCATCACTTTCAAAGGAGGAAAGCTGCTGCAGTGGTGTAGTTCCTGCTTGGCATAGCACAGTATTTAGCAGATTGGTTTTAGTATGCACTGTGGTGGCTGGGATGCCGACTTTCCTGACAGCTTG
The DNA here is from genome assembly GCA_009746045.1 of Mesostigma viride. Taxonomy (NCBI): domain Eukaryota; kingdom Viridiplantae; phylum Streptophyta; class Mesostigmatophyceae; order Mesostigmatales; family Mesostigmataceae; genus Mesostigma; species Mesostigma viride. The sequence goes on along the minus strand of RPFO01000165.1, from coordinate 4,314,550 downwards.
CTCGTGGAATGCTGCCTTGCATTAGCTTCACGCCAATCATGGAGGTGATGCCGTGATGACCTTGAAGTGGTGTGTATGGATTTGACATGTGGCGGACAGTCTATTACACCTCACTGCAGCTGTTTGTGACTACATTTGTGGCTGCGATTGAGATTGTTGCCCATGCAGTGCACGGTACTGGCATTTCTTTGTGGCCGCCGCCAAGTAAATTGCCATTTCGGGCAGGGCCTCCCTGCTAGCAGTACATGGCTGCATGACTCCGCACATGCGCCTGGAGATGTATCATATGTGGCTGGATTTGGTTATCTCATGTCCCCCCCCCCGGAAACCCCCCTGCTCCCCGCCCACCTTCCCTGTACCCCCCCCCCCCCCCTTGGCATTTTGGAAACCCTGGCATTACTGAGGGTCTGAATTTATGGAGCAGATTTTTGCAATCTGTGAGCAATACCCTTCCTACTGTATTGCTTCGCATTGGTGTAAACAGGAATGTGTGGTTGTCTCCTCGATACATCTCAAGTGACGCTCTAGTGACTCTGTGGGTGGTGATATAGGAAATTAGGAGCACGCAGGCCGAGGTATGCGCTGAAGCCTACAAGGCGCGGAATGCATTGAAGCTGGCTAGCTGCCTACGGGTCTTGCTCGAAACTGATATCCATGCTGGCATGTCTACGGACGTGTGGATTGACTTTGAATGGGATCTTGCGCCCGCAGACCGGCAATACCGCGCTGCATCTGGCAGCGAGAAAGGGCCACACCGAAATCGTGAAGCACCTGATTGCTTCGGGTGCCAACAAGGAGATCCAGAACCAGGTACCATCTTCACTGTTCCTGTCATCTGAGCGCTGGCGGCGTTCCGGCTCTGTTTTTGGGTGTTTGCAATGGCACGGTTGCTGCATGGGGAAAGGATGCAGCGACCAGGGTGGGGAGTGCAAAGCCACGCGGAAGTGCATCACCATACGGCCCAATCGTTGCCTTGATCCTTGCTAGTTGGCTTGGTGATGCCTATAAGGTAGCAGTCCAGCAGCGCATCAATAAACACGCAGACTAGCAGACCAGCAGCGCACGCAATCCATCTTCTTTTCGAGGTTCTTTCCTCCAGTCGAGGATGGCAGCTCTGGGCTTTGGTCGCTTGACACACAGCCGCGATCATAGGAAGTAAATCCTGACCGAGCAACAGCACTCCGCTGCGGCGATATCCGTACTGAAGTGTTTGGCCCTTCCATGTTGGGGACATGCCCCCTTTGTGCTGTCAAGGCAACCCGCTGCTTCTATTGGAGTGGGGGTGGCCGCTTGAAACTACCTGTGTTTGGACACTTGTGTTACACATCGGAGTTTTACGATAGGAGTAAGAAGTAATACTTTTACAACCTTAAACTCCAGGGTAACCAGACTCATATTGAAAAACGTTGACCGAGCACTTACAAAAGGTGGGTTACTTTTTCCTCCGCCATGCTCTTATAAACACAATGCGCTGGTCAAAAGGCTAGACTAAACCGTAGGCTGGGTGGGAAAAGTTGGCCGACCTTAGCTAGATTGTGGCTCTGTAACCTAGCTATAGCGAATAGCGGCTATCCCTCCATATCACATACATCTCAGAAATTGTGTTCAGAGAACCAGGAATCTTTTGCTGGCCAGCATGCATTAGCCCGCTTGCACTATTTATAGGCAAATTTTCTTCCTGCGTCCTGTGAAATCTGCGTAACCAAACCCCATCCGCACCCATTGGATCGGCATCACCACTGTGTGCAGGATGCCTACACCCCGCTGCATGAGGCGTGTGTGGGAGGTCACCTGGCGGTGGTGCAGCACCTGGTGGAGAACAGCGCCAACAAGGACGCCAAGGACAAGGTCAGTGACAGGTTGATGGCTGTGGCTGACAGGCGAAGTTGGGCGGGAGAGCTCGTGAGCTTCTTACACAGCCCACTCATATATTGCATGGGTGGGTTATCCATTCTTTTGTTTCTTTGGTTCAATAGGGTGCCGTCGCCTCCGATTTTTCAGACAATGGTTTGCATTTGTTTGCAGACATGATCTTTGTGTTCCAGGCATTGTTATCATAGAGCCAGCTAAACCTGGTATTAGTATACCCCAAATAGGAGGAAAAGTCATCTGTGCCATATTTGGTGCGCGATGGCCTAAACGGCAGTGATTCATGAAGAGGGGGGGTGGGGGGAGGGGGGGAGGGGGTAGCAGGCCCCAAAGTGTTATCAGGGTTTCCGTTGTTGATTCAGGGAGTTGTGAGCATTTCGTCAGCAGTTGTTGCGTCAGTAGTTCCACAGAGGCCTGCGCTTTCACACGGTTGGCAATCTCACTGAGCCGTCTCTATATTGGGGTGTATACAGTTGTCAGGCAGACGACTAACGGCGATGGTTAGGTGGTAGTTCCAGCTGCCCAAACTGTACAATATGTTTACACCAGTTGGAGGCCGTTCAGCACATGAGGTTGCTTTGTATTCCTGACCCTAGAGAGACTTGGCTCCTCACTATTAAGGCATCACTACTGGTGAGATGGTTTGACTTTGTGGACTGTAGGGGGTGGGTCCGTTCGGCAGCTGATGATATGCTTGGCTGGCGAAAGGGAAGTTTATACAAAACCCGCGTCTTTGCCGTCGCAATGTGCAGAACATGTGCCCGTAGGAGGGTGCTGATGCGGGTAGGCAGCGGCCCTGCATGCGGTGATGGAAGCTGCGGGGAGGGGACCACAGACAGGCAGCATGTTCCAGTCCCATTGAGATGCCACATGCTGGAGTTATCCTTGTTGTTGTTGTTGTTTTCTTGGCAATAAGTCTAGCTAGCAATGTGGATTTATTGCTCCTTTCAGCAACCTGATGCGCTCAGCCAGCAACCAGCCATGGAGGCGGCTTTGTCGCAGCGGCCGGTTTAGGGCAGTATAAGGGAAACGTGACGATATGCCTGGCCCAAGCAGAATACAATGACATTAATGTCAATCTATTCTAACTAACCGTACAGGGAGAAATCTGTGTGACGGAGAAAATGTGCTTGATATTTGTTTCCAATCTCTTAATACAGCATGTGGAGCTGGGCACTCCCTACCATTGCTGCCGTTGCTTGCCTAACGATGCGAATAGCGAAAGGCGATGCTCAAATGTGTTGCAACTTGTTAACAGCATGTTGATTCCGCGTCACAGTTGTTGCGTGTGCAGTGCCCTTGTGCAGATGCAAATGGTTGACACGCCTGCGCATGTGTGTGTGCTGTATGCAAATGTGTGTGAGTTGCAAGTAATTCACAGGACTATGAGCCTTGTCGCACTTTCCAACTGACGCAGAATGAATCATGAACCATAAATGCAGTGTTGTGTTGCTGTTGAATTAAATGATGTGCTTCTGGCAACAACTGTGCATGCGAGCCATGAAAATTGCTGATTTTGTGGGCGGCATGTTTTCTTTTATGTATGCATTTCACTCTCTGGTCAAAACAGAATGGGAAGACTGCGGTGGACCTGGCACAAGGCAAAGCTCGCGAGTTTTTGACCAAGAAGTAGCCCGGCACGCTGGCACGGTAACAAGTGAAGTCGACAAGAAACTCAACTGGTAAATCATTGCACCACGTTGCCGGTGCCATGGCGCATGTGGGCAACCTTTCTGGCTGAGTGGTCATTCAACTGCGTAGGAAGCTGGTGCAACCCTCATGAGGCTGAAGGGCTTGGCGTTAATTTTTTTCTGAGTGGATGAAAATGCAACTGCACATGGCCCTGGACAGATGAACTGGGGTGACAGTTTTGTTAAAAGAAACTATTCTGGTGTATTTCATGGCATTGATGCTTAAACTGACATTGACATTCAATTTGAGGTCTTGCAAGCCCTCTTCTGAGGGAGTATTCAGCATGCAGTTTACGACCACACCACACCACACCACACCACACCACTCCCTGTTGACCCGTCCATAAACTTGCATGGACGTACCCAAGGTGTCCATGATGGTTCTTGGTGACGGTGCCCAATCCATTGTGGGTATGTTGCATGAAGTCAGCCAGCCTGTGCTCAGATCGATAATCCATCTTGAGTTGGCCAATGTACGTGTGTTTTTCTATAGCTGGACACTAACGGCAATTCTCAAGTGTTATGCAAACTGTAACTGATTTATCATACTAGTAGTATATCTTTTGCCCAGAATTATTTGCGAAACGTTGTGACGAAGATGCTGATAGATGTTAGACAATACTTTTGGATACTTCGTCCTTGTGAAGGCACTATAATGCCAAGACAGATGGTATTCAATAGCATAACTTCACCATTTTCTTAACAAAGAAATCCGTTGTGGTTTCAACTGCGGCTTTTTGTGCAGCTGATCCAATGTCCTTGAATGTGCACTGCTATATCGGTTACGGCATCGTGGCAGGCCATAGTATAGGCCACACCATGCTGCGGTAAGAGCTAGCGGTGCATCGCATCTGAGTTTGCTGTAAAAAAGATTCCAAGCTATCAATGTTCTCGTAATATGTATGTTTTTATTTTAGAACTTTGGCACACGGTGTTTTTTCGCGTTCGTGGGGAGCTGGATTGGTCACTGTTTCCCAACCACCTGCCGGTATTAATTGTGTTTTCCATCCAAGGTCCCCAGCTTATGCGAGCAGCTAAAGGTTGTTATCGACTGTTTCATGGCATTGGGATGAATCTTCTGTAATACATTTCCGTGTAATGTCCCTACACCACTCCCATTGCCTTCCAACCTTTCCTGTTGCTATGTGTAATAATCTTCATATGTTGTGGTTGTGATCTGAACCGCCTGCCACATATACTTGCATACTATTATTATGTATTACATATTCTGGAGAATACCAAGACAATGCTGTGTTCTTGCCTCTGCGTTTGCATGCAGCGTCCTCACAATTTTTGTACGAATTTTTCGGTGTGATTGCTGGAATTTTCTTGCTGGACTTGTTCTGCATTCCATGCCAGGGAGGGTTTAGCGTGCATTTCAGCTTCCTCTCGCTGCTGCACAAGGCAACGAGAAGTGCAAAGCAGGGTCAACCATGGCCTTGAAGGTCCCTTGCACTTCCTGAGTGCCGGTGAGAGCCGCTGTATGTACCTGGGGGGCAAGGCGGGCATCAATGGTGTCCCTGAGCGCCTGTTATTCGGACATATTACAGCGCTGTTGTATAATGTAAAATCCGAGTATACATCGTATTTTGTGGTCTCATCAAAGGCCTGTGACAGGAAAATCCTCGTTTCCTGGTATAGGCACTCCGCCATAGCTTTTGCCTGGGTACAGATACGGCTCCAGTACAACAGGGTAGAATGTATGTATGCACGTGACTGCTTTGGCTTTCCCGCTGCCACTCATGGGGCTCACCGAGGTGCAGGCGCGTGGCTTCTCCTGCGTGGGCGTTAGTGCGTCTGCTAAGGTTGGTGGGTAGGACGGTTAGGACGGTTAGGACGAGGCCGTATAGTGGCTGAGTGGGGGGGGGGGGGAGGGCAGGGCTGCCCCCCCCCCCCCCCCCCCCCCGACGCCGGCGATTATTTTTGTTTCGAAAAACAAAGACGGCAATAGAAGTTCTATCATGTTTTTATGGGTGTCTTAGAAAACTGGATCATCATTTGTTTTAAGTTTATTCAATACTATTAGTCCCTGATGATAAACATGCTAGAGGCTGGTGATACTAGCTGGCTCTCTACTACTAAGTGGCTGAAGGCCTGAAGCCTGCATGCATGCGACACAAATTTACCCCTGAGTCCATTATGATGACAAAGTCGCGTAATAGCTAGCTCAATCACATTCTGTTCCTGGGTTGGCAGCAAGGTCCTCAGCAATCTCCTTGGGGCAAACCGATAATAGAAATAAAAGACGAATGCTGAAATGCACTTCATAAATGGACCTCTTGAGAGCGCTTTACCAGTAAAAGAATAGAATGGGGCGTTAGCGCTCTGCCAGAGGAACTACACAACCCCTGATGCGGAGCAACCCAATGATTAAAATGCAGCCAATGATTACCCAGCCCTGTCGAGAAAGGCTGACCTCTCCATACTGAAATGCAATTAGGTCTGCAGCCCGGTCCTCGCAAACCTTTGGGATCTCCTGCGACAGCCGTTGCGGTCCGTGCTGCTTGGTTGGACTAGAGTCAGATGCTGTCCTCTGGAATCTTTCGCGTCGGCGCCTTGGCCAGTCCCCGCTGGTCCCAAAGTTGTCGGGAAAAAAAAGAGTGACGATATGAAAAGTGTCACGCGTTTGGCGGTTACGAAAATTCGTGTTGAAACGGCTACGAAATGGCGTGTCGTACCTCGTCGCGCTGACGAGTGTCCTTTTCCTTAAGTCGTGCTATCTGTGCCGAGAGATTCCTTAAAGCGTTACATGTGTGCCGTGCGATTTGTTGGTTTGTTTTTTTGTAACGCTCGAGGCCACTTACGGATGCTTTGCGAGTTTCGGGTGGTGAATCAGGTAGGTTTTTTAGTAAGCAATTTTGATAGCCCTTCAGGTGTTCACAACTAAGAAACAGGTGTTGGAACTAAAAACCGGGTGTTGGAAGTAGGAGTTTCGTGAGTTGCACGATGCGATGTGGAGTCGGTCGGGACAAAAAAAATGATAACAAAATGATGACAAGATAAAGATCAGTACGGCTAGGACTCTCCTGAAAAATATCCACATGTCCGTAGGTACCATCATAATGTGTGTGCAGTGCCACTTGGCTGTCCCGTAACTCCCGTTCAGGCACTAGGTCCGCCTACGGCGCAAAGGCCAAGTTCGTCAGCAAAACTTCTACTACACTTACTTCCACACGGATTGCCTCGGCTGCCAACTATACTCTGGCCTCGTCACTGGGGCCGATCGACCGGGACGTCCGGATGATTTAATACCACAAGTTTAGTATGGATGGCATGTTGCATCCGTGCAACACTATCTACCCTACTGATCTGATTAAATTTAGCTGGGTATAGACGCAAGCCTGAGTTGGTTTTGGGTCATAGCAGGGTCATAGCCATAATTTCCTATCTGTTCGCGTCCCTCGCCGCCATGCACTGTACGCCGGTGTTGGCTAGCTTCACCACCGTGCTCTAGCCTCCCTGCCGAGTCCAACCCCGGGACACCCGCTTAAAACTAGGGGGGTCGGGGGGGGCGGAGCCCCCCCGCCTTGTTGCACTTAAGTAATAAAATTAGTCTCGTGAAGTACGGCGAACACCGCCACTTGGCGGCGTTCTATGATGGGATGCCCCGTCACTGTGTCTGATCGATGTTGTTAGGCAGGCTGCGTAGACTACAGTTTGCTGGCCATCTAGCCCGTACTAATCAGGTTGATACAGATGAGGGCCCTGCTGGTTTCTTGCAGACTGGCCAGCCCTGGAGGTATCTTCTTACATGGTCAGGCCCTGACAGGGTTAGGCGACGCGGTGGCCAACATTGGACACCCCGCAGGCCGCAGTACTACTATGATTTTAGCTGACATGCAGAGCAAAGACGCTGTTGGCGTCATCCGCTCAAACCCTCTCACTCAGATATGGTCGGATATGCAGGATAAGCAGCGCTGGGCGGGTCACATTCTAAGACTACGACCCCCCAACTGTGGGTCCTAGGAAATATAAAAATCATGGTAGGCATTGTTTGCGTGCAAGATAAGCTCGAGGCCTTACTTGAGGCCCATATTTTAGACAAGCTGTTGACATACATGTACATATTGACGTCTTGGGGAGACGTCCACTCCGGCGCCACTCCATCACTAGGAACTCGCTACTGAGAAAACTGAGATTTCCTGAGATTTCCTGAGATTTCCTGAGAAAAAAACTGAGATTTCCTGAGATTTCCTGAGATGTCCTGAGATTTCCTGAGATTTCCTGAGATTTTCCTGAGATTTCCTGAGATTTCCTGAGAAAGTGACCTGAGATTTCCTGAGATTGGCCTGAGAAAATTGGCTTTTTCTCAGGAAATCTCAGGAAATCTCAGGGCTAAGTGGAAACTGAGATTTTGCGTGGACACTGAGATTTTTTTTTCTCAGGCTGAAAATCTCAGGGCATTTTCTCAGGCGCTTAAAATCTCAGGGCATTTTCTCAGGCATGCCATTGCCAGAATTAAATGTGTATTCTAACAAGCATAACACCATCATGCAATAAATCCAACAATTCATTAATGAATTAAATACGTTATTAGCACATCTTGTGGTATTAGGCGTGGCATTCATGGCATCACGCTGTTTGATAGTAATGAACTTATGTTTCATTGTGGCATTCTGTGACTCATCATTTCAATACCATCAAAATATAAAACATCGACTCAAAACTGCTCTCATCCTATTTCTGGATTGCTAGCTGATGGCTCATGGCCATATAACAGCTGGCATGCCAGAGCCCAGCAACGGTGGTTTCACTCAATATTGATGTGTACGTCTTCTCGTCGAGCTTGTATGCTCCACGATCTGCATCAAGTCATCCCCCAAAGAAAGAAAGCATACAGAAAGCAAGGAGTTAAATTTACAAACATGATAATAATGCCATATGCAACATGATATTCCAAGAATGATATAGAAGGCGGGCATGCTGCCATGCATTGCGTGACTGCGTGCAGGCGTGCAGCTAGGTGTGCGTGCGTGGGCGAGTGCGTGCAGTTGTGCATGAGTGCGTTTGTGCAGGCGTGCCTTGGCGGGTGGGTTGATGGCTGTGTGCAGGCGTGCGTGCGTGAGTGGGTGCGTGAGAGTGTGCAGCTATGTGTGCGTGTGCGTGCACTTGTGCATGTGCGCGTTTGTGCAGGCGTGCCTTGGTGGGTGGGTTGATGGCTGCGTGCATGCGTGCGTGCGAGGGTAGGTGCGTGGGAGTGTGCAGCTAGGTGTGCGTGCGTGCAGTCGGTGGGCGTGGTGAAGTCTCCGGGGTGTCGCTGTGGACATGGGTGGGGCACTGGACTCGTGGGTGATACCGTTGTGGGAGGTGAATTGGGTGGGTACTCGTGGTCCTGGGTATTGTAGAGTGTGTGTGTGTGTGTGTGTGTGTGTGTTGGACTATTGGGGGGACCCCCCCCTTTGGCGGGGGTCATGGGGGACATTGTTATGGGTTGATTATGTAGTAGTTGTGAGTCGCAGTTGTAGGTAGCTCGTGCGTAGGTCACAGGTTCGTGTGAGGGTTGGGGATGCTTGGGTTGCGTGGGTGGCTTGGGTATGGTACGTAGGCGGGCTTGCCGGTGGTCGGTGCAGCAGTGTCAGTTATGGTTGAGTGGACAGCTGATTGGTTGCCCCGGAGGCCGGGGTGGATGGTTATGCTTCACGTGGATGGTGGGGTGGAGTCATCGTATGTTGGGGCAGCGGGGGGCGGGGTGGGCGGGGTGCAGTGGTGTAGGGGAACCTCGTTGTGGGGCGGTAGGTTTGTTTAGTAGGTGGTTTGTTATGTTGGTGTGGAAGGTGGTGTATGTAATACGGAAGGGTGGTAGTCAGATAGGTTGGTTTGGGGGGACTCAAGGTGGATGGTCGGGTGGGTCATCGGATGGTTTGGGGGAGGAGGGCGGTGTTACGGTGTTGTGGGGGACCTCAGCGTGGGGGCGAGAGTAGTCCGTAGTCAGGTGGGGATGGATAACGGCATGTGGATGTCTGTGACGTATATTTGTGGGTGGGGCGGGTATGGAACAGGCAGGGGAGTGGGGCGAGTGGGAGTTAGCGGGGTGGAGGGTGCTGGCATTGTGGCGGGATGGTTGGAGGCACACGGACACACGTAATGGCAAGAGTAACTGCATGCATAGCAACATTGGACCAGCTGTTCCTAGAACATCTGCAACCCTCAGCATGCAACAACCAACAGCAACTGACAACTGCCGACAGTGACAACGTTAGCAAGATGTGACGCCAAGTCCACTGGAGACCCCGATGTAATTTCAGGTGGTTCCCAGTCCTGCCGTGTACTTCACTTAATTCGGGGCCGCACACTTCGTTTGGTGCAGCAAGGGCTCGTGGCCGGTATGGTGGTAGCCGGTAGGCTTGATTGCCATGGATATCCGGCGTGGCGGAGGGGCCGCAGGGAGCGAGGCACCATGGAGGAGGCGATGGAGCGATTGAAGAAATGTAGGCAGTAGCCCGGTGCCCAGCAGCAGCGGAAGTGGAAATATTGCTTGACGCGGTGCGTGCGGTGGGATGGGTAGGCACTGCCTGCCATCACCCGGACATTTCCTGTTACGGCACAGCCCGCAGTCGGCCATATTGGAGCAGACGGGCCTTGCTGCGAATCGAGGGCGTGATATTGCACGGGAAAAATCATGCCGAGAGTCTCAGGGCGTCTCGCATGGCGACAGCTGCAGCGTGAGGGCCGACAAGCTCGAGATGCAGGTCTCGTCGGTACATGTGGGCCACTGGTGAGGTCGCCAATGTGATGGAGCCCTCTCCATCGTGCCAGTCGGACATCACTCAACAGCCAACAACGATCTTTTGTGCGACCAGCAGCCTCCGAATTCCCTAAGTCCGGACTCCGGACGCAGCGCCCCTCTCCAACGGACTGCACGCGGAAATTTGAAATTCAGCCCGAAGGGCACGCGCCGCGCCAGAGCTGGCACAGGAAGTGGACGTTGCACGTGAATTGGAGAACGCCACCGTGACAAAGACCAAGGCGATAACGGCAGGTACGCAGCCTTGGCAGCGCCATAATTTTACTTGGACACCATGCGCGGTGCTGTAGGCAGCCATATATATATCATTCACAGTGACTCGATGTAAAGTCGGGTGGTGTAATAGCGACATCACCGGGCCCGCTACGTTTTTTGTAGCGGGCCCGGCACCAACCAAGTGACGTGACTCTGCCAGATGATGATTTGATAACGCAGATGATTTGATAACGCAGTTCAGCATTATCAAACGTGAACGTCAAGCACTCAATCGGCGAGTTTTTCGTGAGCCAGGAAGCGCTCTTCTCTAGGTATTCCTGTGGTTTCGCAGTTCCCTACATCTTGTGAGGTACATAGGGACAGTTTAGGTGAGAATACCAGGCCCTCTCTCTCTCTCTCTCTCTCTCTCTCTCTCTCTCTCTCTCTCTCTCTCTCTCTCTCTCTCTCTCTCTCTCTCTCTCTCTCTCTCTCTCTCTCTCTCTCTCTCTCTCTCTGTCCACTATCTCACTTTCTCGGTCCAAAAATCAAGCCATCACTCACAAACAGCCACGCGACTGCTGTGCTCTCACGCCGTCTCATTACACACAACTGATTTAGGTAATGCAACGTTGTTGGCGCGTCAAGGCGTCGGGTTTCATCTCACTTAAGATCGTTGTGTGTTCCCTTTGCTGCTTTGCTGGATAACGCATGTTTCCCTTGCATGCAGGCAATCTACCTAACACAACCATGGCGCACACATCGGCCAGCCCAGCATGGCGGGGAGGGCACCTGCGGACACAGATTTTGTAGGCTCTGAGCCCTCATCACATCGCTGTAGCACTGGACAGTCTCCTGCGGTAAATTTCTAGAAAGTCGTCCATTAATTTCAGCAATGATCGCTGGGACAGCCCTACGCGGATGTTATACTGCATTTGTAAGATGCTTGTGGCTGTGCATCTTGCCCGCCACCCTCGGACTGTGATTGAGTGCACTTCTCCTTCATGTGTTTTGTCAGTACAGTTTGTCATGCTAATGTAATGCAGAAAACCGCAATTCAGGCAGCAAGGTAGCAGCCATGTTGATTTTGATGATGATGATGATGATGACTTGGTTTAGGTGGTCTTTTGAACTTGTTGATTTTAATGAAATAAGTTTACCTGTGCGTGGTGTTGATTTGTCAGTTTGCTACGCCTTTGGTTGTCATGTTGACGTTTGTCATGTTAACATTTGTGGACATTTTGTCATGTTAACAATTTTTTTGGCCTTCGTTTGTTAACGTCTTGACATTTCTTGACACATCACCTTGGTTTGTCAGTGTATTGACATTTTTTTCCGTGTTGATATGTTGATATTTCAAAGATTGTCAAGGTTTTGTCAACCTTTCAACATTCTGTCAAGGTTTGTCAAGCCTTTGATGTTATCATGTCAAGCTTTTGTCAAGTTCTGTCAAGGTTTGTCAAGGTCATGTCAGTTGATATGTCAAGAATCTATATTACTAATTTGGCAATGTAAGGTAATCCGACACTATTCAGGGCATCACCGAGTACGCGGCCAATCCAGAAGGGGCGGACTGACTGACCACCAATCCGCGCCAAGCGCACGGAAGAACTGCCAACCAATCCGCGCAAAGCTCCCAGCGAGCGAAGCGAGCGGCCGCTTTAGCGGCCTCCTCTCTGGAGGGCAGCGAAGGAGACCGTCAGTCCGTCACGATTCCTCTCCGGAGTGCAGCGAAGGAGTACGCTTCTACGAACTACAGTATGCGTCTACAGCGGGCAGCGGGCAGTCCCTCCATGGTCTCTCTACCGCCAAAAATTGATTAATTTTTTTTTTTTTTTGGCTGTGTGAAGCCAGCGGGTCACACTAGAACTATTTGACAATTCTTGACAAACAATTGTCAAAGTTTGTCAACACTCCGTTCCTAGTGTGGCAGCGAGGATGGCATGCCTGCACCAAGGAAGAGGAGGGGTAAGCAGCCTGCAGCAGAAACTGATTCCTCCATCTGCAGCGGCAGTGATAATGGTAGCCAAGAGGATGTGGCTCCACCTAGCAGCGACAGTGATGACCCATGCAGCTACAATGCGTCTGAACCTGCACGGGGAAGCGTGGACGGAGGGGGAGAGGAAGGAGGCAGCCTGCAGCAGAAAATGCTGCTGATTCTGCCCGTGGTGGCGATGGCCGCGAGTATGCGGCTGAACCTACGCGGGGGAATCGTGGGCAGAGGGGGAGAGGGGGTAGGCAGCACAAGAATGTGGCTGAACCTAGCCGGGGCGACCTTGCACCAACGAGGAGAAGTGCAAGGGCGTATGGAAAAGTGAGCTACGCTGAAGCAGATTGTAGCAACTCGTCTAGTGACTGAAATTGATGTTCTTATTAAACTTGAAGAGCTGTACTCCAACTGCACAAGAAATTATTATAATTTGTAATCAAAGTGATTTCTGGTTGCGTGGTATGAATGCGATTTCTCTGTGTGCATGAGGTTTCTCAGTTTTTCTCAGGCCTTAAGTTTCCCAGATTTTCTCAGGCAGCAACCTGAGAAAAAACCGGGCTCCTGAGAAATTTCGTTCCTGAGAAAAAAAAATCTCAGGCCAGGCGACTTTCTCAGGCTGATCTCAGTTTTTTCTCAGTTTTCTCAGTTTTCTCAGGTGATTTTCTCAGTTTTCCTGAGAAAACTGAGATTTTTCTCAGTTGATCTCAGGAAATCTCAGGACATCTCAGGAAATCTCAGGAAATCTCAGGCAGCCTTCCTGAGAAAACTGAGAAAACTGAGAAAAACTGAGAAAAATCTCAGATCTGAGTTCCTAGTGATGACCACTGCCGCTGCCGGTGGAGCAACCCCGCCCTACCCCGGATCGTCAGCGTGACCTCTTCAAGGTCGTCATTCTGACGATCCTGACCTACGGCGCCGAGATCGCCTGGACACTGACGCAGGAGCTGGAGCAACGACTTGACGGCAATGTCACCAAGATGCTGCGCAAGGCCCTTAAGATCCCCTTGGTTTGCACATTAGTAATGAGGATTTGTACGCTGATTTGCCCAATGTTTCCCACATTCTTTGGCACAGGCGCCTGGGCCTAGCCGGGCACCTGGCCCGCACAATCGGATCAGGTAGACACATCAGATAGACTAGCTGGCACCAAGCCCGCCCAGCCTGGGCGATATGTCCTCACCTGGCGTGCCCCCGGCCGCGCGCGGCAGGGCTGCCACCCGTGGACTTTTCGTGATAGACTCGGCATGGACATGTGCTACCCTAGACGTGACGGGCTCACCCCCGGGCAGCCTCCTGTTTTGTCTGTAATATGGAGGCAGATATTAATTAAATAATTAATTAATGGAGGCAGATGGCACGCAAGGATAGATGGCAAGTAGTGATTCGAAGGTGACCACCCCCAAGTCTGTGGGGGCTCCGCGTGTGACCGCGTATGGCATTCATAGCGATTCGGGCCGTGGTGCACACAACCCTGTAACTAGCACCTAGATAGCTTACATAATCCATTCCATCCCATGTGACACACGCTGATATAATTTTCTACAGCTATCGCTCAATATTTCCGAAGATACCGGCACCGCCCTGCCCAGCAAATATCGCTGTTTTTTCAGCTCGATATGGCGGAATACGACTCATCCCAGCAATCACAAGCGTCCGCGGCCCTGCACCAACTCGCTGATGAAGCCATGGCGTCATTGGAAACACCCTTGCACGCTATGCTGGACGCCACTGTCAGCATCCAGCCGCTCCACTCCACCGCTCCGCCAAACAGCGACCCTGCCATGGATACCCGCAAAGAGGCCTTTTCTGCCGAGGAAGCTGCCGCATTTTTACCTGGCAAATGGCCAGGCCTTAACGCCATCATGCGCCTGTCCCGAGCTGCCGCCCTCACCATCCTGCACCTGGCTGCCGAGAAAAAGTGCGAGATCCGGGACTGCAACCAACAGGTTACCCACCTGTCGGACTTTCTCCACGACAACCCCGACGACACCGACCTCTGCCTCGCAGTCTGGTGGACGTGCTCCCGTCTTTCCGACAGCGCCCTTGAGCGCTTTGTCATGGCCTCTCTGGACCTGGGAGCCGACCCCACTGTTGCTGCCGCCATCAACATCACCGCCAAGCAAGTCGCCAATACCTGCTTCGATCACCTCCCTCCCTCCTCAACGCTGCCCTCAACCCTGTCCACAACCACCTCGCCACCCACCACGCCCATTCCTCACACGCCGACACCTCCATCCACTCCGCCATCACCCACATTGCAGCAGGGCTGCAGCAGCAGCAGCAGCTCCTCCACCAGCTCCAGCAACAACTTGCCGCCTCCATAACTCCTGCCAAGACCACCTATGCCGCCACGCTTCAGAACCCTACGGAGCTCATCAACGAAATCAAAACAGCCGTCAAGGCCAGCACAAGGGATGCTATGCACGAACCCATTCGCTCATGCAGTATTGTGGTACGTGGCGTCCCCTCGAACGTCAACGATGCACGCCTGGGCACCTACCTCCGGGGCGACCCCTTCCTGGGGAAGCTCGGCGTGGCCCAAAGCGTCGTCATCAAAACGGCACGACGGCTCGGCGGCCCCACCGCCCCTGTCTTGGTGGAATTCCACCGCAAGGAGGACAAACTGCAGGTGCAGAAGGCCCGCCGGAACCTCCACGATACCCAACTGAGCATCGACGATTACTATACCCCGGAGCAGCTTGAGGCCCGGGCTGCCGCTTTGAACCGGCCGGAGGTCCACGAGGCTCGGGCAGCCAAGCAGGCCAACCCGCAACTACGGTGCAGCATCTATGCCCGCCTCTTTAATGGCGTCTTCATCGTCCGCATTAACGGCCAGGACCTTCCTCCAATGACGGCGACCCCCATGGATACCGCCGTGCCAGCGCCCCAGCCCCCTGCTCGGCCCCCGCCGTCACCGCCATCGCCACCGGCATCGACGGTCACCTGCTCCCCAGCACGTGTGGGGATCCGCCGGGGCAACTTCAGCTCAGGTATGGCTGCCAGGCTTGGCCGTCCCCCTAATAAATTCGTTCGCTTTGCACCTGAGCCGGAGCCCGCGCTGCGAACCCTTCTCTCCTATCAATGACGACGCTCGCGGCCCCGCGGCTCCGCGGCTCTAGCAGTGGGATCTGCCTAACTCCCCTTCCCGCCCCTTTGCCTTCGCAGCCCTCGGGCTGTCGGAGAGAGAGCAACGGGTCGGCAGTGAGCCAGGTTCGCCCCGCCTCGCGCGGCCGCCTCCGAAACCTCCTCAGACTGCACGCATTTCTTATGCGTGCAGACGCAGACTCATTCTACCTGGCCACCCGAGCCAACCGTCGGCGTCGCCTCGACGCGTTGGCAGGAAGAATCGAAACGGTGATTGAAAGCATAAGTCCCCAACCCGCCCCCCCTACCCCACCACCTCCACCCCCACCCCCATCACCACCCTGCTCCATCTCCGCCCCCACCCCCGCCTGCACCCCCCTTTTCGGTCAACGCGCGCCCTTGGTCATCGCCACCTTCAACGCCCGCACGCTCCAGCCCGACGCTGACCGCTGTCACTGCCTGCGCAGTGACGACTGTCAGTGCCATCGAGTCTCCAATCTTATTGGTTTCTGCATCGACAATAATATCGCCATCCTGGGAATCCAAGAACACAGGCGCACTGCATCGGCCCGCGGATCAACTGCCCTTGTTGCTGACGACATCGACGGCTGGCGGTTCTACTACGGAGGCGGCGACGGCACCGGGAACGGGGGCGTCGGTCTCCTCTGCTCCCCGCTCGCCGTACGCCACATGGGCGAACCCCAGCTGGTCAACGCTCGGCTCCTCGTGGCCACTTTTCATTCGATGGAGGGCCACTCGACCTACGCCCTGACGGTGGGCGTTGGTTACGCACCCCACTCCGGCCACCCAGAACAAGACCGCAAGGACTTCTTTGCAGCGCTGGAGAACCTGGCGAACGGCATCCCTGGTCGCAACTACCTCGCTCTGCTGCTGGACGCCAACGCCACGCTACCACCGGGTACTGGCGGATGTCAGCACGCCCCCAACGGTACGGTCTCCAATGCCAACACTGAACTTTTTGCTGATTTGCTTACGACATGCGATTTGGTCACTGCCAACACCCGCTTTCCACATAGTCCAGATGCTTTGGTCACACACACC
This sequence comes from Mesostigma viride, assembly GCA_009746045.1. Taxonomy (NCBI): domain Eukaryota; kingdom Viridiplantae; phylum Streptophyta; class Mesostigmatophyceae; order Mesostigmatales; family Mesostigmataceae; genus Mesostigma; species Mesostigma viride. Next base: position 4,297,917 of record RPFO01000165.1, on the reverse strand, counting down.
TCGCCAACTGGCACTGAACGCTGCATTGACTATGTTGTAATGCGCAAGCGTCATCAAGGATCTGTACTAGCTGCTCGCTCGCATGTGATCCCCCTGGTGCGCTCCGATCATCGCATCGTCACCGCCCGCATCCGCCTGCGATTCCCCTCGCCCTTTCGTAAGCACGTGGCACCACCTGATTTGCGCACACTTCAGTTGCTCGAGAAATCTGACGACGCTCTGGAGGACTTCCCTGAAAAACGCGCCCACAAGCGCGCCGCAGAGGCGTTCGTCGACGCGCTGGACATCCCGGCCAGCCACGCCCAGCTGTTCGCTGCCGGCCCGGCATCGGCCCTTCGGCACCTCGCTGACAAGCTGCCCGCGGCCGGGGCCCTACTGCCCCCCCGCCGCCCGCCCCGCTTCACCAGCCTGCACCGGCTCCCCGCCGTCATCCAGGCCCGGCAAGCCCTGCGCGACAACAGCGACCCCGCCCGCTACGCCCGCCTCAAAGCCGATTACCACTCGGCCATCCGGCAGGCGACCAAGGAGCAGGAGGACCTTCATGTCCGCGAGTACTTCGCCCACCTCAAGGACCAGCACGGCAAGTACGCCTGGACCCGCCTGCGTCACGCCCAACGGCCCGCCGGCGGCGCGCAGCCGGCGCCGCGGACGCTCTCTGGCTCACCGCAGCAGCAGCTCGACCAGTGGTATTCCTCCCAGTCCCGGCTGCTCGGCGCCCCCCCGCCGCCTCCGCCGCTTGGCCCTCTGGCGGCCGCACGCCTGGCAGTAGCACCGGCGGACGTCCCTGCGCCGCCCACGCCGCCCGCCGCTGAGCAGGACTACACGTACCCAGCCCTGACGGAACCCCTGGCCGACCCCAACGAGCTCCCGCCGTTCACCGAGCTCGAGCTGAGCACCGCCGCCAAGCAACTCCGCTTCTATGCCGCCGTTGGACCTGACCAGCTCCCAGCCCCGGTGATTAAGCTGACGGCGCTCACGGGGTTCCTGCTTGACGTCTGCAACCGGATCCTGCTTGCCGACGCGCCGCCGATTCCTGAGTGGCAGCACAGCTACCGTATTATGCTGTACAAAAACAAAGGTTCCCCTGACGACCCCGCCAACTACAGAGGAGTCTGCATCCAGAGCGCCGCACTTAAGTTGTTCATGCGCATGATCCTCAACCGCCTTCGTTCTGCTCTCGACTGTCACCTTGGGGAAAGTCAAATGGGCTTCCGTCCTGGGCGCAACACCGTCATGGCCATCTTCGTCGCGCGTCGCCTCTTCGAGGAAATCGCTCTCCTGCAACCTGGTGAGTTTCCCGCCATCCTGATCTTCGTCGACTTCATCAAGGCTTTTGATTCTGTCCTCTGGGACGCTCTATGGGCTGTACTTGCTCGCGCTCGCGTCCCCACTCCCCTGATTACCGTCATCCGCACGCTGTATGAGGGGTCGACCACTTCGGTGCGCACTCAACACGGCATTACCCCGCCATGCCCACTGCAGACCGGCGTCTGGCAGGGTTGCGTCCTGTCGCCGTACCTGTTTATTATTGTAGTGGATTATGTTATGCGCCAGGCACGTGCTCGCTTTGCTAGCATTGCAGGCCGTGCCCCTGGCCTAGCGATCACGAACGAGCTTGGGGAAGGGGGGCCGACTAACAAGCAGAATTTACTAGCTGACCTCATTTATGCCGATGACATCACGCTCATCGAGAAGCCGGAGTCCGGCTGCCCAACTTTGGCTGGACTGCCTGGCGCTCGAGGCTCGGGCGGTTGGTCTAGAAATCAGCCCCGAAACGGAGGCCCTGGCCCTCGGCATGGCAGGGCCCCCAGCCCACACTCCGCCTCTTAGACGATGCCGAGGTCAACTACCCTCCTTCAGGCCACTTCAAGCTGCTCGGCAGTTGGCTTCCCGACTGCGAGGACGACATGACGACACGGATCGGCATGGCGTGGGCGCAACTCCATGACCACCGCCGCTGGTGGAGCAACCCCGCCCTACCCGCCCGGATCGTCAAGCGTGACCTCTTCAAGGTCGTCATTCTAGCTGACGATCCTGGCCTACGGCGCCGAGACCTGGACACTGACGAAGGAGCTGGAGCAACGCCTCGACGGCGCCGTCACCAAGAGGCTGCGCAAGGCCCTTAACATCCCCTTTGGTTTGCACATTAGTAATGAGGATTTGTACGCTGATTTGCCCTATGTTTCCCACATTACTAGGCACAGGCGCCTGGGCCTAGCCGGGCACCTGGCCCGCACAGGATCAGGTAGATACATCGATAGACTAGCTGGCACCAAGCCCGCCCAGCCTGGGCGATATGTCCTCACCTGGCGTGCCCCCGGCCGCGCGCGGCAGGGCCGCGCGCGGCAGGGCCGCCACCCGTGGACTTTTCGTGATAGACTCGGCATGGACATGTGCTACCCTAGACGTTACGGGCTCCGTCACCCCCGGGCAGCCTCCTGGTTTGTCTGTAATATCGGGAGGCAGATGGTGCGCAAGGATAGATGGCAAGTAGTGATGAAGGAGACCACCCCAAAGCCTGTGGGAGCTCCGCGTGTGACCAAGTATGGCATTCATAGCGATTCGGGCCGTGGTGCCGGCCCACACCCCTGTAACTAGGACCTAGATAGCTTATACCATCCATTCCATCCCATGTTCCCCTCCCACTGAGTACTTATGCTCACGTGACGCAGTCTACGTGTCTATTAATTAATTAATTAATTAATTAATCCCATGTTCCCCTCCCACTGAGGACTTATGCTCACGTGACACAGTCACGTGTCTATTAATTAATTAATAATTAATTAATTAATTAACAGGATGGCGTACCATAATGTCATTGCGTCATCACACCAATATAAAAGGGCAAGTGAAGCTCGCACAACGCTTGGCATTCGCAACATCTATTTTTAAAAATGCAAATACGGTTTGTCGGTTCCTATGCTGAATGCTAATCAATTAATGCTGAATGCTAAGCTCAGCGGATACGGGGCCAGTCATGCAGGCAGGGATACGGGATTTCTAGCTACAACCATGTCCTATATGTCTTGGTGAGAACATGGCTCTTCAGGCTTATATTTGTGACGCACCTTGATCCTACCTAGAAGGCAACATCATATAACATGAAGAGTTTTTGTGTAGGGGGGAGGAGATTCAGCAAAAACTTATTATTAGTACTACTAGATTTATTTTTTCTGGACGGATTCCAGAAGGAAACCAAAAGGCGATCCAGGTGAGGGAAAACTTGAGGGAGGCTGAATGGGGGCATGATCATGTGAACTGTAACTGACTTTCTGGCCTGCGCTGGTTGTCTCCCAAAAAACGCCATGGGCAGGTTTGAAAAGTGACCATTTTCAAATCTGGGAGGGAGTCAGAACTGAATCAGAACTGATTCCCTCACTGATCAGGACGCCAAAGGTACTCTACTTCAATCCGGGGAGATAGTATCCTAGCCATGCAGGAGGGATGTCAACATGCAATATAGATTTAGGACCATGGTGCGTGCACTGAAGCCTTACACTGAGCTGGTAAGGAAGAAAGATGGTGACGAAAACCATGTCTCACGGACGTAACATGTACCAGGGATGCAAGCTTCCAAGGCCTTCAACTGCGTTCCAAGCTGGCCTTCAACTGCGTTCCAAGGCCTTCAACTGCGTCCCAAGGCCTTCAACTGCGTTCCAAGGCATGCCGCGCATCCAGCAACGTTCAACGCCTCACTCATGCAGCGACCTCTCCTGACCTTCCCGCGCAGTGCCACTTCCAACGAATCTGCACAAGCTATACTGTAGTAGTGTCGGCCAACGATTTACTACCAAGGCCTGGCATATCGTGGTTCAGCCATTGCAAGGCACCTTCATCCCGAGCAGCCGTGGTTCAGCATCCCTCGCGCGTCCGCCAGCTGGCGCTCCAGCACCGCCGCCCTGGCACGCTCCTCCGACAGCTGAGCGTCTCTCTCCGCCAGCGCCGCCTCGGCCGCCGCCGCCCTGGCCTGGGAGCATACGAGCTTCTGCGCGGTCTCAGAGAGTGTCTCGGACATCTGGCGTGCGAGTCAAACAACGGACCAAGAGCAAACAAACAAAGACGGATGATAATAAGCACAAGGTTGTAATAATCAAGATGACGCATGTAAGTATAATGATAAGCACAAGATTATAATAAGCAAGATGACGGATGTATAAGTACAATAGTAAGCACAACTGCACAAGGTTGTATTGAGCAAGATGACGGATGTAAGTATATAATAACAAGCAAAAGAATATCATAAGCAAATATAGTAACATTATAAGCAAGACATTTATAAACATTGCATACCAATAATCCCCAGCCCCCCACAGTAAGTACTTGCATGTCATGCGCATGGGCATGCCACGGAGTACTATGCTAATCTCATTAGAAAAATAATTACACAAAAGTTTTTATCCCCGCAGTAGATATACCGTGACAGACAGGTAGAGAATGCTGAGCCAACAGCTAGCGAATATAAGTGCCCGGTGCTAAGGGCCCCCAGCAGTAGACATACTGTGGCCGAGAGGTGGAGAGCGCTGAGCCAACGGCGAAAAGAGGTGCCCGGTGCATGCTAAGGGTACAAAGCCAGCATGCCCAACCCCGTATTGCCCGCCTCCCATAGTAGGTAAGAAGACTAGTGAGTGGTAGGGACAGCCACTGGCTAGTGAAATCATTATATCTACTATTATTATATCGTAGATTGATGGAACGTTGATATTATTGGAATGATAGATCGTCCATTATGATTGTTGTAGTTGTTCTATTATCGATCTAACCCATCTGTCTATCCGTTGTCGATGACAGATGCTAGCAATCAACAAGGGGAACATAATCTGGGACTGGTTACCGGCAGACCCGTCCCAGAGTATGCAAAAGGACGTGTGATGGAGATATTAATTAATGTGATGGATCCGTGAGCAGCCACAAGAGCAAAGTGGTCCGAGTGCTGGCTGCTTGCACACCAAGAAGGGCCCCACCCAGGGCCAGGCCCCATTCCCTAACCACAAGTGGGCGGATTGTTCAATCAATCGCGCCCCACCATTGCATAACAGTCTGGTCAGCGTAGCGGTCAAGGCAAACAATCAAAACGCCATTTCCATTTCTTTAGCTACTGGCAGCTGCAAGTACCGCTGCAATTAGCACTGTGGTGAACAGTGCCGCTATCGCTGTGGTAATAAAACACTGTCGAGGCTTAAGTCAATAGGCCGGGTAAGCCAACAGAACTGAGAAGATTCCCCAGGTTTGGGAAAGCTAGCGGAATACATTATTAATGCTCCCATCCGCATTTAATCACACTGCCCAGCAAAAAAACTTTGCCGGGCAACGATTAAGAGCTTGCCCGAACAGACCCTTGTGTGCCCAACATAACCCAAGAAACCACAATTACTGGTGCAACAAACAAACACTATGCAATACCTCTGTCTTCCTCTTCAGCTGCTTCGTCAGCACGCCCTGCACCTCCTGCAGCTGGCGCTCCAGCCTAGCCGCCCTGGCTCGCTGCTCCGCCAGCTGCATCTCTTTCTCAGTCAAGTCCTGCTGGGTGGTGACCGCCCTGGCCTGGGAGCGCCGCAGTTCCCTGGCCATTGCTGCGAACCAAGACGCCTCGGAGGTCTGGCGTGCTGGTGCACTGCTACGCCGCGTCTCTGATGTTGCCTCCGAGGCAGCCGGAGGTTCCGCCACCTGGCACAAGGGTCCCTGCTCCCCCTGCGACTTTCCCCTGAGATCGCTGACGTCCATAAAAGCGTGCAAAGACTTCCCGGCCGATGAGTCCGCATCTTCTTCCTCTGATTTCGGGAGCTGGGGCTCCTTGCCATCGTGCGGGATGTAGCCATCCAGCTTGGTGCTAAGCTCGGCGAATGTATGCTTCAAGCTGTCCAGTACCTGAACATGATGCTGGCAGCCGATTGGCTTGCATTCTCCCAGCGCTGACCACACCGCAGGTTTCTCCTGCGACTGTCATCAGGGCAGGACGAGGAACCAAAACGAATGCCGGTATTTCGATCCTCAATGACAAACACCGATGACAGAGGGGTGTCCTGCATCAGGGATGTACAAAGGAGAAAACACCTTGCAGCCCAGTATAGATTTGAAAATGATATTATTTCAATGCTGCTTATTAGATTGGCAGTTACAACACGCGATGCAGGCAACGCACCACTTAGCTTGGTCTGCTTACTTGGTTGCAAAACACCCCAAAGAATTGGACAAAGGACGCCTGACTATTGCTCAAAATTCGAGAAAAACGAGCACATAGCAAGGTGGTCGCCATTGCCTTCGACAGCATTGATGCACACAGACCTGGGTCTGCTCCGGGCTCCCGCCGGCCATCTGAATCGAACTAACGTCCTCGGGACCAGACAAAGAAATGCAGATGTGTTCGTCCTCGCGGGGGGCAGGCGCCGACGTCGACACGGTAGTCATAGCGCATATATTCTCGACACTGCCAGGAGGAGGCACAGGACCGCCGGTCAACAGGCCGCCATCAGCTGCAGACGCTCCCATAGCTTCGAGCCAGTGGGCCAAGGCGTAGACAAAGCTGTCTCCAAGCCCTCGCTGCAGTCTCCGAGGACCTGAAAGGCTTTGACAAGGCTAAGCTATACATGGTTTCCCAAGCGGGCGCTTCAGAGACAGGATGACGGGCAGACGATCAGAACTTTTGCGACAGAACCATCAAGCAGTGTGGCCCCAATCAACTATGGCGACTCTGACCGGCCACACCTATGTTGTCCGACGCCTCGATCGGATTTGCTGCTTGCTGCATCAGTGAGCAAGGCTCAATCCAAATTCATTTTGTGTATATACCAAGGCTTTCAGATGCAAGAGGAAACCTTGACATTAGACCGCAAAGCTCGGCGCTGGCGACGATACATGATGGCCGCTCATCAATTTAGGTCAACTGGGCACTGCGCCTTCACATTCTCGTCCAAGGGACTTTGAGGAACACTGTCACGATGGAGAATATTCACGTCCAAAATGGAAATAACGGCTCGACAGTGGTGTCCGCCGGCCGCCGGTATTGCGGCCATGCATGGACTATACGCAAGTCCTGAATTGCAAGGAATTCATAACATCCGATTTGGACAGTTCTGTCAATTTCTGCACATTGCCTGACAATTTCTGCATTCTGCATCATTGTCTTTTTGCCCAGTTTTTTTTTGTCGTTGTACATTGAAGAGTTAGAAGTTACACAGACGTTAATCAGGTGTTTTCAGATCTCGCAAATTTTATCATCAATGATTCCTCACTGGGCAGTGGGTGAGTAGATAGATGCGTGGAGACTGGAGACCACTCACCACAACGATGATACAGGTAATAACGATCCGTCAAATTCGTTGTTACCCCTGTACCAAACAAATTGCGTTGCATTGCTGGCAAGTGACAAGTGGCCTGTTGCGTTCCTGTCCACGTGTGTACACTTGTTGTTGCTGTACACGTGTGTACAGTAAGCAGTGCCACGCCAGCGGTTTACTGTTGATTTTGCCGCGTGCGAAGTGCGCACGTTGCAACAGGCCAAACAGCCTGCAATTAATTAACGGGTGTGTGCCACGCTGTGTGGTGAAACTGGGGATTGGGGAAACTGGGAAGACAAATGACCGGCGGGGGAACTGACCAACTCCCCAGACTCCCAAATATGTAGGTATACCACTAACTACCTACACAACACTGCATAATGACATGCTTGAGGTCGATAGTGAGTAGTGTGATTTGTGAACCGAATACCATTTGTGGTAGGTAGCATAGCCTTCGCAAAATACCGCATGCTGCTCGCATGGTGCAGCAATATGCAGTCGCAGCTTGTTCGCAGTTAACGCAGTCAGACTTTCCATAACAGTAAACGCGCTTGACCGCCACGTATTAGTCACGTGATGTTCTAAAATAATGTATGAATGTTCAAGTCGAAGGCTTCATAAGGCGACCGAATTCGTGTAGCATTTGGAGAAAAAATGCATGTGTAAGATGGCTGACCTTTTCGTTACACTTAACCTTAGAAAGCCAGGAGTTTTTATTGCTCTTCTTTAGGCCAACGCGACTTGTTATCCAGCTGAGTCGCAGCCCTTCGGCCATTACGACGGTACAGACGTACTTGTGACATCTGCTGTTATCTGTGCTGGGATTCTTGAATATTATTGGTGGTCGTTCTCCGGATTCTGATCACACATCAACCCAGCGGGATCAGGGGAAACAACACACCAGAACAAGTAAACTGACTTATGTGTTTTGCTTCTACTGTAGCCGCTTGCCATATTTCTTGTTTGGCGAAGTTTTTCTTTGCATTCCAGCTGCTTAATCTTTTTCACCGCTTCCGTGTCTTGTGCTGTGTTGCTTGCTGCTTTGCTATCTCGCTTATTATAGCTTAGTAGCTTGCTTGCATGATTGGCTTGCTTGGTGCTTGGCATTTCCCGCTGGCCTGCCAAGGGCCCGCCTGTCAGTTTGCTCACATGCCCATACGCATACATCATACATGCACGCGCAAGCTTAGATGCAGATTCGCATTAGAAACGCTCGCACGTGTGTGCTAATGTGTGCATGATGATTGGCACTTAGGGCAGTGAGAGAAGCTAGGGCGCCCTCCCTCCTTCTCATTGTGTCTAGGGGTTGAAGGCTCCTTTATTGCTACCCACCTGACGCAATCTACGTGACAATTAATTAATTAGTGATGAGCATCAAGCGCACTCGATGCGCAAGTGCATATGCACTTTAGCGTGTACAGGTGCATGTACGCATGCATGTGCATAATATGTGTGTAAGTGAATTGATGTGCTCACCAACAGCAGCAACAGCAGTACTGAGAAGCAACAGCATTACCAACAGCAACAGCAGCTTCAGCGGCACCGACATGGGCACGGGTCAGCAACCTTGCCATTCTCGATTGTTTGACAGCTGGCTAATTTTCATGCTTTCTAGCTTACTGACTCCCATGCATGCATTTGGCCCTTGAAGTGCCAGTGCTGTGCATAATCCCTTTCGTGCTAACGAGCGGGTAATGATTGGATAATACAGATCATCGACACCCTCACAAGGCAGTGCCAAGCCTGGGATGACAGTCAACGTTGCCTCCTTTGCACGCTGACCAGCTTTGTGTGGGCCAAGAATGGCCTCAGACTGTGAAATACTGTGGTACCATACCGGATTCGAACACAGGACCTCTTGCGGCTTTATTATTTTGCAATTTTAGGGGTCTCCTGGTCCGAAGGCATCCCAAGCCATAGCCCAACTGTGGTCACCAGCTCTTGCCGATTTGATGCTGAAGACGTACGTGTCGAGTTGGGTATACCAGGGACATCCATGTACTCCTTTCAACATCCCGTCCGGATGTAAATTCAGCGCATATGCCGGGTGTACATTTGGCACAACATGCCGGGCATACATTTGGCACTACCATGCCGGGTGTACATTTGGCACAATATGCCCGGTGTACATTTGGCACAACATGCCGGCCGGATATACATTTGGCACAACGTGCCGGGTGTACATTTGGCGCAATTTGTCTTTCCTCTCAACTAGTCCTTCCACGACGTGGATCGCCATGCGTCCAGGAATAATTGTCTCCCGTATGCCGAATGTAAATTTGGCGCAATATGCCAGATATATGTTTGGCGCACGAGGGCTTTGCTTTATAAGATCGTGGCAGGAAATTTGCAATTGTACCCGTACAGCAGGAGTGTACGGGGCGAATAATCAATTAATAACATATATGCGTGGGGAGCATTAATTAATAAATTGACAGACACGTGACTGCGTCACGTGAGCATAAGTCCTCAGTGGGAGGGCAACATGGGATGGAATGGATGGTGTAAGCTATCTAGGTCCTAGTTACAGGGTTGTGGGCACCACGGCCCGAATCGCTATGAATGCCATACGCGGTCACACGCGAAGCCCCCACAGACTTGGGGGTGGTCTCCTTCATCACTACTTGCCATCTATCCTTGTGTACCATCTGCCTCCAGATTACAGACAAACCAGGAGGCTGCCCGGGTGTGAGCCCGTCTCGTCTAGTGTAGCACAAGACCATGCCGAGTCTATCACGAAAAGTCCACGGGTGGCAGCCCTGCCGCGCGTGCCAGGTGAGGACATATCGCCCAGGCTGGGCGGGCTTGGTGCCAGCTAGTCTATCTGATGTGTCTACCTGATCTGTGCGGGCCAGGTGCCCGGCTAGGCCCAGGCGCCTGTGCCTAAGAATGTGGGAAACATAGGGCAAATCAGCGTACAAATCCGCATTACTAATGTGCAAACCAAAGGGGATGTTAAGGGCCTTGCGCAGCATCTGGGTGACGTTGCCGTCGAGTCGTTGCTCCAGCTCATGCGTCAGTGTCCAGGTCTCGGCACCGTAGGTCAGGATCGTCAGAATGACGACCTTGAAGAGGTCACGCTTGACGATCCGGGCGGGTAGGGCGGGGTTGCTCCACCAGCGGCGGTGGTCATGGAGGTGCGCCCATGCCATGCCGATCCGTGTCGTCAGGTCGTCCTCGCAGTCGGGAAGCCAACTGCCGAGCAGCTTGAAGCGGCCTGAAGTAGGGTAGGGGACCTCGGTGTCGTCTAAGAGGCGGAGTGTACGTGGGTGGGGGCCCTGCCATGCCGAGGGCCAGGGCCTCCGTTTTGGGGCTGATTTCTAGACCAACCGCCCGAGCCTCGCGCGCCAGGCAGTCCAGCCAAAGTTGGGCAGACTCCGGCTTCTCGATCGTGAGCGTGATGTCATCGGCATAAATGAGGTCAGCTAGTAAATTCTGCTTGTTAGTCGGCCCCCCTTCCCCAAGCTCGTTCGTGATCGCTAGGCCAGGGGCACGGCCTGCAATGCTAGCAAAGCGAGCACGTGCCTGGCCAGCGCATAACATAATCCACTACAATAATAAACAGGTACGGCGACAGGACACAACCCTGCCAGACGCCGGGGCCCGGTCTGCATGCAGTGAACATGGCGGGGTAAAGCCGTGTTGAGTACGCACCGAAGTGGTCAACCCCTCATACAGCGTGCGGATAACGGTAATCAGGGGCCGGAGTGGGGACGCGAGAGCGAGCAAGGACAGCCCATAGAGCGTCCCAGAGGACAGAATCAAAAGCCTTGATGAAGTCGACGAAGATCAGGATGGCGGGAAACTCACCAGGTTGCAGGAGAGCGATTTCCTCGAAGAGGCGACGCGCGGCGAAGATGGCCATGACGGTGTTGCGCCCAGGACGAAAGCCCATTTGACTTTCCCCTAGGTGACGGTCGAGAGCAGAGTGAAGGCGGTTGAGGATCATGCGCATGAACAACTTGAGTGCGGCGCTCTGGATGCAGACTCCTCGGTAGTTGGCGGGGTCGTCAGGGGAACACACAGGGCAACACCTTTGTTTTTGTACAGCATAATACGGTGGGCCAAGCTCCGTTCGCTGGGCCAAGCTCCGTTCGCTCACACCCTACTGGCGCTCGAAGGGCCTGGACGGGCACCGCAAGCGCATGCTCTTCAAGGTCCTCGTCCTCACGGTGCTCACGTATGGCGCCGAGGCGTGGACCCTCCCACCCAAACTGGCAGCTAGGCTAGACGGCACAGTTTACAGGATGCTCCGACAGGTCCTTAACGTAGGTTTTTCCGAGCGTCCGTCATCAGAGTCTTTGTATCATGGCATGCCTCGTGTTTCGGACGAGATTAGGCAGCGTAGGATAGCATTTGTAGGACACCTTGCCCGCACCAGCCAGGTCGACACCACCCTTGGTCTGGCCGGCCCCCAGCGGCTTGGCCAGCCAGGGCGGCACATTCTGACCTGGCCTGGCCCCGTGGACATTCCCAAAAGGGTAGGGAAACCTGTCACCAACTACGTTCAGATGTTGCTGGACGACCTAGTGGTCCCAGCCCAGTTTGAGCATCGCATCCACTCTAGCTCTCTCCCGTCTTTGGACTGCCATGCAGGACAAGACGAGGTGGAAGAAGATTGTCAAGGCGCACACGCCCGACCCTGTGGGCAAGCCACCTCCCCCCAAGCGGAGGAGGCGTTTTGATGAGTAGTGTAGTTAGGATTTTCTAGATAGAGTTAGGATAGTTCGATCACGCGGCTTCCTCCACCCCATCCATCATGAAATATGTGCTACATGACCTCCCCACGGAGGCATGTTATAATTTAATTTAATTTTAATAATACGGTAGCTGTGCTGCCACTCAGGAATCGGCGGCACTTCCTAGACTAGGCATGGACTTGTGCTACCCTAGACGAGACGGGCTCACACCCGGGCAGCCTCCTGGTTTGCATGTCTGTAATATGGAGGCAGATGGTACGCAAGGATAGATGGCAAGTAGTGATGAAGGAGACCACCCCCAAGTCTGTGGAGGCTCCGCGTGTGACCGCGTTTGGCATTCATAGCGATTCGGGCCGTGGTGCCCACAACCCTGTAACTAGGAACTATACAGCTAGCATCATATCCATTCCATCCCAGGTCCCCCTCCCGTTGAGGACTTATGTTCACGTGACACAGTAACGTGTATATTGATTAATTAATTAGTTACTTAACCCCGAGCCAGATGGATGGGTGCACACAATCCGGACCGGTGTATTCTATCTATATTCTATGCAGAGTGAGCCAGACCCTAGGGGTCTTGCCTAGCATGGTTCCCGCGCTTGCAAACACGCGGCTTCCCAACTGGTGGGAGGTCATTGTCCTCTATAACCTGAGCCCACTTAATTAATTAATTAATTAATTAATAGACACGTGTCTGCGTCCACTGAGCCCACTTGGCCTTGTCCATAATCTTTTTCCAAATCACGGAGCTCGAGGCCTAGGCCCCCCATGTCCTCTACTAGCTGCTCCTTGAAAGTGCGGGCCTTGCGGCGTCTAGCGTTGCTGGGCCCGTTCCATGTGAGGAGGTGCCTGCCCGGCTGTGCAGGCCGCGCGCAGGTTCTCGATCCTGCAGTGCATGTACTTCCCTCATCACAACAACTATCCATTCTCCCTAGCTGCCTGCAACACTGCAAGTAAAACCTAGACAGTCATCTATCTCATTCCATTTCCATCCCACTGAGGACTTGTGCTCACGTGACGCAGTCTACGTGAAAATCCCTTCTCCACTTGAGGACTAGAGCAAAACTGGATGGCTAGGTTCTCCTGTGGTGTACTTACGAAACGCCACCAGCATCCATTCCACAGAATTTATGATACGTGGCGTGATGTCGACTGAGAGAGGTCGTCTGGTTTTCTCTGGTTGTATTCTGCATCTAGACAACCAGTGCACGACCAGGCGTTTTTCGAGGCTTGGTTGCAAACCCTCCCTGAGGAGGCAGATCTGGCAGGAGCACTTGTTACACAAAAAGCCATCGGGTTGACTGCTCTCCGTATGCAGCATGTCATTGCTAGCCAGCTGGATATGTTTGTGCCCAAGCGTCGGTGATCCCCACTGATGCGCCAGCATTAGTGGTCAAACGGGTCTCTAATTCATCAAAGTAAGACATGAAGAGGCAAATAGTTCATACTATCAGTAAAAGTTAACGGCACGAACGACGGACCAATACAGCCATCGCTAATGATCGTGGCAGGCATGAGCAGCGTTAGGAATGGCCGTCCTTCTTCCGCCGATCCTTCCTGTGGGCTCCGCGCCAGGGCACGTGCTTCAGGTGGCCCCGCGACACCGTCGTGGGCGCGCAGTGGCTCGCGCTCTTGTACTGTACTTGCCGGAACCCCGTCTGCAGCTTGCACGCGTCACACTGCGCGGGCGATTCGTGACACTCTGCAAACAACAGGTTTCGTGGCGGTGTGATGGGAATGGGCGCCAAGTGAGCGAGCAGGCAGATGCGCAGGGCATCGGCGGTAATTAATTAATTGATTGCTTAAATAATTCTAATTGGCCACGCTGGGGAGCCACGGAGCAACAGTCCGTTCGGGAGCCATGGATCATTAGCCCTTACTAGGCAGTATTGGGTGGGGGCATGATGGCGGCGGTGGAGAGAAAGGAGAACAGGTCGGCAAGCATCAAGTCAGCTTGAGTGGAATGTGCATGGGTGGTGGGTGGAATGTGAGCAGGTAGGTGGGTTTGCTGGCCACTGCATTCTTGTTGCTCAAAACTTAAACAACTGTCATGACACCCTGCAACACACCCGAGACGAAGAGCTCCCGGTCCTGATTATCAATACTTCGCCATAGCGGCCCGTTTACTACTACCTGGGATGCAGGGCATCGCATGTTTAGTACTACCATTACTCAAGGATAGCCCGTCTAGGGGTGCAGGTGTCCGAAACTGTGTTAGTAGTGACTTCGCCATGCATCCACGTCAAAAGTGGGATATTGGCCGCCTGCGCCCATTTGAAGCTTTCGTGAAGCACAAACATGTTCACCTCCTGCCTCATTCTTATTTGGCAAAACGACCCCAAACCTCCTCAGGGGTCACCCTCGCGCTTCTTCATACGCTGCTGTCCTTGCTGCTGCATCAGCTGCAACCTAAACTAGTGCTTGCTTGCTAGATGCCAGCCCTTTCATGAGGCGCTTGCTTGATAATAACCTTTAGTCATTGCTTGGTGCCAGCCTTTCATGAGGCGCTTGCTTGATGATCACCTACAGCCATTGCTTGGTGCCAGCCCTTCATGAGGTGCTTGCTGGATGATCACCTACAGCCACTGCTTGGTGCCAGCCCTTCATGAGGTGCTTGCTTGATGATCACCTACAGCCACTGCTTGGTGCCAGCCCTTCATGAGGTGCTTGCTTGATGATCACCTACAGCCACTGCTTGGTGCCAGCCCTTCATGAGGTGCTTGCTTGATGATCACCTACAGCCATTGCTTGGTGCCAGCCCTTCATGAGGTGCTTGCTTGATGATGATCACCTACAGCCACTGCTTGGTGCCAGCCCTTCATGAGGTGCTTGCTTGATGATCACCTACAGCCACTGCTTGGTGCCAGCCCTTCATGAGGTGCTTGCTTGATGATCACCTACAGCCATTGCTTGGTGCCAGCCCTTCCTCCCACCTGGCATGCATGGTTCCTTTTTGGAAACACTGTACACGTAACCTGTTCAAACAGCCTGGCTAACTTGATGACAGCAGGTGTCCTCCCACCTGGTATGCACGGCTCGCTGAAGTGGACCAGCCCCATGTCGGCGAGCGCCTTGACGACACGCCACTCGTTGTCGTCGCGCTCCACGTTGGCAGGAATGTCGCACACGTCGTAGTAGTGGTACAGCGTGCCGTGCTGCGTGGACACCTGGCGCACGCAAGCACACACGTACGCATCCATGCACCATGGACAACCCCCGTCCATTGAGCCCCCCCCCAAAGGCTTAGTACAAAGCTCACAAAAAAGAGCAGGCCCAGCCAAGGTAGCAGACAATCTATCGAATAGCAGAGAGCCTTTACCAAGGTGACCTCAAATTGCAGAACTGCCTCTCACGTCCAAACCATAATGAAAACAATACCATAGTAATAATAACAACAACAATAACAATACCATATTAGCAAGTAAAGCAAATTTCAGCAATAACCAACATGTAGCTTCCCCAACCAGTCCCGCCACACATGCAACATCTTTACACACGCGGCCTCCCCACAGAGGCGGGACACACGTTCCCTAGCCCCGCAAGCAAGCAAAACAAGACAAATCCGATCTACAAATAACCAACAAGGCGTGCCGCCAACAAGGTTATTGCGTGCTACTATGCCTCAGAAACTTCACCATGGGCTCTTGCTACATGGCTACTAACCAACACCAGGATCAGAAAGCGTGCGTCACCAACGACCGAAAATTTCATGGCGTAACTGTTTGATTGTTGATGGCACTGGTCATGCCCGTAACCATGACCAGTGAGCATCACGGCAAGATGAACACAAATCTCAAAGAAAAGGACGAACGAAAGGGCATGGACGGGCATGAAACAGACGTTCATGGGCATTAGCATGAGCGGCATCGGCATTCATTAGGAAAAAAGGTTTCAGTAAGCACGGCATTCATTAGGAAAAAAGGTTTCAGTTAGCACGGCATTCATTAGGACACAAGGTGTCAGTAAGCACGGCAGTTCAAGACCACGCACCCACCCCCAAAAATGCATGTATTGAAAGCATCTACCTGGAAACCGTACAAGCCTCCCCCAAAGGCTTTTATGACAGGAGCACCCACCTGGAATCCGTACAGGTCCACGCGCGCGCACCGCTGCAGCGCGATCAAGATGCCATAGAGCCCGCTGGTGGCCAGGAAGCTGAGCCCGTGCGCCATGTACTCGACAAAGTCGGTGTCGAACGCATACAGCTTCGGGTACTTGCCGCTCGAATGCCCCCAGAGCAGGCCCGTGATGGCCGACTTGGAGCGCATATGGATCAGGATGGCCTCCTCCCCGCTCTCGTGGAAGCCCCAGTTCTGCGTGTTGGTGATGCGGTGGGTCGTCTTAGAGCCCACGTGCGCCTCAAAACCCTGTGCGCGCGGTATGTAAAAAAACACAGACACCGGGGCTCATGAGAAGTAGATAAACATGCGGTGGGAGCCGACTGGGTCTCAAAGCCCTGAGCGCGGTTCATGACAAGTAGTGGGCAGCGGGGCTAATGATGTAAGAGGCGTGTTACGCATGCGGTAGAACGTCACGTCGTGGAGCCCAGGTGGAGCGCATACCATCACGAGCAAGGCATGCCCTCCCCTTGGCGGCAAGGCATGCGCTCCACTGGGCTCCACTGGGCGGGCTCGCAAAGGACACACACGTGGTCTGCCAGCGTTCTGCCTTGCCTCGGCTAGCAACCACCACGCACCCTCCACCACCGCCCTCACCTTGGTGGGGCACTAGGCAAAAGTGGACACAGGTCTGGCGCACATCGGTCATCCCTCCCACCTTTGCTTGGCTAGCTACTTGCACGCCGCATCCTTCTCACCTCGGTGGGCTAGATGCATGCACACCGCATCCTTCTCACCTCGGTGGGCTAGCTACTTGCACACAACCTAGGCCACCCTTCTCACCTTGGTGGGCGCGCTGTTGAACCGGAAGACCATGTCGTGCGTGTCGATGTCGCGCCCGTTCTTGTAGTGGAGGACCACGCCGGAGCTGCCCACGATCGCGCATGTGCGGTAGAAGGTGGACATGAGCGGGTCCACGTCTGGAGCGTGGATGGCGTGTGTGGGTGGAACGGGGCTGGAAAGGGGAGAGATCATCAAGAGGCTGAAAATGAAGGATCCTAAACATGCAAAAGTATGCGAGTGCGGGAGATCAAGGTGGGCATGCGCGGGTCCACGCCTTGCAGCATGCATGTAAAGGGGGGAGGCGGGGGGGAGAACGGGGGCATAAAGGCGGGGGGGCAGCTCAAGAGAGCAAAGGTGCGGCATGGAAGACATGAGCGGCTCCACATCTGCAGCATACAAAAGGTTTGTGTTGGGGTGTGTGGATAGGGTTTGGGCGGGGGTGGGGGAATGGAAGGGAGCCTGTGCCAGTGCCTTTCAGGACCGTGAGGATGCTGCGCTTGTGGCGGGAAGGGCAGCTCACGCCGCAACATAAAGGCAGGCAATGTAAGGCAGGAAAAGCAACGCGGGCAACACAAGGCACGGTTCACAAGGCAGGAAACACGAGGCATGGGAACGCGAGGCAGGGAACGCGAGGCCCATGGCATGAGTGATCAGGCATCAACCACATTAGCATGGGAATGCGAGGCATGGGAATGCGAGGCAAATAGCATCCTCCTTGCCCCTCATTCCTCTTGCGCTGCCAGGATGAATGGGATAGGGTTGAAGGGATACGGGGGGGGCAGAGTTCTTTTCTTTTCTTTTCTTTTCTCTTCTCTTCTCTTCTCTTCTCTTCTCTTCTCTTCTCTTCTCTTCTCTTCTCTTCTCTTCTCTTCTCTTCTCTTCTCTTCTCTTCTCTTCTCTTCTCTTCTCTTCTCTTCTCTTCTCTTCTCTTCTTCTTTCTTTTCTCTTCTCTTATTTTCTTTTCTTTTCTTTTCTTTTCTCTTCTCTTCTCTTCTTTTCTTTTCTTTTCTTTTCTTTTCATTTCATTTCATTTCATTTCATTTCATTTCTTTTCTTTTCTTTTCTCTTCTCTTCTCTTCTCTTCTCTTCTCTTCTCTTCTCTTCTCTTCTCTTCTCTTCTCTTCTCTTCTCTTCTCTTCTCTTCTCTTCTCTTCTCTTCTCTTCTCTTCTCTTCTCTTCTCTTCTCTTCTCTTCTCTTCTCTTCTCTTCTTTTCTCTTCTTTTCTCTTCTCTTATTTTCTTTTCTTTTCTTTTCTTTTCTCTTCTCTTCTCTTCTTTTCTTTTCTTTTCTTTTCTTTTCTTTTCATTTCATTTCATTTCATTTCATTTCATTTCTTTTCTCTTCTCTTCTCTTCTCTTCTCTTCTCTTCTCTTCTCTTCTCTTCTCTTCTCTTCTCTTCTCTTCTCTTCTCTTCTCTTCTCTTCTCTTCTCTTCTCTTCTCTTCTCTTCTCTTCTCTTCTCTTCTCTTCTCTTCTCTTCTCTTCTCTTCTCTTCTCTTCTCTTCTCTTCTCTTCTCTTCTCTTCTCTTCTCTTCTCTTCTCTTCTCTTCTCTTCTCTTCTCTTCTCTTCTCTTCTCTTCTCTTCTCTTCTCTTCTCTTCTCTTCTCTTCTCTTCTCTTCTCTTCTCTTCTCTTCTTTTCTCTTCTTTTCTCTTCTTTTCTCTTCTCTTATTTTCTTTTCTCTTCTCTTCTCTTCTTTTCTTTTCTTTTCTTTTCTTTTCTTTTCTTTTCTTTTCTTTTCTTTTCTTTTCTTTTTTTCTTTTCTTTTCTTTTCTTTTCTCTTCTCTTCTCTTCTCTTCTCTTCTCTTCTCTTCTCTTCTCTTCTCTTCTCTTCTCTTCTCTTCTCTTCTCTTCTCTTCTCTTCTCTTCTCTTCTCTTCTCTTCTCTTCTCTTCTCTTCTCTTCTCTTCTCTTCTCTTCTCTTCTCTTCTCTTCTCTTCTCTTCTTTTCTCTTCTTTTCTCTTCTCTTATTTTCTTTTCTTTTCTTTTCTTTTCTTTTCTTTTCTTTTCTTTTCTTTTCTTTTCTTTTCTTTTCTCTTCTCTTCTCTTCTCTTCTCTTCTCTTCTCTTCTCTTTTCTTCTCTTCTCTTCTCTTCTCTTCTCTCCTCCTCTCTTCTTTTCTTTTCTATTCTTTTTTTTGGGGGGGAGGGGCGGGAGGTGGGCAAAGCCTTGATTTGTAACAGAACTGCCTTCTCACTTTCCCGGCTGTAATTCCTAAGTACCTGGCCAGTGGGCTCTTGTCATGCATAGCTAGGTGGTAAGCTTGCAGTGCCAGGGACGCTCTGCACAATGTCAGTGCGGACATGTTGGACATTCCGTTGGCAATACGTGCCTGTGTGCGCATGCGTGGCAAACCAGAGCTACCATGTCCCTTGCCTGCGAATAAATCCTAGATACCGAAACACAATGAACTAAGCAGATTGAGGAAAAGAAACGCCGATCTAAGTTATAAGAGGGTGCAGCAGGATCCATCAGTCTGCCTGCCAGCCTGCCAGCCTGCCAGCCAGCCAGCCAGCCAGCCAGCCAGCCAGCCAGCCAGCCAGCCAGCCAGCCAGCCAGCCAGCCAGCCAGCCAGCCAGCCAGCCAGCCAGCCAGCCAGCCAGCCAGCCAGCCAGCCAGCCAGCCAGCCAGCCAGCCAGCCAGCCAGCCAGCCAGCCAGCCAGCCAGCCAGCCTGCCAGCCTGCCAGCCAGCCAGCCGGCCGGCCCGCCCGCCGGCCCGCCCGCCCGCCCGCCGGCCCGCCGGCCCGCCGGCCCGCCGGCCCGCCAGCCCGCCAGCCCGCCAGCCTGCCAGCCAGCCAGCCAGCCAGCCAGCCAGCCAGCCAGCCAGCCAGCCAGCCAGCCAGCCAGCCAGCCAGCCAGCCAGCCAGCCAGCCAGCCAGCCAGCCAGCCAGCCAGCCAGCCAGCCAGCCAGCCAGCCAGCCAGCCTGCCAGCCAGCCAGCCCGCCGGCCAGCCAGCCCGCCAGCCAGCCCGCCGGCCAGCCAGCCCGCCAGCCAGCCAGCCCGCCCGCCGGCCGGCCCGCCCGCCGGCCCGCCGGCCCGCCAGCCCGCCCGCCAGCCAGCCAGCCAGCCTGCCCGCCAGCCGGCCTGCCAGCCTGCCAGCCTGCCAGCCTGCCAGCCAGCCAGCCTGCCAGCCTGCCAGCCTGCCAGCCTGCCAGCCTGCCAGCCTGCCAGCCTGCCAGCCTGCCAGCCAGCCAGCCAGCCAGCCAGCCAGCCAGCCAGCCAGCCAGCCAGCCAGCCAGCCAGCCAGCCAGCCAGCCAGCCAGCCAGCCAGCCAGCCAGCCAGCCAGCCAGCCAGCCAGCCAGCCAGCCAGCCCGCCAGCCCGCCAGCCAGCCCGCCAGCCAGCCAGCCCGCCAGCCCGAGCCCGCCAGCCCGCCCGCCCGCCCGCCCGCCCGCCGGCCCGCCCGCCCGCCGGCCCGCCCGCCCGCCGGCCCGCCCGCCCGCCGGCCCGCCCGCCCGCCGGCCCGCCGGCCCGCCGGCCCGCCGGCCCGCCCGCCCGCCGGCCCGCCGGCCCGCCGGCCCGCCCGCCCGCCGGCCCGCCCGCCCGCCGGCCCGCCGGCCCGCCGGCCCGCCGGCCGGCCTGCCCGCCTGCCCGCCTGCCCGCCTGCCCGCCTGCCCGCCTGCCCGCCTGCCCGCCTGCCCGCCTGCCCGCCTGCCCGCCTGCCCGCCTGCCCGCCTGCCCGCCTGCCCGCCTGCCCGCCTGCCCGCCTGCCCGCCTGCCCGCCTGCCCGCCTGCCCGCCTGCCCGCCTGCCCGCCTGCCAGCCTGCCAGCCTGCCAGCCTGCCAGCCTGCCAGCCTGCCAGCCTGCCAGCCTGCCAGCCTGCCAGCCTGCCAGCCTGCCAGCCTGCCAGCCTGCCAGCCTGCCAGCCTGCCAGCCTGCCAGCCTGCCAGCCTGCCAGCCTGCCAGCCTGCCAGCCTGCCAGCCTGCCAGCCTGCCAGCCTGCCAGCCTGCCAGCCTGCCAGCCTGCCAGCCTGCCAGCCTGCCAGCCTGCCAGCCTGCCAGCCTGCCAGCCTGCCAGCCTGCCAGCCTGCCAGCCTGCCAGCCTGCCAGCCTGCCAGCCTGCCAGCCTGCCAGCCTGCCAGCCTGCCAGCCTGCCAGCCTGCCAGCCTGTTTGTCTGTGTCTGTGTGTGTGTGTGTGTGTGTGTGTGTGTGTGTCTGTCTGTCAACAAATAGCTCCAAGGATTAATTAATTTACACGCAGACTTCATCACGAGAGCAGAAGTCCTCAGTGGGATGGAAATGGGATGGGATCATCTAGCATAAGCACAAGCATGCGTCACGTGAGCACAAGTCCTCACAGGGATGGAAATGGGATGGGGTGGACGGCTCCAAGGATACCTGGCAGTGCCTTGAGCAGCGCCGCGTTGACGGGCGCCAGCGTGCGGAACCCCCCGTCCTCCTCGTCCTCCTTGCCCGGCAGGTGCACGGTGATCGCCTCGAGCGTGCGCACCTTGGCCTGGTTCATGAGCAGGTGACCCTCGAACACCGCCGACAGGTTGGCCATCTGGGGGGGGCGCAGCGCAGGGGGGAACTCATAGGGACGCTGCGAGGGAACAGATGCCAGAACAAGCACATGCAAGAACAAGCGCGCGCCAGAATAAGCCCACGCCAGAATAAGCGCATGCAAGAATAAAGCACACGCCAGAACAAGCACATGCAAGAACAAGCGCGTGCCAGAATAAGCACACGCCAGAACAAGCACACACACAGGGAGATGATTAGCGAGGCATGATAAACGAGGCTCAAGGGGGCGACCATTAGAGCGGCCCAGAGCAAACTGCGGCCCAGCACAGCGCTCGATACGAGTCAGCGGATGGCCGCCAAGTACATCTCATGAGTGAGATGTGCCACGGCTCTGCATGCAACAACCACACCCAGCACTCCTGCCAGCCCGTTGTGGCAAGCACACGGAATCCTGCATGACCAGCAATGCAGTTACACTCCTGGTTCCAACACTAACACAAACTCGATGACTAGCACGCGGCGGTGGTTTTCCTATGGGCTCCACTCCTTCAAATAATCCTTCCTGCCATCCCAGATGCTCCTCCATGCCAGCTGACACACCATAACTGCGGCACACTATCTGCAGGGAGTGCCCTTGGCCGTGTACCTTGCAGTCAGGCCCCGTGTAAAATGCTGCGCACAAGCAGCGGTCATCCAGGCATAGCCCGTGCCGTCCGCAGTAAAAAGGGTTCGCGGTGCAGGAGACGGGCGCAACCGGCTCAGGCACCACGGGCGTGGGGACTGCTGGCACAGGCACCTGTGTGGCGGCTGCCAGGGTGGCTGCTGGTACGGCAGGGTCAAGCACTTTCGGTTGTTCATGCGAGCGCACAGATGCAGGGTCAAGCACATGATGCAGCCCACGCACGGAATCCTCGATCAGGCTCAACAAGGATGTCGACTCGGCAGGCACGGCTTCAATTTCCGCAGGTCTGTCTGCAACATTTGTTCGCCAGACCTCGGGGCGGGAAGAGGCCGGAACGGCCTGGTAAACCCCCGAGGGCAGCCGAACATACTGTGGTTTGTTCGCCGGCAGTACGTGGCGGATGTGCATGTTGTGCATGATGACAGTGCAGCATACAACCACAGCACAGAGTAGGATGAGCAGCTGCGCTGAATTGCGTCTCGGCTGCGATGTTTGGGCATTTCCAGGAGCGGCACGGCCGGCTGCGACGTCGGTGCCCTTCTGTACGTGACTGCGTTCCTTCATCTCCCGGTAGTAGAATCCCTGGTTGGTGCCACCAGGCCGTTTATCTCCACTTTCAGATTAATCCTCATAATCCTAACATAACTAAAGAAGACTACAAATGAAGGAAGCCAGCTGCCGAGCTGCACTCAGCAGGCAATCAATGCGGCTAAAGCCGCAAACAGATACCCTCGATGCGCCCATAAGAGAACGGTTGTGAGAGATTGGGAGTGACCAGAGGACGCAGCAATAATCTGCACTTTCGCTACTCGTGATACGCCCAAAGGTAAGTACCAAGGCAATCGCAATCCCATTTCTTGTCCATTTACCAGGCTACCTTTGCAAGAAGGAACCGATTTCACAGAGATACTGGCGCCATGACGCCATTGGAACCCTGGATATCCAAGTTTTCCTGTTCGGCTTGCCTTTTCAAGTGCAAGATTATTGTTACCTTCATGTTATTGTTTCCGCCATGGCCGGTGACAGTATAATCCTGCTGTCTGCTGTAAAGACGTATTTGAGTATTGTATGTGGGATTTGTTTTTTCTTACTGGCGGTCGCACCCGGGTCGGCAAGCGCTGCCAGCCCCACAGGTGACAGGTGTAAGTAAGGGCCTAAAGGGGTTCACCCTACTGTAAATCATACAGTCGTAGATACAGGCAGGGTCGTAGACGAGAAAATAGTCAAAATACCCGTTCGCACTCGCACATGGTTCGCACTTAAACACAAGCCCCCCCCCCCCAAGCTGACGCGGACGCGTCAGCTTTTCCCCCACCGCCGATTCTCCGCACCCCGCACCCCCGCACCCCCCCACCCACCTAGATTAACGGACCCCCCCACACCCCGGCAGCCCGCAGTTCCCCTGCCGCAGTTCGTCGCTACTCGCAGTCCAGTCTCCTCGCGGAGGCGACTACGTGGCGTGCCCCCACGCCCCCAATTTCTGCTGTCCGCCAGTGTCCGACTGGCCCCAATGTAAACGAACCCCCACAGAAGCACTCTCGTCAGCTCATATATATAATTTCCGGTGAAATGGGTGTTAGTTTATTTCCATAGTATAACAGTTAAGGTGACCCAGGTATGCCAAAAATAGCCTGAAATGCCTAGTTGTGCCTAAATTGGGGTGCCCGCATTAATAAGGCGCGCCCTGCGACCAAGGTAGCCAGTGTACTGTAGATATATCGTCATCCGGCATAAGTGTAAAGACCTGGTTCATGCCCATGAGTGCATGGAAGACTTCCAGTGGGCTGGGGGTGTCATTGTTAGGGCCCGGGTCCCATACTTTGTGTTGTTCCGTCGCCAGGAGCCAGTAACGACGCATAGCCAGGTTCCAAGAGGAGATAAACCGGCGGACCACGGCACCTCTCGTGTACGCGGCACGTAACGTGAATACGGTCTCGTTGCGAACTTGCCATATGGTGTGAAGCATCGTCGTGCGTAGCCATATCCATGCCATCTGGTTGGCTGTGAGGCTCGCGTCCCGTAATCCCGTGATGCCGAATATAACCGTAGATAGTGTGACGGTGGTGGGGGGAGCTGTAATAGCCATCCACTTGGCCCATATACCCAGCAGCCATTGCCAAACCCCTGCGAGTTGGCAGTCCAGAAATCTGCGCTCAATTGTTTCATCTGGAAAGTTGCATAAGCACGCCGCCGCGTGGGAGTACCGGTGGTGCAGTTGGGAATTGACCCCGATGGCCCGATGCATAAGCAGGTGCTGGACGTCGGTGGCCCGCTTGTCAACCAATGGGTGATCAACTGCCAAGGTAATGTTCTTGATCCAGGTGTAGCCCGGCCACTCAGGGTGCCAACGCAGGCGACCCGGGTGCATCCTATGATTTTTATGTAGAAGTAGCCGGTATCCCCAGTCTGCCGTGTACTCGAAAAGGCACTTCGTCGTTGGGGTGCCGCCAGATGTGAGGACCCACCCAAATTCTAGCGGGTCTAGAGCAAGCGTGTCCAGGCGCCCCTTGCCAACATGTAGCCATGTGGTGTCGCGTATCACTGTGGTGGGGTCCAGGGGTAACATGCACGCCTGTGACAGTGACCACGGGACCACTCGAATGCGGTGACATTGACATGCTGGAATGTAGGCGTACGATGTAATCAATTTGCCGAGAAGTCCTTGACCGTCTGGTGTCTCCTGGAGCAATTGTATGGTAACGCACGTCGACGCGACCGCAACGATGCAGCCCTTATGTACGGACGTGTCGCGATCCGGACGGGTAATAGCTCACCCATTCCCCGATTTGTAGGGGTTTGCGCGAGGTTGTCATGAGGGTATGCCATCCTGCGGGCATTGCTTGTAGAAGGTTGTCCCAGGCTGGTCGGCTGGGCATGTTTGCGATCCACGCGCTGATTTCCGTGTATGTCAGAAGGCGATATCGGTCACCGTCAGCCGCGTATAAATCGATGATTCGCGTAACTGGCGGGGTGGCCGTCAAAAAGCCCTCATATGGGTTGCGGCCGCTTAAAACACCAAACACATTATGCTCACTATCGCGCAGCAAATCATTGAAATATAATGGTTGGCGTGCCACCTCTTCCCTCGTGGTAGGTGTTACGTGCCAACCCAGGTCCCTAGCCTGAGTGACGTAGCGAAAGATCCTCCATGCCGGAATTAGGAATAATCAAGGTGGCCTAATGCAGATTGCGCTTCACGACTGGGGTCGTGAGATATCTGGCACCGCGACTTGATGCCAAGCTAATTAATACACACTTATAATGGCTAGCAAGACCAATTACAAATGGATAGTTGCCCCAGGTTTAATATGAAGGCGTCATCGCACTTAACATTCATCAAACCAAGAGGACGAGACTCTCGTCCTCGGACCAATTTCACCTAGGTCTGCCACTAAGCTGGCAAAGGGCGCCGACATGGCGCCGACCTTCCCAAGCAGGCAGTCCACACAAGATCTCGGGTCGACATCGACCCTCGCCTACAAAATCCACGCATGAGTACAATATCTCAACCAGCTATAAAGTACGCAGCGCGGCGCGACTGCACCGGCCCCTAGAAGATCGCATACAACAACCTAGGCCCAAAATAACTGGCCCGAATCACACAAACTATCATAGTTCCATACAAAAGTCCTGACAAGGGACGATTCCCAAATTAAGTCCCGAAATAAGTCCCAAAGTCCTACGGACTATGACAACAAGCCAAAGTATATAATTTATTCCATTGTTGCGTCCGTCCTAAAGGGCCGGCACGCAACACTCCTCCCCCCCCACGGGGGTCGGTAGTCCCTACCGTACAAGAGTGGGAAAAGAAACAAGTATGCTACACTACTATAAGAGTACTATGTCCCAACCCCGGTTCACCCGCGGGTTAGTAATACCAATTCCTCTAGAGGTTGATACACAGGACCAACCCTGACGTAGTAGCATGAAACAGGATGACAGGATCATTCCGCTATCCGTCATAAAACTCTCACAACCATCTCAGCGACCGCCGTTGTTGGCGCGCCGATCCACTGGAGCCACCTTAGGGGCGCCACCGCGTGCCCTATCCCATCCACATAATAATGCACAGTCCATGTAATCCCGCTCAACCAGTCCTGAGGTCCTGAGCAGCCTCAAACTTGATGAAATGTTGACCATAGGGGTACTATGTCCCAGCCCTTGTGCACCAACGGGCCAGTGAAACCAGGTCCCCCCAGACTTGCCACGCAAGGGCAACTCTTTATATAGCCAATCGGGACTGTCAGCAGGAGGGAATATTTTTCATGCATACAACTTGATGATCCGGCCGACGAGGTGGCCAGTCATGTATCCCGTCCAGCCGAAACCCAGCCTTACAGCGCGACTGATGCGCGTAATCACATGACGATTAAGAAGTACTACTAGCGTCGACGACGGTGAGGCACAGCATGCAGTGCAGGCCCCATGCTCAGAAGCGAGGGCGTGCACCAGAAGAATCTGATCCATCGCCTCACTACCGACAGTTGTACGCGTCCTCTCAAATACAGGCGCGCCGTGAGCCAACCGACCATGCAACGTGGCCGTCCCTGGCCGCCGCTGGAGTGGCTGTATAGAGGGGGAAGCCCTAGCGTGGCCGCTAGAGTGCGCCTCCCCTGCACCTGCGAACGCATGCAGGTGCCCGCAAGGCCCTAGTGTGTCCACTAGAGTGCGCCCCGCCGTCTCTATCCAGCGCAGGAAACAGTCAAAGTCGATCAACACCGGAAACTTGGATAATATGGCACGTTAAGTGCCCAAAACTAGCAGGGCCCCAGCGTGTCCACTGGAGTGCGCCCTGCCAACTCCTCCACGAAGCTGCAGTAGTTTAGGCACAACACCACTCCGGCCGACGTGCATAGACCGGAGCATTCCTTACTGCCAATGTGCCTGAACTCCACCGCAAGCGGGGGAAAACTCCTCAGCTCGCAGTCACACCCTCCGTGACACTTGCACAGCAAGAGCACGGTTGATGTTTGCGCAGGCCCATATGCATGTGATGCTCGAGGCCGCCGACGTGGACTGCATAGCGCCCGCAATGCCCGCACTTATATAATGCAATGGGCAGGTCGGGGAGTGACACGCCTTGCAGGAACTGCCGTATCAGTAACGTTGCCCCTGCGAGACACCGTGCTGCTCATGGAGTAGGGCCGAAGCAACCCCGCAGTCCCAAACAAGAGCTCCTCGGGCTCGATCGCGCCCAGCACACAGGTGCTCAAGCACATACAGCGATCGTGGGCCGGGGTCAATCCCGCGCACGACCGATCACCGCCTGTCCACCCCGCTTGGACTGTCTTGCCCAGGAGCCCGATTCCCGCAACAGAAACACGCCCCTATGTATGCAGTCCCCACCGCGCATTGCCACATCCCCCACTCGAAGCTTGAAGGCCTCTCACCACCCCTGTACCAGTGCATGGCCATGGGGTATAGTACATTTTGAAGCCCACACAGCCCGCCCGCCATGCACATGGAACGCCCTGCTCTGAGTCCCTCATCCATGCAACCTCGTAGGCGCGCGGACACGAGCCACTTGCAAATCACGCTCGATCGGCCTCCACCAGTGGTGCAAGGAACAACTCCCTACCGGGCTCAGCCCACAGGAGGGACGCGAACACTGCGCGATGGTAGCCATGCACAGGGTCGCGGGCAGTGACTAGGTGCTCAGACTCCAGCAGCTCGATCCTGCCTGCCTCTCAGTCTCGGGTCGCCGTTACTACAGTCCCCGTGACTCGCCCTCGACGGCCAGATCCCGCACGTCCCATGTACCTCAGTGCTCTGCCATGGCTCAGCGCGCGTCAGCGCCGGGTCCGCTCAGAGCGGATGTACCGGCCCAATGCAGTGATACCGGGTGTTACTCGGACACCGGCAGTCTGCGGGGCGACAGCGCCACATCATGTGGCATCGGCACCATGCACGCGCACTGTTGAGGCGGTGAGACAATGACCGGACACTGCCACCGGCTTCTGATGCAACCACGACCGGCACCACTGCAACCAGTGCAACCACGACCGGCTGGGTCATCCACCACTACTGCTGGCAGTATACGTGCTGTCGCCATGCAACTGCACCGTGCCCGCATATGCTTGCAGCCCCGGGGGCCCTTAATCCCGACAGTCGCGGCGGACGCGGACGCGCCCTGCATGCACGGTTACTCGAGCCCAGGAGTGCCCTGACCCAGCTAGGCGTCGACTCAATGCCGGGGTAGCCAATTGGTTGGCTACCGACAATTCAACAAGGTGCTGTACATCTGTTTGCCGGCCGACCACGATTCAGTACAGGCTCCACCATGCCTGATCGCCCAATCGCATCGGGGTTGCAACAGCCTCCATGCCCCGTGCCGTCTCCATGCACCGTGCCGCACTATTGAAATTAATCACGTGCGGTTGCACGAGAAGCCATGCACGTCCCTCACGCGCCAGGAAGTCAGGGAGCCGTGGCTCATAGCCGCCAGCCGGAAGGCTCCCTATAATAATTCTTGGCCGCATGCCATGGGACTCCGCGTCCGTTGGTCACACGGGACGCGACGTGCAGTCAGGCCGTAGCCTGGGGTCGCTGGCACTCGCTGCCGAATCCGGCATCCCGCGCGGAGATGCCTCGGTACGGACGCCTTAGTAGTAGAATCATCAAGCATCCGGTGAGCCCATGTCCAAGAAGGCCAGGACCATGTGCACATGCGGTGCTGAGTGCCTGACGTGGTCCTCTTCGGGACGACCCGTTCAAACCCACCACCAATTGCAGATTATCCCATAGAGAATATAGCATAGAGAAAATATGTTATATAGAAAATAGAGAATATCGAAAATATATAATATCCGCACGCTGGCGCATCGACCCCTGGCATGGCAGTAGAAGGGTCGTCGGATCCACGCGCGGCTGCGCATCGATCCCTGGCATGGCAGTAGAAGGGTCGTCGGATCCACGCGCGCCTGCGGTGGATTCCTACATAGATGGCCGGCTCGATCCAAAGCCGAACCGTGCCGATCATACAGGAGCTAGATATAATTAAGAAGAGTATGGTATCATAGCTAGATATAATTAAGAAGTGTAGTGGACCAGTACAAGTACTTAGTATATAAAAGGTAGGAATAGTAAAGAAGTATATGGTATTATTAGTAGCCATCTGGTTTCATACGCCCTGCGACCCCTCCCCTTCCCCCGGGGACGACGCGTCCACGCGATCGTCCAATTACTGCCCAGGAGTCAAGGATGCTGGACTGCCGGGCGCTCGTGTGTAATGCTATGTGCCCTATACTCGCTGTCAGGGCACCAAAAGGAACCATCGGGAAACCAAACCACTCGCCGGCGCACGCGAATGTCCACATCCTGCGCGTCCAAAGTCGAGCCCAATGATGATGTCCGCTGCGCCCAGCGGTGCGATGGTCGCAGCCAGGTCGAACGGGGTGCCTTGCAGCACACCTTTGATATCTGCCAGACCGGGCGATTGGTGTCAGTTGGCGACCATCCGAGTGGGTCAGATGCACGGCCGTCCGGTGTGGGGGCTGGGCGTCAGGCCCAGCCGGCGCACCAGTGCAGCGTTGATGAAGGACATGGAAGCGCCTGTGTCGACCAAAAACTTGACCTCCATGACGGTTGGTTGGCCGTGTCTGAATATATTATTACATTCTCATATATAAAATATCCCATTACCGCCAACGGTACCCTATATAAAACCACTAGTGCTAGACGCCTAATAGTAATTTCCCATTACCGCCAACGGCTTCTATGCACGGGGTCAGTGTATGATTCCAAACACCCCCCTTACTGCTGATAGCATGATAACAGGGTGACCTGCTACGGTGCAGGACCAATGCACCCTTCGTACTACTGACATCATGATAACAGGGTGACCTGCTACTGTGCAGGACCAATGCACCCTTGGTATTTGGTACAGATGTGGAGCAAAACAGACACCCCCCTTGCCCTACACAGGTGGGCATTCTCATAATGGCTAAGGTGGCCAGCCACTAGGACTGGAAAAGCGCACCTGAGTAAACATATTATAAAAATATAATTATTAATTAAATATACTAATATACTAATATATATTATAGTATACTCCCAGCGGCAAACTCGTAACCGGCCACTGCTGGTGACTCAAAGGTCGCACGCTGTCCGGAGGCTAGTCGGTGAGCCTCGATCTCATTGACCGCGCGCAGCACGCCCTTGGTAGAACTCATCGCGGGCGGCCGCGGCTGCTGGTGCTGAGTCGTGAACTGCCGGGCTTGCTGGCGCCCGCTCGTCCGCGTTGCGGGGCTTGTCCCTTGGGCCGGAGGAGTCCGGGCGACTGCCGAACGCCGGGCCTGAAAACCTGGGCTCGGTCTCCCCCGTGCCACGTCCAGCGTGCCTGCTACGGAGTTTGGGGCAGTCGCGCCTGAGGTGACCCACCTCAAAGCACATGAAGCAACGGGCTTTACTCGCGTCGATGGCGTTGAGGCCATGGTCAACGTTCCCGTCCTCCAGGTCATCAAGGGAGTCATCGTTCTCCTCGCCGTCGTGCGGGGGACCTGATCGGAAGAAACGACGCACCGATGGTGCGCGCCCGCGAGCCACGACGTCGGCCACCTGCAGAAGATACCGCTGGATTTTCAGGATATCCCACTCATCCCAGGGGACCTCAGCGTAGTGCTTCAGTACCTCATCCTGCAGCTCGGGACTGAGGGCCTCAATGAACCGGATCTTGTACTCGTACCACTGGTCATGTCTGTCAGGTAAGCGGCGCTGGACTCAAACTTGGATAGGAACTCGCGGTACGGAGTGGCTCCCTGGCGCAGCTTGCCGAATGCGAGTCGCTCGTGGATTACAACATCTGGGGGCACCAGCTTGCGGCGCACCCGGTCCATCAGCTCCTCCACGGTTTGCGGGTACGATTGGGATGCGATGCTCTCACAGTTCAGGATGCTCACCACCGAGGGGTCCATGCAGGTGTTGACGACATGCGGAATGAGATCGCAGGTGGCCAGTTCCCAACTGTGGTGGTTACACCAGACGGTATACTGCTGTTGCCACATGCGCCCCCATTCGTCAATCTCCCGCGGTTTCATGTCCGCGTGCAGCTTGGGAACATTCTTGAACGTGGGCATAGGTGGGGCCTTCACCGTATTAGGCTTGGGCCCACCGACCTCCCGGTAGGCGATGGAGCCGAAGGTTGGAGGCTGCGACCGGGGGAGAGAACCGGATCTGGTCGGCGTACCGTGCGTCCGCCGCACCTGTACCGACGAGGGGTGTTCATACCCCGGGCCATCCAAGGCCACTCTGCTGAAATTCAGGTTGCTGACGACCGCTGGCGAGTGAACCATGCTGCTGCTCTGCCCCCGAGGTTGCTGCAGTTGCTGCTGCGGTTGCTGCTGCTGCCGCTGCTGCTGCTGCTGCTGCTGCTGCTGCTGCTGCTGCTGGTGCTGGTGCTGGAAACCCTGCTGCTGCTGCTGCCGCCGTTGCTGCTGCTGGAAACCCTGCTGGAGCATCTCCTGGCTGCGCCCGTCCCCCCCTTGTTCCACCCTGGAGTCTGGACTGTCATCATCTGATGAATCTCTGCGGCACTGGTCTCTAGATCGTGGGGAGCCTTCCGCAGGTCTCTCCATGACCTCACCTGTACCTGTCCCTACTTGGACGTGCGGTGGTACCTCTACCACCTCTATACCTTGCTCGTGGTTGTCTACCTGTTCTATCTCTCTGTTGACAGGTTCTCTCCGTCTTCGTGGCATGATGCTCGTACCGATACCTTACACTGCAGGCAACACC
This sequence comes from Mesostigma viride, assembly GCA_009746045.1. Taxonomy (NCBI): domain Eukaryota; kingdom Viridiplantae; phylum Streptophyta; class Mesostigmatophyceae; order Mesostigmatales; family Mesostigmataceae; genus Mesostigma; species Mesostigma viride. The sequence goes on along the minus strand of RPFO01000165.1, from coordinate 4,266,169 downwards.
TCCCCAGTGAGAGAGAGAGAGAGAGAAAGAGAGCAATTACCACGTACTATATATCTATATAGATAGGACCTAGTACTATTCCCTAGTAGTAATGCCCTCTATTGTCTGCTAGAGCCAATGGTCAGCTGGGAGAAGGTAACTGTAACTGCGGTCCCCACCTCCTGACTGCTGTCTCCCTTGCTATGCCTGGGTGGCTTAGAGCATTCACGAGTGGTGTGCAGACCCTCTGGCAATGGCATATGCTCCCTAACAAACCTATCTGCATCTATGATGTTATCAAACCCCTTCCATCTAGCATTAGAACCCTAGTAGACATTATCTTATCTTTGATATACTCTTCACACGTCTTCCAACTATAAAATATGGCTGGTCTACCCTCACCCCCGTCATGGGCTACTGCATAGTATGGAAATCCCGACTGCCCACCCTTATTTATCCTTCGCTTTCCTTTCAAAGACATATTACGTAGTAGTCTAGCATACGCTGGCGAGAAGAAGAAAAGGGCTAGCAGAAGCTTGCAAGACAGAAAAGAAAAGGGATCCCCAAGGATACCTCTAAGTGCAGTGATAAACGCAACGAGGGAGGAGGACAGACTCTAACACAACACACGCCCAAGCTCTACGCGAACAAGGGCACAGTACACTGGTCCCCTCCGCGGGGCTCACAGAGGTAAGCACCGTCAAACATAATCGGCCACAGCCCGACGGTACCTACCCCAAGACCCGTTGCAGGTCACACAACGATGGGTGCCTCCGCGGCCCCCACATCTCTCAAACAACATGGAAACGCCTACAGAGAGCACAACATTAAACATAAACCCCCTCTACGCGTGCAGTCCCGGGAAGAAAGCAAGCGTTTAAGTAAAGAGCACTAAACTAGGGGACGTACCATAACCAATGTCGTTGAAAACCCCTGGGCTGGCCGCCGTCGAGTGTCGTTGAAAGCCGGAGCTCTACCGCCACTAGAAGTCGTTGAAAACAGGGGTAATGGCCGCTACTGCCTATGGCACCTCACCACAGGGCTATTACTAGCCCCGCCGAGTATCCCGGACTGGCCGCTTGCTGCCGAGGTCGTCGTTGAATCCCTTTACGGGCTGCCGCCGACCAGTCAGCAATCGTTGAATACCGGAACCTCTATCTACACTAAGCACCGCCTTGCTATCCTAACTGGCTACACTAGCTCTCTCCGCGAGAGTTAGCTAACCTCTCCAGCACATTTTACCTCCGATAACCAGTGTTACGTGCCAACCCAGGTCCCTAGCCTGAGTGACGTAGCGAAAGATCCTCCATGCCGGAATTAGGAATAATCAAGGTGGCCTAATGCAGATTGCGCTTCACGACTGGGGTCGTGAGATATCTGGCACCGCGACTTGATGCCAAGCTAATTAATACACACTTATAATGGCTAGCAAGACCAATTACAAATGGATAGTTGCCCCAGGTTTAATATGAAGGCGTCATCGCACTTAACATTCATCAAACCAAGAGGACGAGACTCTCGTCCTCGGACCAATTTCACCTAGGTCTGCCACTAAGCTGGCAAAGGGCGCCGACATGGCGCCGACCTTCCCAAGCAGGCAGTCCACACAAGATCTCGGGTCGACATCGACCCTCGCCTACAAAATCCACGCATGAGTACAATATCTCAACCAGCTATAAAGTACGCAGCGCGGCGCGACTGCACCGGCCCCTAGAAGATCGCATACAACAACCTAGGCCCAAAATAACTGGCCCGAATCACACAAACTATCATAGTTCCATCATACAAAAGTCCTGACAAAGGGACGATTCCCAAATTAAGTCCCGAAACAAGTCCCAAAGTCCTACGGACTATGACAACAAGCCAAAGTATATAATTTATTCCATTGTTGCGTCCGTCCTAAAGGGCCGGCACGCAACAGTAGGGTGAGCAATTCTGTCCGGTTTTAGGTTCTTAAAACCTTTCCACATACGTGCCCAGTACCATGGTAAGCCTTTGTACGAAGTGAGCGCACATGTAAGTATTGCTGCCCCCAAGTGCCATGATGTACCACCATTGGTGTGGGTATAGGTTGTGGCAAAAGCTTCTTGTGCCAACATACAACCAGGGTGTGCGTTTACGCCTATGAACGCGGTTAAGATCTGTTTGGTGTACACTGACCATAAACGCCACTCCATATTATGTAAGCCCAAGCCTCCTTGAACCCATGGCATATAGGACATGTCCCGATCGATCCATCCCGGCACCGTGTGTGTTATGATACCCTGCTGTTTCCAAACAAAATTGCTGCCGATTCGTTGGATGATCTTGGTGGTGTACTCGTTAGGTGGGTGACCTTGGCAGTAGTAGAGCACTTTGGAGAATAACATTTGGTTGGTGAGGAGGACCCTGCCCCGTAGGCTGAGACGGGGAACCGCTGCCCATCTTGATGCCGCTTGGAGCATGCCTGTGAGCTTGCCACTGTGTGTTGTGTTGTCATACAAAAAGGTGGGGTGTTCAGCCAGACGTCCATCCATAGTGCAGCCGATAGGGCAGTTGTGTAATAGGTGGTGACCGTCTGGCTGGACCCATGTCACTGCAGGCAGATTAGGGAGTGATAAGCGGGGGGAGGATCCTCTCCCGATGTGCAGCCCCGTGGACTTTTGCACGTTACACCGCTGTTGAGAGGCCATAGAGTATGTCGTGATATTCTCCATGATAGCATGCACATCGGTAGTGGAGGTACAGACATTAGTGGTGTCATCAACATAAGCAGTTTGGAACAAACCTCGCGGTTTACCTTGGATGGGGAAGCCCCTGATCCTGTTGTCGCGAGCGTGCAAAAAGAACAGCCCGGCATGCGCAAGAAGAAACAGGAGCGGGGACATGCAGTCGCCTTGTGGGAGTGACCTAGAGCTAGTGCCTGTGCGTGAGAAGTGCCCGTTTAGGAGTAGGGTCCATGAGAGCGATTTAATCATATCGATGGTGACATACGTGAAAGTGCCACCAAATCCGAAACCGCGCAATGTCTTCTCGAGGTAGTCCCAACACATGCGATCAAAAGCTTTTTTGAAATCCCAAAATAGTATGATACCGAGTATGTTGTGGCGCCACGCTTTTTCCACTATGTCCATAAGCATGGTTATGCTATCGTTTATGTGTAGGTTAGCGCGGAAGCCGACTTGTTCCGGACCGATTAGGTCGTCGAGTACTGTGTAAATGCGTAGTTGTAGTATTTTACTGATGATTTTGTACGCAACCGTGAGTAGTCGTATGGGACGGTAGTTTTGCCATTGAGTTTTAGACCCCTTTTTAAATATGAGGATTAGTGCGGTTTCTGCCCAGTTGCCAGGGACGATACCTGTGCGCCATACTTCGAGGACGCATTTGTAAAAGCCGGCAGAAAGGTCGGGCCAAAACTTCCTCCAAAATTCTACAGGGATGCCGTCCACGCCTGGTGCACTGCCGAGTTTGATTTTGAGCATAGCAGCCTGTGTCTCAGCTTGTGTGGGTGTCTGATCTAGTTCTTGCTGCTGCGTGGTGGTGAGGCGCCGTGGTATCGCCTGAAGGACTTGGTGGATAGCTTGAGGTGCTTGAGGGTGCGGTTTACTTCGGAATAGCTTCGTAAAATATTGATGACCGCTGTTTAGTATGGAATGGGTGTCTGTGTGGATGCCCTGGTCGTCGTGAATTTCTGTTATCAGCGTGTGTGTTCGTTGCTTGGGGAGGAGTGCAAAATATTCTTTATTCATTTTTTCCCCCGTTGTGTGCCACCAAAGGTTTTCCGCATCTATGGCGTTAGCGTGTCTTTCGTATCGCAGTTTGTCCAAGGCTAGCTGGGCTTGTTGCAATTTCGCCATGTCATAAGTATTGAGTGTTTGCTTAAGTTGTAGACGGTTGACAATACGTTCATAACATCGGTATTCATGGCCTTTCTGTTGTCTGAGCTCAGCAGTGTATTTCTTGGAAAGTTGCAATACATGTTGTAGGCCGGCTTGCATCCATCGACAATGATCGGTATAGTGAGGGATGCTGGCCACCCACTCTCGCCAAAAAGCTTTTACCTGAGCCGTGAATGTTTGATCCCTCAATAAGTCTCGGTTGAAGCGGGGGATACCGGGTCCCCGCGTCGGTGGGGTGTGGTGCGTTAAGGTGATAATACAAGGGTAGTGGTCCGAAAGAGTGATAGAGCGATCTACCCTAGCATGACATACAAGGTCCGCCCAAGCGTGTGTGGCATAGATTCTGTCTAGACGGCGTGTGATGCGGTGACCGTCGCGTGTTGCAAGCCAAGTGTGGTCGTTGTCCCTGGAGCGCAGTAGGTCGTGTAGGTTAAGCTCTAGTAGCTGTTCGTGAAAGGGGTTTGTACGTGATTGAGGGTGCGCCGCCATGTCTAGATTGAAATCACCCATCAATATGATCTCCAGGCCGTGGGAAATAATGGCGTGGATCATCTGAAACATGTCTTTGAAAAAATTATGTTGTTCAGCTGGGTCGGTTGGGGCGTAAATTGAAAGAAGGTACAGTTAAAGCGCAATGTGTAGGGATAGATAGATTCCAATGCGCGCGGATAGATTCATCATGAGAATGGTTGGAATGGAGCTTGGTTAAAAATATAGGCTTACAGCACTCGTGCACGTGAGTGCTTAGACACGAGTTTGCCAAGTCAAGGCAACACACGTGAGGCGGGCTCGCAAGAGATCTAACCAGTTGGCACTGGCCTATTCTTTATATACTTGTGCACTGTGCTTTGCTAGGCCTGAGCAGCCTCGTAGGCCTCAGTGCTCAGTATTAACACCCCCGGTACAGTATTAACAACCTGTACAGCGTCCAGATCCTATACAGTAGGTCTGCCATACAGGCACAGTGACCACAGTGTACAGTCCACAATGATTATTGCGTCTGCACCCAATAGTCCAGGACTAAGCCTGCGGTACCAACAGACCACAGGTTAAGGTTCCTATTTCCTGCGTACGACGTATTAATCCAATACCGTCGTAGGTTCAGCACCTAATTCCTGTCAGCCCAGGAATTACTGTCGACCCCATATGCCGTCGGCACATATTCACGCACGACTTAGAAGAACAGCCGGCTCGCGCTCGCGCGCGACCGGGAAGTCGGAACACCATAACTTTCTTGATACTTGTCGGAATGAACTCGTTCCGGTGCCGCTGGAATCGTAGAGATATGCCGAATCAGGAACACGCCAATGCGCTTGGCGTTAACTCCAATCCTTTCTTTTTTGAGCTGTAGCAGCTCACACAAGTCTACATACAAACACACACAATGGGTACTGGACATCCTCCCCGACTACAAGTCACAACCCACTGGGCATGACAGTCAGCTTGGATTCCTGGACATCCTCCCCGACTACAAGTCACAACCCACTGGGCATGACAGTCAGCTTGGATTCCTTATTATATGTACATAGCACCCATACTGGTTCAGGAGCACAAACAAATTACAATGAGTCCCTATCCCTTCCCGGGAGGCTCGTTGTGTTACCCATGTACAAGAGGTTGGCCAACTGTGGCAGCCCATAGGTGTTCAGTGAAGAACTTGAGAAGTATGTACAACCTTCAGGACCTTAGGCGAAACCCCACAGATCACCCACAACAGCTCATCAGAAAACATTGCTGACCCCCAGACGGGAGTCGGCGCCGGTCTGCTGCCCCTTATCGAACCAGACACAACATCTACGCGAAGCACATGCAAAACACAAGCTCCTATACTCATTCCAACCGTGGAAAATCAGGGGACCTGTCGCCACCTCACCAGCATGGTGGATGGGTCAGCCAGTCCGTGAAACTCCGCCTTAAGACGGCACCAGGGAATCGAACCCCGCCCACAAACCACAGATCTGGGGAAACCTCAGACTGAGATGAAAACCCCAGATAGACATCTCTCCATCAGAGACAATGTCAGACATTCCCACACCAGAGACATGTCTCACCCCTCAAGGTGTGCTCAGGATTATGTACAATCAAGCTCCCAGCCTGATATCCAGAGACTTAAGCACCCAGCTCTCAGCTTTTAGACAGATAGACCGACTTGACAGTCAGCATTCATGAGCTTCCTCAGTACATTGTACTGGGCTGGGGCCTTGTGTGGCAGCTTGGTCAATGCATCAGCAGGGTTCTCCTCGCCAGGGATATGCTTCAAGTCAACCAAACTGGCCAACTCCTTTAGCAACAAATAACCCAGATCTCGGCTCCTGGCCAGCTGCTTGTGAACAAACTGGACCATACCCGTGCTGTCTGTTAGCAACAACGTCTCCATCTGCAAGGACCAAGGGGTAACTGAAGCCAGCTGAGTCCAGCTTTTTGTACAAGCTGGACTGGATCCCCTCACATATGGCCCTGCATTCTGCCACATCTGAACTGATACAGACCCTCTTCTGCAGTCTGCTGTACCAGCTGAACAAACTTGCCCTGCTCTGATAGAAAGCAAACAGAGCAGCAGATCTCCCCCTGACCTTAGTGACCTGGCGAGCATCCATGGAACTGTCAACAAAGATCTCCAAGGTGTTAGGCTGGGCAAAGTCAATCCCAGACAAAATCAGATCAGGGGTACTCTCCACCAACTGGGCTATGACGATCGAGGCTTCTCATCCTTAGCACCTCATCAGGCATTCTGCTGTGCATCATCAATGATAGGGCCCACAGGTGGCAGCTAACAAACCACGCCCACATGCCTCTCAACTTGGGACATGTCGTGATAAGCACTAACATCTCTAGTGGCAAGGACCAAGGGATACATATCTGAAGCAAATCCAGCAAACAACGTAATGTTATTCTTAGGCTAGATTGTCCAGATCCCCTCTCGTAGGTCCTTCAGCCTGCCACATATGCCCTTATCCAGAGCACAGATCAACCCTCACATACAAACTGTACATGTCAGGCTGAAACTCATTCAGGAACAACCATACTGATAACCATGAAGCAACCATCATTGCAGGGTACACATAAGCATCAGATGATAGAGGCACTGAGAAGAAAACCCCACCCAGGCTGAATAAGGCACCACACCGTGGAGCCAACCTTGGGCTACCTCGTGCACAGATCCATATCACATCTGACAGTGTAACACCCAGGTCAAACATCAGTAAGGTTTTTCAGTCCCTGAAACATGTCCTCAGACCAGCCAACTCCCATATCACCCTGGGAGAAACCAAATCCATGGTTTTACAGCAAAACAGTCGTGGACAGAGTAAATCATCCCAAGACCAGCCAACTCCATAATGAGGAGACAACCAAACTATATGGTTTCACAGCATCACATCTGGGATCAATCATAACTTCCAGGCCAGCCAACTCCAAACTAGGAGGAAACCAAATCCTATGGTTTTACAGCAACACACCTGGGAACCATCACAACTTCCATATGCTGATTGTCATACAGCAATCAATCTGAACATGCACAGGCCAGGGACAGGGTCAACTGGAATCACACATCCATCATCAGCAACTCACGTATGCAGATGCTGATCTGTATATACCCTCCACAGTCGGCCTTCAGCATTCAGCAGGTTTCAGATTGCTCTTGAAGCATCCTCTGCAGGCTCCATAGTCCCGGACCTTGTAGACTGGAAATTTTCTTCAGGAAGCTTGTGCCAACCCTTCAAACATAATCTGGTTTCTTCTCCATCTGGTAGCCAACTTTAAACATGCTGCACTGTTCCAACATTTTCTTTCTTTTTGAGGACATAATAATTCCCCAAAGCAGCATGGTTGCTACAAGAAACCATATATGTAAGCAACTGCCAAAACGGGAGACAAATATAAATCTGGCACTCAGCCATGTATGTATCCCCTGGCAACACTCAGGTAGTTACCTCCTGCCACTCTGACAGCCTGAACTCAACAGGAAAATCTGGATCCACTTGACAATATTGTTAGCCCCCTCAGGACACTGGTCTGCATCTCTGGAAACTGGAATCTCTGGAACTCTGGAACTCTTGAATTCTGGAAATCTGGATTTCTGGATTTCTGGTTCATCACCTTCAAGCTCGACAGGTATCACTGGGCAGCTGAAGCTGACAGCATCTCAGGTTCACTTGCAGACACAGAACTCTGGACCCAGCAACACTCCAACGTACCACATTGGAGAATCCAGGATTAGGAACCCCCTTGCAACAGACCCTGCAGGTCTTGTACATAGTATGGGGGAACACTATTATGGATAAACTGTAAATACAGGAGTGATATTGCAGAATATACCATGAACACTGCTTGGATGAGGAGCAATGCTGCCAACGGCTATATTTTCTGGCAACCTGCCAGTGCATATCGGGTATCATCAGTTTTCCATTAACACTGGAAAGTTAGGGTTTATTAACCAACTGTTAATTTTCCCCTAAGGCATGTTGAGGCCCTTTCCACGTGTGTCCCAACACAAAGCTAGACACCCAGGGGCAACTTGGCTCACCGACCAGCAGTTCTCCTGTATGCTGACCAAGATCCCATGTCAGAGACCTGAGCATTGGTATCCACTTTAATGTTAGCAGCCTCAGGACGTAGCACCTGGATGAGCATGCTAGCCATCTTGGCACCGTCTTGTGCTTTGCCTAGCCAAGACCACAACATTAAAATCTCTCTGGGAATCCTCCCAACGCAGTTATAGGCGCACACCCGATCAGGCCTGGTGTTTGGCCGATCAATCCAGGGGTGCAGCCTGCCTGTCTGCTTGCCCAACCACCGTATATGAAGGTACCCCAGGGGCCTGGCCAGGGTCACCCTGGGGCCTCGATACAGCTGTAGCAAACTGATCCTCTGCATTACACCTGCAGCTGGCAAAGCTCAGGTACCCAGGTATAACTGACTCCCATCAGCTTACCTGTCCTTGAATGGCTGATCACAGAACAGGCATATTATTGCTAAGGTGATGTTTCCAAAACCACTCAAAGCATTTATGGCCAACTGGTTTCCACCTGGCTCACCACGCCAAGCCCAGCTGCCTAAACCTTGAAAATCAGATGCAAATGCTTGACTTCAGATTGTTGGCACAAATCAAAACATCAAACCGAACACTTGTTAGACCCTTCCCACACTTCAATCCAGAAGAGGTACTTCCTGGGTCTCGATCACTAATTACACACCAGCACATGGTGGTAACGGCCAACCGCGAGGCCCTTATCCACACCCTTATACAACTGTAATAAGGGTGCCCTTCCCTGTCATGAACTAGACCAGGGGCATTCTGCACAATGCTGTGAGTTGCCCACCCTCACACATCAATACAGAGATCACATGGGAGCTCAACCTGACCCTGTGCAAACAGGCCAGTCACCAACAACCGTCAAATTATTGCAGTAATTTTGGAAACACATTCAGCATCTGATCCCCCAGTGTGTTCATGCTTCAAGGAATAGCAACACCATGCTAGACCGAGCCTGGGGCTGTCCCTCACATATCCCTTAACAGGAATGATGTACTCAACACCCGCTCGGGGACACACTCAACATACAAGCGGTGGAGAAAACGGCATGTTACTTGGCCCTCAAGCCCCTTCACACGCAGAACAGCACAACTGTGCTTCGGCTACTGCATACATGACCCAGAAACAGCACGTCTTCAGCGAGACCTCCGGCTATGGGAACCCTTCAGCTCTCGCCTTATACGTTATCTGGCTACCCCCGACCAACAAAACCATCCCTGCCTGCCAGTCGCTGACTCAGGAAATGCTGACCTTGTAGGAGCTGCCTGCCAGTCACGTACACGCGCGCCAACTAATGATGGACGCACCATCCATTAATTCCTTGCAAACTCCACGAGTTCTGCAATCACGGCCTCAATGCCATGATTCTCATAGCGCCATACCACATATAGCAGTGGAATGCTGAGAGCAAATATGCAATTAACTGCAACCTGCAGCCATCATTTGCCATCGCTCTACATACTCTAGATCTGCCGCCTGCGACATACCCGGTCGCTCGCGACATACCCAGTCGCCTGCGGCACACCCAGTCGCTCGCGACATACCCAGTCGCCTGCGACTCGCGCCAGCATACTCGCGTCTCGCCAGGTCGCCTGTGACATTCTAGTCGCCCCGCGATACTTCGCCTGGCCATCCGCTCTTCTTGCTGCCGTCTCTCGCCGCAGTCGATGCCCGACGTCCTCGCGTCGCAGCAATGCAATCATCACGTCGCGCAGCACTGCCATTATTAATTACAACAACACCGCCGACCTTGCCGCTTGTCGACACCGTCACCCGCGACTCGGAAAATTGACCAGGAACAACTTCTCCTCGCTGCTCCCCAGATGCCGACGCTCTCTCGTCGCAGTCGACACAACTTCACCCTCTAGCTGCCGACACGCCCACACCAGCGCCGTTCACAATCGCTCATCAAGCGGTATAAAGAGAACTCGACAGCAATCTGCAGCTTTGCAATATAAATCTGGAAAGATTGACGATGGATAACTCCACACCGCACAAACTGCAACCTTGCAGATGACGCCTCGCGTAGCTCCTCGAGCTCGCGACCAGCACAGCTCGCAGCTATGTCGACTACATGCGCGAAAACTCGCCAGCATACTCGACAGTCAACACCAGCCGAGCTTGTCGTAGCCAACACTGCAGCAACATGCTTGACCGCCACCCATGGCAGCGAAACGCCTTCGCTTGACGACAAATCTCGAACGCTTGAAACTCGTAGCTTCACTCAGCTGCAAAGCATAGCCATGCCGCAAACCGGAACGCAACCAATGATCTCGACTCGATCCATGCCGAACCGCATGCGCAGTTGACTCTTGATAAGTCTGGATAACTCGATCCATTAAAACCCAGCAACCCACAAGGATCACTAAAAGCCGATTCCGCAACATCTTGTCATCAGGAAATGCGAAACAGCCAGGAGCGCTCGTCAACACGTAGCAGGCCAGCAACGAAACTCATTCGTCGCCAATAACGTGCCCGCAATCTGGATAGCTCAGGAAACCTTCACGCAGCCAATCCAGCTAGTCCTGGCGTACAAACGCCCACCAACAACCTCCAAGATAAACTTAGCCTCGGCCGTCGTTGGGAACTCAACCATTCCCGGAACGCATCATAAACCGATAATCTGCTACGCCCTTCTATATCCGCTAGTCTCGATTCCGCGAGTATCCGCAGCAGTCCAGCGCAGGATTAAACTCGACGATGAAGCCCAGGCAGTAAACCGCCTTGATGGAACCGGAACATCGTTGTAATTTGAGTTAAAGCGCAATGTGTAGGGATAGATAGATTCCAATGCGCGCGGATAGATTCATCATGAGAATGGTTGGAATGGAGCTTGGTTAAAAATATAGGCTTACAGCACTCGTGCACGTGAGTGCTTAGACACGAGTTTGCCAAGTCAAGGCAACACACGTGAGGCGGGCTCGCAAGAGATCTAACCAGTTGGCACTGGCCTATTCTTTATATACTTGTGCACTGTGCTTTGCTAGGCCTGAGCAGCCTCGTAGGCCTGCTCAGTATTAACACCCCCGGTACAGTATTAACAACCTGTACAGCGTCCAGATCCTATACAGTAGGTCTGCCATACAGGCACAGTGACCACAGTGTACAGTCCACAATGATTATTGCGTCTGCACCCAATAGTCCAGGACTAAGCCTGCGGTACCAACAGACCACAGGTTAAGGCTCCTATTTCCTGCGTACGACGTATTAATCCAATACCGTCGTAGGTTCAGCACCTAATTCCTGTCAGCCCAGGAATTACTGTCGACCCCATATGCCGTCGGCACATATTCACGCACGACTTAGAAGAACAGCCGGCTCGCGCTCACGCGCGACCGGGAAGTCGGAACACCATAACTTTCTTGATACTTGTCGGAATGAACTCGCTCCGGTGCCGCTGGAATCGTAGAGATATGCCGAATCAGGAACACGCCAATGCGCTTGGCGTTAACTGGTACCCCTGCTTGCTACCCCAGGTGATGTGCTGTCGTACCCAGCGGCCTTGCCATTGAGCCGCCGCCGTATCTACCGGTTGGGACCAAGTGTGGCAGGTGAGGTGTGAGGAAGCCGTTTTACGGTATTGAATCAATTAAGCTGTGCCCCCCTGGGTTCCTCGCGCCCAGGCCCAGCGACTCTCACTATTAGGAGCTAGTGCTCTCACTGCTTTGTTGGCCGTGACCCCCGGGCCTTGAATTTTATGCTCTTGCAGGCCCAGCCAGATCTCATGGGCTGGGCCGCCGTAGCCCTGCAGTAAGGATGCGAGGTGAAGGGATAATTGCTTGATACGAGTAGTATTGGGAATGCCAATAGCAGTACGTACTCCATAGCTATTGAGACCGCGTACATTCCATGATACTATGGTGAGTTGGCTCATGTTAGTGGCGTATCAGGCAGGTCTTACCTAGTCACGGTTGGCGCGGCAGCCACGTCCGTTGCGTCCGGCGCCGCCACGGCGGGGAACCATGGAAAAGCGCAGAGAAACCACAAGCGAGGAAGAGTGTCAGTGTCGGGTGTTGGTGGGGTGCCGGATTTGAGCTGATGGGTGATGACCATGGGTGAAAGCCTCATTGCCTTGCCGTGTCTAGCAATGACGGCAGATCTCAGGGGGGGGTTTCTAGGCGAAGTCGAATCGCCAGGGAAGGCGCTAGTGGTTCCTCCACTAAACCGCCAGTGCATGGTAATTCCGTAACCAGGGGTTATTAAAGTGTGTCGTCCGCACCTGCGGTAGGGGGGTATTTGCATAATCAGGAAACCCAGCACCTGCCGGGTATGCACTGACCATAGCTTGTACCGTCCCACGAACAGCACTTTACCCGTAATCCGACCGCAATCCGGGCTAGCCGTCATGAGAACAATGTGGTTTGCAGGTGCTTACGTACCCACGTAAGACAGCCTGTGACCGACATGGACCGCATGGCGGCTAGCCTCAAAGGTTGCGGGCAAGAGGGAGCTCGTTAGACGCACCTTTTTACGAAGAATCTGGAGGTATCTTCCCGGTCGCGAATGGTCGAGGCTATCGCCTACTATCCTTTACGCCGCCATAGCCATCTGCGCTAATTTCACCCATGCTCATATATATAATCACTCGGCCGTTCAGTTCTCCCTCTCGCGGCAGCTTATATTTCCCTTTCCTTCTGTTCGCTGCTACTCTCATCCTCCCCCAAGCCCGAGGAGTCTTCCCGTCTCTTCGACAATTCACTCGATTCGTCGCTACTCCTTTCCCTCCCCTAAACCTTCTTCCCCTCATTCGCGGTAACTCAATAAGATTCAGTCCAGCCGTCTCTCTTTGTGCCCCTACGTGGTATTTTCGCTTAGTATTCCTTACTTCTCAGAGGCCGCTCCCCCCCCCCCGCGCCACTTCCCCTGCGTTTGCCACCGGAACTCCAAGCAGAGAGTTGTTTTTTAATACACTTAAGACAAGCCCCCCCCCCCAAGCTGACGCGTACGCGTCAGCTTTTCCCCCACCGCCGATTCTCCGCACCCCGCACCCCCGCACCCACCCACCCACCTAGATTCTAGACCCCCCCACACCCCGGCAGCCCGCACTTCCCCCGCGCCACTTCCCCTGCGTTTTTTCGGGGAAATGGGTATATTTTATTAGCCAATTATGGACCAAAGAGGTGAGAGGGGAAATGAGTATCAGCGAATCCTAATGAAGGTGGGCACACACACGTGTGGCGGTGACAGGTGAAAGGCTAATAGGTGAAAGGCACTTCCCCTGCGTTTTGCCACCGGAACTCCAAGCAGAGAGTTGTTTTTTACTACTAAAGCGCTTAGTATTCCTTACTTCTCAGAGGCCGCTCCCCCCCCCCGCGCCACTTCCCCTGCGTTTGCCACCGGAACTACCCTCGCCCAAACAGTTTCCCTTTCCTTCTATTCGCTGCTACTCTCATCCTCCCCCAAGCCCGAGGAGTCTTCCCGTCTCTTCGAACAGCTCAGCTCCGGGCACCCCACGACCCATTTTCGTCTCCAGTTAACTCGATTCGTCGCTACTCCTTTCCCTCCCCTAGCCCTTCTTCCCCTCATTCGCGGTAACTCAGTACGATTCAGTTCAGTCTCTCTTTGTGCCCCTACGTGGCATTTTCGCTTAGTATTCCTTACTTCTCAGAGGCCGCTCCCCCCCCCCGCGCCACTTCCCCTGCGTTTGCCACCGGAACTACCCGCCCCGCGCCACTTCCCCTGCGTTTGCCACCGGAACTACCCCGCGCCCAAGCAGAGAGTTGTTTTTTACATCTAAAGGATATGGTTTTTCACTACTAAAGGATATGAAAAAGACCATCGGGCATCCTGGAGGCTGGAAATAAGGTAATAGCGTATGCGTCTGACATTGTCCGTTGGATCCAGGATCCAACCGCGCTACATTCATACTCCACCCCGATAACTTTTTTACTTTTCGGATGGTCCCTTCGTTGCTCCACGGCTCCATCCCTCATACTTAATGACTTTTTTACTTTTCGGATGGTCCCTTCGTTTCTCCCCCGACCTATGATGAGTTCAGCATACAGTCATTCCCGCGTTAAGTTGCGATCGCCCCCTAAAACGTGGCGCCGCAACTTAACGCGGGAACGCAACTTAACGGTAGAATTAGGCTAGCAGCCCACCACCTCCTCCTCTGACGGACTTCTATACGGCATTCGACAGCTCTCGTCAAGCCCGATCCAGCTGCAGCGTCAAAGCCGGCCAAAGTCCATTTTCCAGGCCCTGAGATATTTTGGACAAAGGCGGGCTGCAAAACACGCCGTGGGCAGCCACGCACGGTGCCTGCGTTTTATACTACAAATGTGTGTTTTAACCCTCTGACTTCGGCTCTCTTTTTGGCAGGTTACTTAATTGCTAGCCGGCTTCACGTTTGACTGTGACAAAACATGGGAACAGTCGTGAGGGAAGCTTCATTTACTGTCAATGGCCTGCATGTAAACAATGATAATAACAGCATGGAGGCCACAGTCATAGTGCAGGCGGCGACGAGACTGCCTGTGGCCTCAACGACCTTGTCTTTGCCCTTCTGTGGTGCATTCGGCATGATGGTGGTAATTTCCGGCAAGATGTCTCAATTCATGATTACCGTAATCGACCCTACATGGTCGTGGATTCTTATGTACCGCAGCCCGCAGACTGCAAAACTGAATTTGTAAGGTTGCATTCGCGCTTTTCACCTAAGCCAGCAGGCGGGGAAATTTGCGCGCCAGTGGGGCTTGCATATTTTGCCGCCTGAAATCCCGTAGCGGGTCCGGACTTGGCAAAAAATGGCCTCCTGCGCGGCCAAAAATGGCCTGACACCTACAAATTGAGCCATTACCGCGTTAAGTTGCGATGGCCTCCATGCTTAAGTTGCGGTCGCCCCCCAAACTTCGGCGCCGCAACTTAACGCGGGAATGACTGTACTGATAGATACTATACTGATATGTAGTAGTTATCCCTTCACCTAACGATATTCCCATTGGTTAATAAAAATACCCATTTACACGGAAAAAGTTCAGCATACAGTGTACAGTTGTGGTTATAATTACACATTGGGTAACCAGCTGGTCGATACGTGGTAACCCTTTACCTAACGATATACCCATTGGTTTATAAAATACCCATTTACACAGGGGGGGTGTCCAAAAACAAGAAAATTTACACGACGCTGGATTCGAGTAGATCTCGCGAAAACAAGCATGTTTGCCACTGGTCTCCCGATTTCTGGCCTGCGCTGGTTGTCTCTTTGATGTTTGCCACTGGTCGCAACCCCAGGGGTCTCTAGGTTAGAAGTTACAGAGCCTCAAAAACCGTTAACTTAAAGGGTAGGTAGGTAGGGTGCCGGGCCGATATGCCGGGGTTTTTTACAACAAAACACTTGGATTTCTGCTAGCTCCCTGTATGGTCGGAATTTTGAAACGGTTTGAAGGACAAACTGATAGCACTTGGCGAGCTGAACCCAAATATGCAGTCAAAATTTTTGCAGATACCATAGAGGGGGGGGGGTTTGCCCGCAAGATGGTGCTGCCCCTAGGCACGGCAGTATGCTGCCGTCTGCCACCACTACAAGGCTTCAGCTATCCAGCGCCGTGCCGTGCCCGCAGTATCGCGTCGCGCCGGCCAATGACCCATTTTAGAAAACCGGAATTTTCCCATACACCAATGCTCAAACGGTAGAGCTCGCGGAGCTGATCATTTTGCTCCCTAGGTCGACCCCTATAACCCTTGGGACCTCAGGGTTTTGCTAGGTATAGTGAGCGCCTACGTGCTACAGGTAGGTAGGTAGGGTCCAAGGCCCAACTTTTGGAAAATTTCAGCGTATGTGCAGGGGGGGTGTCCGAAACAAAAATATCAGACACATAGGCTGAAATTTTCCAAAAGTTGGCCCTTGGACCCTACCTACCTAGCACGTAGGCGCTATACCTAGCAAAACCCTGAGGTCCCAAGGGTTATAGGGGTCGACCTAGGGAGCAAAATGATCAGCTCCGCGAGCTCTACCGTTTGAGCATATTGGTGTATGGGAAAATTCCGGTTTTCTACAATGGGTCATTGGGCGGCGCGACGCGATACTGGCACGGCACGGCGCTGGATAGCCGAAGCCTTGTAGCGGTGGTGGCAGACGGCAGCATACTTCCGTGCCTAGGGGCAGCACCATCTTGCGGGCAACCCCCCCCCCTCTATGGCACCTGCCAAACTTTTTGACTGCAGATTTGGGTTCAGCTCGCCAAGTGCTATCAGTTTCCGAGGTCCGTCAAACCGTTTCAAAATTCCGACCATACAGGGAGCTAGCAGAAATCCAAGTGTTTTGTTGTAAAAAACCCATATCGGCCCGGCACCCTACCTACCTACCCTTTAAGTTAACGGTTTTTGAGGCTTTGTAACTTCTAACCTAGAGCCCCCCTGGGGTTGCGACCAGTGGCAAACATGCTTGTTTTCGCGAGATCTACTCGAATCCAGCGTCGTGTAAATTTTCTTGTTTTTGGACACCCCCCCTGGTATGTGTCTGATATTTTTGTTTCGGACACCCCCCCTGATTTACACGGAAAAAAAAGAGTTCAGCACAGGTTCAGCATGTTGTTGTTGTTGTTGTTGTTGCCCAACGAGTTCAGCATAGTGATCGGTGTCGACTCTGATACATGTATCCGACGTGGCCACGTGGGATTATTTCATTAAACTCGCTGACATCAGTGCCCTCTCTCGTTATAATTAGCTCGCTCAACTGTTCGACTACTGTAGCAAGCCAGGCTTCGGGAATCTCGTTCACAAATAAGGACCTCGTGTTGCACGGTCAGTGGATCTGGAAATCTTTGCTCGTATCTTTGCTATGCCCTTGCTTTCCGTTTTGTCAGCAAGGTGCAGGCCCTGTGTGGTCATGGTTCCCGATTTTCTCACTTGGACCGTGGACGAGTATAATATCATTCGCAGTTTTATAACGTGTAACTGTGCGAAGTTGCGCGAAAAATATGCCCAGAGCTTGGTATGACTTCGCGATCGGCACTTTCGGTAGCGATCGGCAAGGACCTGCGATCGGCAGCGAACCGGGGGCCCGTGAATTTAGAATACACGCCTGTGTATGAAGATAATAATAATTAACTTGTACAGCTCGTTATTCAGTCAGCCAATCCGCTCCCCTAACGTGATGCCCCAATGCAGTCTTAAGTCGCGATTCTAGTTATGAGCAGCTGCCACATGGAGCGATATTCTATGGTTCGCCGGCGGTTTTAGCATGGAGACCTCAACGGCCAACTGCAGCCAGTGCATTGTCAACACCGAAAGACACTGTACCCTGGAACTCGAAAACAGGAGGCTCCTGAGCGAGGTTGCACGTCTTCAAGAAGATCTGGCTAAGGTTCGCAGCTGCAGCCCATGCAGTGCAGTTTGTCGAGCTTCTCACGCTGATTGCCCGGCCGCAAAGGACCTGCCAGGACCAGTCGAACCTAGACCTGCATCCCAGCCTCCGCCAGGCCGGCAGTGCTGGACGCCGTCCACGACTATCGAAACAGAACGGCTCAATCTGGTTTTGGAGAGCGTTAAGCTAGGAACATGGGATTGGAAACCACAGACCAACGAGCTTGCTTTCAACCAGCATTGGTATCGGATGCTGGGGTATGAGGAGCACGAGCTGGAAGTCAGCGAGGAGACGTGGAGGCGGGTAAGTAAAAACCTTCTTGATCCTGTCATTGCATGGCTGATAGCCATGGGAAATACCAATATACGATCAGACTGGCAATGCCGCGATACGGCCAGCCCCCTGGCGGGGCATACCTCTCAAAGTCGAGGAAGATATGCGTCTGCAAACTGCGCGCATGAGCATGTAATTATCTGGCTCGAGCTTTTGTGTCATCCGTGAAAATTTGCTGCTAGAATGCTGTCGGCGCAACGAGCAAGCTTCATGGCAAATAATGGGATGGGCTATGCCATATTCGCAAGTTTTTTTTTATCGCGGTACATCTCGCCAAAGGTTGCTTATCCATCCATTTCGTTCTTGTCTCATATCTACTAATCGACGTATGCCTTGCGCGTCCGCAGTTGATGCACCCAGATGACCTCGAGGAGACGAGCGCCCAGCTGGGGGAGCACCTGGCAGGGAGGTCCCCCGTGTTTAGCGCAGAGCACCGCATGGCGCACAAGGATGGCCACTGGATGTGGGTGCTCAACACCGGCAAGGTCATGGAGAGGGACGCAGAGGTGCGCTGAATCAATAACTTTTGCTAATAACAAACAACGCTAACGATGTACTCGTAAAGTAAAGATATACTGACAAGGATGGGCGCTGCGCTAGAGTGCTCAAGGGCTTGGAACGATGAGCACATCCTCTCCATCCCTCTCATGGGCATGGATGCAGAGGTGCGCATGGGGTGACTTGCCAGTATGACTGCGACATGTGACAGTATATACGAGCCTGACGTGCCATAAATGCGGTGCATATGCCCGCATGCAAGTCAACCAACCCCAACATTTGCAATGGACAACATGACCAGCATTTTACAAGCACGGCGCAGCTGGGGCGGCGGCATTTTTCAAAGTTGTGTTGCTAGTCCTACTCTTACAGCACCCTCCATCCTGGGAGAGTCCACACCATGAGGTGGCAGCAGAGTGCCCGCTGCCAGACGCCTCGCTTCCGACATCCCATATTGTAGTGATATTATAGTGATATCATAGTGATATTCTTAGTGGTATTATAGTGATGTTATGGTGATATTCTCATTGATATTCTTAATATAGTGATATTATAGTGATATTCTTAGTGATGTTACAGTGATATTACAGTGATATCATAGTGATATTATAGTGATATTATAGCGATGTTCTCTGATGTTGTTATGCTACCGAATCGAGTGTCCGTCCTGCCACCAGCTCCTAAGCCTGTCGCGACCATCGCTCGAGCCAACGTGGGTCTCAACCTGCTTTACTTGCGACTGCCTTCTTGACTGCCTCGTGCCGCGTCGCAACCTGCTCTAATCAATAAGTTGCATTTATGTCTTCAACTCGATTGTGACTGCCTTTTGGACTGCCGCACGATGCTTGTACTCACATGTCGTGGGCAACAAATGGTATCCTCTATTCCGCATGATAGTTACTCAGCATTATCCCTGCCAGTCAGAATGAACTCCACCGACATTTTGCTGCAAGCAAAATAGGGGCAGATCCTATGCTCCTATGGATAGTATACTCCCTGGATAGGAATATCTCGGATCGTGTTAGATCCTGCAGCACGTCCACAGGTTTCCTGCTGCTGGTCACCGCCACCTGTCACCTTGGTTAATGTCACCTTCCTTGTTCCGCCACCTGTCACCTTGATGACTGTCATCGTCACTGTTCCGTCGCAGGGCAAGCCGCTGCGCGCGACGGGCATCCACCAGGACATCAGTGTGCGCAAGAAGTTGGAGGAGGATCTCACGGCGGCGCTGGCGGCATCGCAGACCGCCAATAGAGCCAAGAGCGCCTTCCTCGCCAAGTGAGTGGTGATAGTGCACTTTCTAGTCATACCGGGATAGCATGCCAGTGTATAGGTTTTTTATGAGCAAGGGGTGTATAGGTTTTTTATGAGCAAGGGGTGTATAGGTTTTTTATGAGCAAGGGGTGTTGGCAGCGCTGCAGAGCGGGACAAGGGTGGAGAGAGTTTCTCGTGCAAAGGTGAGTGCCAACAATATAATGGGAAGTGATTGCTAGTTGCCTGTCTAGTGCTGGGCGAGCATTGCTCGGTCTGTAGTTATTTGTAGTTGCTTACTAGCTGCTTATAGTTTCTATTAGTTGCTAGTTGCGCCTACATCTAGGGACAGCAGGGCCATTAGCGCTTCCTGGCTTACCACATAGCATGTCGCACGAGATCCGCACACCTTCTCGCTCACTCTGGTATGAATAGAAATTAGATGCTAGCATACTCATGCTGTGTCCTACCCATGTGTTCTACCCGTGCTGTCCTATCCATGCTGCCTCCTTCACGCTGCCCCACCCAACAGCATGTCGCACGAGATCCGCACGCCCATGGCAGGCATCCTGGGGGCGGGTGCGCTCCTCCTCGACACCCCCCTGGGGCCGGAGCAGCGCGAGCTGGCAGGGATGATGGTGGAGAGCACGCAGCTTCTGCTGTCGATCGTCAATGACATCCTCGACCTGAGCAAGATCGAGGAAGGGTTTTTGAGCGTCGAGACGATGCCGACAAACCTGGATGAGCTCCTGGCGCACGTGTGCAAACTCTTTGAGCCTAAAGCGCGGGAGAAGGGGATCGACATCCAGGTGAGGGCTCACTCGTTACTGTTGCCGTGCAGTCCTGGACATCCAGGTGAGGGCTTACTCGTTACTTTTACCGTGCAGTCCTGGACATCCAGGTGAGGGCTCACTCGTTACTGTTGCCGTACTGTCCTTGTTGTCGCCGTCATCTTTGCCATTTCCGAACTTGTCGAACCTGTCCTTGCTGTCATGTAGCATTGGTCGTTGTATTCAGTCCATTGTTGTAGTATTCAACCCCTTTGTTGTGACGTTGTCATAATGTTTACACCGTCGTAGTGTTTCTCTCTCTCTCTCTCTCTCTCTCTCTCTCTCTCTCTCTCTCTCTCTCTCTCTCTCTCTCTCTCTCTCTCTCTCTCTCTCTCTCTCTCTCTCTCTTTCTTTCACACACACACATGCTCACTTTTTGCGCGTGCAGCTGAATAACGTCGCCCACGACTGCACGCACCGCTGGTTCCTGTCGGACCCGACGCGCCTGCGGCAGATCCTGCTCAACCTGTACGTGGCCGTGTGCTTGCGTTGGGCCCTCTTGAAAGATCGGGTACAACCACCTACGGGCACCACCTCTTGTCTCCTGTGATCCCGCGTGCTCAACCTGTGTGTGGCCCTCTCCTGGGAAACAGCTAGCAGCCACCTATTCCCACAATACGTTTCTACTTAGAATAGCAACCCAAACTAAGGGTACCTGTGATAAGCGTTGGCAATGTTACGAATATGGTTTCTTTTTCTTAAACCAGTGATGCTCTGCGGGACTTAAAATCAGGGGGATAAGTCGGAGCCCAGGATCTGCACCATTTACCATACAGCCAATGTTGCCCTCCATTCTGACATGATTTAGATCAGCTCAGCTGGCGACTACGTTGCTTTCGTTGATCTCTCGAAAATATCATATACTACACGCATCCCGCAGATACTCTTGGGTGATTAGTTGTGTGCTCCACACTTCATGTACATGTTCCCATGGACTAGACATATGCCCGTAGCACATTTTGTCGCTTTGTGACGACAATATACATACTACGTACTACATACTACATACTACATACTACATACTACATACTACATACAACATACTACATGCTACATACTACATACTACATACTACATTCTACACACTACATTCTACATTCTACATTCTACATACTACATTCTACATTCTACACACTACACATACATGTGGTATATGGTTAACCACACAGTTCACGGATATGGTTCACTATTTGATGTTCGCCTGGCGCATGATATGGTCCCCCTACTCCCAAACAAATATCTCTGTTGACAATCCATGCCGATACGGCTCCTCTCTCCCACGTCCATCACCGCCCGGCCTACAGAGTGGGAAACGCCGTCAAGTTCACCAACCACGGTACAGTGACCATCACGGCAGAGCTGTCCGCCGTCACACAGCCTGTGGTGAGCCCCAGCCTGGACTCGAGGGATGGCAGTGACTCAGAGGATCCCACCCACTCGGATGGGAGCGCCATGGACAGTGACGGCTGCCAGGAGGCGTGGGACCTGCGTGTGGATATTCAGGACACGGGCATCGGCATGTCCCCCTACATGGTCGAGCACGTGTTTGACCGCTTTCAGCAGGCGGACAGTAGCGCCACGCGCATCTACGGGGGCTCGGGTGGGTGAAATAATAAGATTTCGAGCATAAATAATAATCTGGGCGTGAATAACAAACATCGTGGGCGTAATGACGTGATGCGCATCTACATTACGTGCATATCGGGGGCTGGGTAGAGTGGATATATTGTTGTCTCACTGATTAGATTCTCCAGATTTCCGGCCTGCGGTGGGTGCCTCATGGATACAAGACAATGAAGACAGCCACCTCATGGCACGCATATGGCTTTTGCCTGCGGGATGTCTGTGCAGCCTTTTTGTGTAGTCTTGGCCGGCTACGGATCGAAGGGACTTCCCCTTTTCCTGGCTTGTAGATCAAGGTTGTTGACTCGGGTGCTCCTTGTTGGTGTTCTTTTCCCTTTCATTACGTCGTCGCTTGTAATGTGATCGCCGTTGCCCTTCCAATTTCCAATACTATACCACTACTACATACTATACCAATACTAGTACCAATTTCCAATACTGCAGTACCAATACGATACCACTACTACGTACTATATCAATACTAGTACCAATTTCCAATACTGCAGTACCAATACTATACCACTACTACATACTATACCAATACTAGTACCAATTTCCAATACTATACCACTACTACATACTATACCAATACTAGTACCAATTTCCAATACTGCAGTAGTAAAAAATCTGGTCAGGACCTTCCATCGGGTAGCGACCTCGTATCCACGCGCTGCATGGCCTGTGCATAACTGTCTCATGGTTGACAACCAACTCCCCTCTGCCACCCTTCTTCTTCCACCCATCACCCAGTTTGTACGCTGTCACCTGTCACCCAGGCCTGGGCACCAGGATCAGCGACGCGTGGGTGGGCCTCATGTTATGTGTTCCTGTCTGTGACTTTGCATTCTGTCGCCTGTCACCCAGGCCTGGGCACCACCATCAGCAAGGAGCTGGCCAGGCGATTGGGGGGGGACGTCACCGTCGTGTCCGAGGAAGGCAAGGGCAGCACATTCACGCTTCATTTGCCCGTGGCGCGTGCGCCAGCAGCGCACAGGATGCTACTGACGGCACCACCAGAGCACGTCATGCGGTCGCCGGTGGAATGCCAGGTGCTGGACAGGTCAGCGGCATCGATCGCGACGTGGCTCCCATTGAGCCCCCGCGAGTCTGACTGCTGCTCACCAAGGGATTACAGGCTGACAGCCATTCTCGCCGAGGTGGGTGCTGGGGTGTCTTGGCGCGGCGGCCCACGGCTGAGCACTGAGAAGTAGAAATGGAGAAGTAGGAAGTGCACCAGGCAGCAGGGACGTGCACCAAGCAACGCAGACAGATAACAGAGTCCTCCATGACAGCCTAGCATTCCTGTGAGTGGGGCGTGGCTCTGAAAGAAATACTCGCAATATTGGTCTGATGGCGTGGCTGACCAGAACGCTTGTTGATGCATAGGGTGTTAGGGAGTTGATGGTCGGTCCCCCCGATTAGACACCCGATTAGTGGCCCTCATCCTTCTTGCTAGCAGGTAGCGCGGTTGTAAGAGTATATAGGATAAAGAAAGCACAAGGACCTGGAATCAAATGTGGTGACTGGTGCAGTTTTCACTAATGTGGTATCAGTCTGTAGTTGTTGGGGTTTTCACTAATGTGGTATCGGTCTGTAGTTGTTGGGGTTTTCACTCATGTGGTATCGGTCTGTAGTTGTTGGGGTTTTCACTAATGTGGTATCAGTCTGTAGTTGTTGGGGTTTTCACTAATGTGGTATCAGTCTGTAGTTGTTGGGGTTTTCACTAATGTGGTATCGGTCTGTAGTTGTTGGGGTTTTCACTACTGTGGTATCGGTCTGTAGTTGTTGGGGTTTTCACTACTGTGGTATCGGTCTGTAGTTGTTGGGGTTTTCACTACTGTGGTATCGGTCTGTAGTTGTTGGGGTTTTCACTACTGTGGTATCGGTCTGTAGTTGTTGGGGTTTTCACTACTGTGGTATCGGTCTGTAGTTGTTGGGGTTTTCACTACTGTGGTATCGGTCTGTAGTTGTTGGGGTTTTCACTACTGTGGTATCGGTCTGTAGTTGTTGGGGTTTTCACTACTGTGGTATCGGTCTGTAGTTGTTGGGGTTTTCACAGATGTGGTATCGGTCTGTAGTTGTTGGGGCGCTTGATTAGGAGTGGACATGATGCTGCTCACAAGGGTTGCCTTTGTGTGTTTGCGAAGGCCAGACTTAAACAATTAATTATGCTAGCATCCTCAGCCATACGGAGACCTTTACATTTAAGCTAGCATCCTCTTCTCCTATGGAGTCCTAAACAATTATGCTAGCAGCCTCTGCTCCTATGGAGGCGTTGAATTTTAGGGTAGCATCCTGTGCTCCTATGCTCCAAGGCGGAAGCTCTGTACGGCAGCACTGGGCCGGTGTTCCAATGATCTATCCGTGCTAGTAAGCATAAAGTTGTGTGGTGTTTCTGAAGATACAACAGGTGTACAAGCATAAATAAACTTACTAGTGATATAGTAAATGTAAAAGCATAAATAAGTGTAATAGTGATGTAGTAAATGTACACGCATAATGAAACGTAATAGTGATATAGTAAATGTACAAGCATAAATAAGTGTAATAGTGATATAGTTAATGTACAAGCCGTATATCCATGTTCAAGCAAAGTATATCCACCCATTCGGGGGCTAGCCATGGTTTGACGTTTCCACACCCGCTGCATGCACGCACCCGAAACCCCTGGATCTGTGCAGGACAACCAGCTGAATCGGCGCATTCTGGAGAAAATGCTGAGGGGCATAGGGATTCGGATTATCGCCGCCTGCAACGGGCAAGCGGTGCTGGACTTGGTTCGAAGTGGGGCTGACCACGACCTGATACTCATGGTAAGACCGGGATTCTTTTTTACTTGTCTATTATCTATTATATCATCTATTATTTTTGTATATTATCTATTTGTCATGTATGTTCGTTTAAGCTGTTGTCTCTTTGATAAGACCTGATACTCATGGGAAGAGGGTGGGATTTATCATACCAGGAATAGGCCGTGAAGTAGCTCTGCGCACAGCCTTGACAGCTGCTTACTATTGATCAAATAGTCGCCTGCTCCTGCTTCGATAGGCTCTTTCTCTTGCTTCGATGGACGCTTGCTACTGCGTGGATCGACGGGCCTAGCTTGCCTTATGGCGACCGCCTGTCATCTGCAAGGACTAGGGATGCCCAGGGATGAACCAGGGATACGTGACGCAGTTACGTGTTAATTAATAAACCAGGGATAAAAGATTATGCCTGGTTAAATAACAGGTGCCGCTACCAGCATGGCTGCGTCCACAGATGGCATCGCTGCGTGTCGTGCACGAATCATGTGTAGGAATATCGTTATGTTTAAAAAAGTAGTATAATAATGTTAACAATCATAAATAGTGCACAAGAGAACAATAGATGTATCAACAACTACTGCCGGCTGCTCCGCAAAGCGAAAGAATCCTAGCTCCATAAAGGGTTTCGAACTAGGGACCCTGCCGTGCTTCTTGTGGGTGAAGGGGAATTTCGATCCAAAAGCCTTGAGATATATATAGCCAAACAGCTGCCTTCAGCTATGTGTCAATGAGACAACCAGTTAGAATATATACACCCAAGCAGTGAGAAGTACAGTTTACTGGGAAGCGATACCAGTGATGTTGGAGCCTATGTTAGTCCCATCAGACCTAGGTGTGTCTGATACCAGGGATGTTGGTGCCTAGGTTACTCCTACCAGACCTAGGTGTGTCTGATACCAGGGATGTTGGAGCCTAGGTTACTCCTACCAGACCTAGGTGTGTCTGATACCAGGGATGTTGGAGCCTAGGTTACACCTACCAGACCTAGGTGTGTCGGAGTGCTGCACACCAGTGCAGGTATGTTTGTAGAGCATTATATGTACGCCTGTGCCAGCAATGTATTTGAGCAAGGCTCTTTGGGTCCTTCACGACCCCAAGCAGGCCAACTGTTGCATGTTCCTTGTTGCAGTATCAGCAACAAGTCCCTGCTGCAAGACCGAGTAACACAGAACCATGCACTGGTGGATCCCGTTTCGCACCCGACATCTCATATGTATTAATAAACAATTACTTTTTATTTATTGAATTATATCCATATGTCCATCCTCTGCCTGAT
Source organism: Mesostigma viride (assembly GCA_009746045.1). Classification (NCBI taxonomy): domain Eukaryota; kingdom Viridiplantae; phylum Streptophyta; class Mesostigmatophyceae; order Mesostigmatales; family Mesostigmataceae; genus Mesostigma; species Mesostigma viride. The sequence continues at coordinate 4,239,847 of RPFO01000165.1, read as the reverse complement.
CTGGCCCCATGCCGCTCGCGTGCGCAGGACATCCAAATGCCTGTGTGTGATTCTGACTACACGACCATGCCCTACACATAAACATATACTTGCCTCTGTGCAGGACATCCAAATGCCCATCTGCGACGGCGTGACCGCAACCAAGGCCCTGCGCGCGCAGGGCTACGCGTTGCCCATCGTCGCGCTGACCGCCAACGTGATGGAGTCCGACCTGCGCGAGTACATCGCCGCGGGCATGAACAGCACGCTGCCCAAGCCCTACTCGCGGGCGCGCATCTGCGAGGAGATCGACCGGCTGCTGCTCACCCACGCGCTGGTCCGCAGGGGGATGCCAAACTGGGCCGCGCCAATCAGGGCGTCATTGGGGCCGGTGTCCGCGAGGCGTGATATGGTGAGCTTGTGGGCCCTCGAGTCGACGGTTTCACCGGAAGCCGAGCGCAACCACAAGGCCAGGCGTTACGGGACGCCTGATCCTGGGAGAAGTGCGAGTCCGGCGTCGGCCCGGCCTGGGGCCTATGGTCGGAGCATGAGCAGCCCTAGCAACACCGGTTGGGGCATGGGAAGATGAAATGGTAACGCTCATGTTCACAGAGGTATAGGGTATCAGATACTTCTCAATAAGATATCTGGTATTGGATGATTTGCCTCTCGCCGCTGTTTAACAGGCGCTAAACCGAGCACCCGCGTGCGTTTTGTGCACGTTGGCATGGTGACCGTCCAGAAGGGGCTACTGGTGCTGCATGCTCCAAAGGACGCTTTACCCCGTCATCTGTTCCAGATCTGATGCCCGCGGTTGTGGCCCTTGTAGAAGTTCGCCTTAACGATTCTTTTGCGATTCTTTTATGCTTTAGCATTGCGTGACCTTGCTGGTTCTCGCTCAATTTTACCATGTAGTCCAACGCAACCACAGACATGTGCGGCCAAGCTGGCTGTGATAATGGGGCGGCATGCTACAAGGACCTGCCTGCCTGAAATCGATTTGCACCTTGCACAATCTTGACGGACATTGCTGGCCCCTCAGACATGTGATGCCTTATTGGTTGTAATCCCTGCATCCGCTGGCCATCTTCTTGATGCAAGTGTGCCATACTGGATACTACTATCAATTTTTGCAGAAACTAGTTGCGGTACTGAATGGTTGCAGCCTGTGCCGAGTCGTTCGCTGTATGTCATTTTTTAAAATGGAGGGACATCCCTATATTTAGGTCAGTACGATTATTTGTTACTGTGGCTGGTGCATGGCCACTCTCTCTCCTGCCTAGAAATATATGTTGTACAGGTGGTTAGGCGGTGAGGGCACTGCGTGTCATGCGGTGATGGATCGAGCTTTTTCTTGTTCAAACTACATCAATAATGAAAGTAAACTTAACAATTGTGGCTTAACAATTGTGTTATTACTTCGTAACGCAGTTACTTGTAAATTAATTAATGAGTTAATTACATGGTATGTACATGGACAGAAGGCACAGGGCTAGAACGTACGCCTTCTTATTAACTACGTCACATGAGCACAAGTCCTCAGGGAAATAAGGCCTTCTTACATCCAGAGTGTATCAGCCAATGACAAGTGAATGAAAGGTTTGGAGGCAGCAAAGACTGTATGCAGTCGCTGTGCACACAACCAGTTCTAGTACGTACCATGAATCACGAAGTGCTTGTGCAATCGCAACAACCGGGGGGTGACGAGCTAGCGTGAGGATAAGTAAGTAAGTGCGTGAACCCGCACTGACGGCATGCCACGGAGTACCCGATGAGGTACTTTTCTATGCGGATAGCGTGCATGCGGATGTTTAGCTAGTGCGAGGACTGAGTATAGCTAGTGAGAGGCACGGGGAGCTTCAATGGGCGTGCCACGAGAGAACCTCCTTGACATGCCAAAGAGTAGCTCCCCAGAAGTAAACGTCCGTTTTCAGCCATGTGCGCTGCGAAAGGGTGTGCCAACCTGGCTTATGGGTGTCCTTGCTTTGCCGCCTCCTTGTCGGAGTTCTCTTTTAGCCGGCTAAACCTGGTCGATATAGCGTCTACATAGGCTTCATGCTTACTCAAAGTCCACACTCCGTCATGCAGGTGGTCAAGGGCCTGGTTAGTGTGGGGCATACTCTCATGTCGCAGCATACCCCCCCCACCAAGGCTACTCGTGAGAGTCCATTCCTGGCATCTGGACCAAGCAGCAGTTGTTTGCTCGCCCTTTATGCCCTCCCACCTTTTCCTCTCATGTCAACCCCTGCGAAATATTCTCAGCAGCATGCAGTCAACCAGACAATCGACAGCACCCGCTGGGCATTGAAGATTTAGGCTGCGCAGCCCTATGCGGAATGGCTTGCTGCTGCCCTCGTAGGTAGTGAAAATACCCTCCATAAGCCTCCCGGAAGTTTATGCTCTTCCGGCTGAAAAACAAACCGCAAACGTTCTTTGCGGACCTTCCTCGGTGTGCTGGCAGCCGCACAATCGGTGCCACCCACCATTCCTTTGGATTCACGTCTGATACGCAGACAACCAACGGCACTCCTCCTAGTTCTTTGCAAGGGTTTTTGCGTGTCAGTGGGTAATTACAGCTTTTCCAGTGCAAGCCTGTTGCAGCGCTGTACTACTGCCGGCCACTTTGCAAGGCAACCACTCAAGCGTTGCAGTGACCAGTATAGTGACCAATGGGTGCAGTACAGTATACTAGCACATCGCGAGGCAATCTTCCCCCTTGGGTTCCGTACTTTGTGATCGGCATCGGCTGTTGCTTCGCACGGCCACCTTGCTTCTCATGATGTCCTTGATGTCGCACTACTGCGTAAGCAGCCGTGACAACCGTCATCGTACCACGATTGCCAAGCGTCACCGCCAGGTGGCGCTACTGCGGCGTGCGGATGTGGATGGCGTCCGCGATCGCCGTGCGGCACTGCGGGCACCCTCGGAACTCGGCCAGCAGCTGCTGCGCGCATGGCATGCACACGCACACGTGGCCGCACGGCTGGATGCGGCACTCCCTCGGGCCGTCCACACAGTTCAAGCAGTACTCCTGCTCCTCCTCCGGCACGCCCCACCGACGAGGCACCACCGCTGCCGCCTTCCCTTTCCCTTTCCCTTTCCCTGCATGGCCACCCTTCTTATTGACCCCGCCAGGTTTACCCCCCTCCTCTGGGGGTCCCGTCTCTGCGATTACCACGCCAGAGAGCAGCGCCGCTTTGCGCGCCCGGGATGACGCGAGGGCCCGGTCACTGCCACCCCCCCTCCCTGGCCCCGCCCCTTCACCCCCTACCCGAACGCCCACCCCCGCCCCAAATGCCCCATCCCCCTCCGCCCCCTTGGCAGTCCCGCACCCTCCCCCCTCACCCTCGCTGCCGGTCTCGTCCAGTTCCACCAGCGCCGGTGGCTCCTCGGGCCCGCACAGGCTGAGCAGCACGGGCAGGAAGACGAGCCCGTGGGCTGCACCCAGCACCACGAGCGCGGCGTACATGCGGAAGTAGTAGACGACGAAGATCTGGGTGCGCGCAAAGGCGAGCACGCCCACGCCAACCACCTGGCAAGGGAATTTTTCCCATGGAGTGTGTGTAGGGGGGAAGTTTTTTGGGGGGGGGAATACACGTAGTGGACGTGCGCATGCATGCATGGGCGTGCATAGGCAGCTGGGTGAGTGGGTACGTGGGCAGGCAAAATATTTTATTGATTCCTTGCACGCAAACACTTGACGAGAGGAACGCTTTTGCAGCTGGTAAACTCTGGAACACGATGGGTCGAATTCGTGAAGAAAGATAAGCTACATACTCTGATAGGAATGAGCAGTGAAAAGCTTGCTGTCCAACTATCGGACTTTGATGGTATATCTTACAGCCCATCCTGATTAGCCCGATGCCACTCAGCTACATATAGGCAACCAACTAAACGGTTGATTAGTAAATACAACAAACCCCACCCTGGTGAGCCCCACCTTGGTTGCCACTCAGCCACACACCAATGGATACCTGATATAACAACCACACCATCACGTAGACTGCCCTATTTAACTATCACGTGGGTACAAATAAAGGAACCTTCAACCAATAAAGGATACCTGATATGACAACCGCATGAACGAGACAAATAACTCGACTTCGCATGCAACAGCCCGCCCACCTTGGTAAGCTTGACGCCACTTGGCCGTATTACTAGTAGCATATAGGCAATCGACTAAATGATTGATTATGACGATTAATGATGAGACCCAAGAATGATGACCATGGTGAGGGTGATACCACTCGGCCATACATAGGCAATCAACGAAGCGATTAACTAATAGATGCAACAAACCCCACAATGGTGAGCGCTGACGCGCCCAGCTCCCTAGGAAGGTTAATGAATGTTATTACTTTTTTGTTAAACTTTCAAAAACCACCGACCTTGGTGAGCGTGATGCCGCTTAGGACGGATGCGCCCATCTCCGCCACCGCCTTGCGCGCGCGCGCCTCCCGTGTGCCTGCCGCCAGCGCGAACGCGTGCGCGATGTGCGCGCAAAACTCGACCGATATACCCACCGCCATGACCAGGTTGACCATGGACACCGCGTTCAGCTCCACGCCCAGCAGGTAGAGTGCGCCGCCCGCGAGGTCGAGCAGGACGAGGCCGATCGTGCCCGTGGTCAGCAGGGCGCCCCAGGGGGAGTGCGTGAAGAGGGTGGTGATGAGGAAAATGGACGCGAGCGCGAGGGACAGGTTGACGAGCGCCTCGGTGCGGATCTCCAGGTACTGGGGGGAAAGATCGTAGGGAGACCCAGTAGGGAAAGAATCATTCATTAATCGATAGGTACAATATAGATTAGCGCCTCGGTGCGTTGTTAGGGAGCAAAGGATGGATGAAGCAACACAGGAACAAGGTGCGGATGTCCAGGTACTGGGAGGGAGGGATGGTAGGGAGCAAAGGATGGATGAAGCAACACAGGAACAAGGTGCGGATGTCCAGGTACTGGGAGGGAGGGATGGTAGGGAGCAAAGGATGGATGAAGCAACACAGGAACAAGGTGCGGATGTCCAGGTACTGGGAGGGAGGGATGGTAGGGAGCAAAGGATGGATGAAGCAACACAGGAACAAGGTGCGGATGTCCAGGTACTGGGAGGGAGGGATGGTAGGGAGCAAAGGATGGATGAAGCAACACAGGAACAAGGTGCGGATGTCCAGGTACTGGGAGGGAGGGATGGTAGGGAGCAAAGGATGGATGAAGCAACACAGGAACAAGGTGCGGATGTCCAGGTACTGGGAGGGAGGGATGGTAGGGAGCAAAGGATGGATGAAGCAACACAGGAACAAGGTGCGGATGTCCAGGTACTGGGAGGGAGGGATGGTAGGGAGCAAAGGATGGATGAAGCAACACAGGAACAAGGTGCGGATGTCCAGGTACTGGGAGGGAGGGATGGTAGGGAGCAAAGGATGGATGAAGCAACACAGGAACAAGGTGCGGATGTCCAGGTACTGGGAGGGAGGGATGGTAGGGAGCAAAGGATGGATGAAGCAACACAGGAACAAGGTGCGGATGTCCAGGTACTGGGAGGGAGGGATGGTAGGGAGCAAAGGATGGATGAAGCAACACAGGAACAAGGTGCGGATGTCCAGGTACTGCCGGGGACAACAGGGACAACTGGGAGAAGAACTGGGAGAACAGGGGATCATATTCGTAAGTACCAGATGAGTGCTTCTACTCTACGTGGGTAGAGTAATGGATGAATGCCTCAGTATAGAGCTCCAGATATTGTGAGGTGCTAACAAAAGGCACTAGTACCGCTGCGCTTGGTCCGGTTCTCCAGATATTGTGAGGATGTTAGGGAACAAATAATGGATTCAGCAACATATGAAGCAATACATGAAAGTATGGATGAAGCAATACATGAACACGTTGCGGATCTCCAGGTACTGTCAGGGACAACAGGGCGTAAACGATACCGATGCTGTGGATCAGAATGATGTGGACTAGGTCATAGATTAGCATCTCCGTGGGCATCCCCAGGTGTTGTCAGCAACAAAAGGACGCATATGATGAGAAATAGATTGAGCCATTACAGGGTGCGGAAGTTCAGGTAGCGTGGGAGTAAACACAGGATGAAATTTGGCTTAAGTCATAAATGAATGGGGTGTGCGCCTCCGGCGGATCAAGCAAAAGCACGTGTACACAGCGCAGATCTCCAGGTACCCTTGCAGGGCATGTGGAGCAAATATAAAAAATTTCACGAACGAGCATCCGAAACCCGGGCATGCCGCGCGGAAGTGACATGCCCGCAGAAGTGACATGCAACGGTGATCACTAGCATGCCTCCAGTTGCACACATCGCCTGCTTTGACGGAGGCAAAATGATCTGAACAGGAGGCGGGCAAGTGCACCATCTAGGTACGCCCTTGTAGCTACGGTCTGTGTGGCTCATGGTAAGGCGTGGCAAGGCCCTTTCCCCACCTGTGTAAAGTGAGTGAGAGAGAGACTGTGTGTGTGTGTGTGTGTGTGTGTGTGTGTGAGTGAGAGAGAGAGAGAGAGAGAGAGGAGAGAGAGAGAGAGAGAGAGAGAGAGAGAGAGAGAGAGAGAGAGAGAGAGAGAGAGAGAGAGAGAGAGGAGAGAGAGAGAGAGAGAGAGGAGAGAGAGAGAGAGAGAGAGAGAGAGAGAGAGAGAGAGAGAGAGAGAGAGAGAGAGAGAGAGAGAGAGAGAGAGTGAGTGAGTGAGTGAGTGAGTGAGTGAGTGAGTGAGTGAGTGAGAGAGAGAATTTGTGTGTGCGTGTGTGTTTGGATGGAAACCAGGCGGATGGAAATACGTGGCCTATGGTATGGTGCAGCTCAGTACCCCGCGCACCTGCTCAAAGTAGGGGTGGAACACCGAGTAGGCGTGCAGGCGCAAGCCTAACAGCCGGGACTGCTCGGCCACAAAGTTGCGCACGAAGCGCAGCGCCTCGATGAAGTCCTCTTGCGAACGCAGCGCTGTGTGGTATCTGCGGGCGCCAGAATGAAATTAAACAAGGCCATTCCCCTCCCCACAGTGCCACGATCCCCCGCAACCCCAAGCATCAACCCAGGGCACCCGCCCGGACATCCGTCAACCAGCACAAACGCCGACATTCCAAGGTGGGACGAACCGTTATGGAGGATCAACTCAAGTTGAGGCACTATTGCAGGTAATAATACTGCCCATGTCTATTATTAATACTGCCCATAGAAGCTGTTGTGAGAAGAATTAACCCAGCAGGTTGGGTCTTGTGTGCGTGACGCGCGACACATAGGATAGATAGGCCGCTAAGGATTTCGTAGGGGAAGAAGTCCTGGATGGATGGATGGCCAGAATTGGGCACGCAGGAGTTCCAATAAGGTCTGCCACCTCCCTCACAAAAACTTTACAGCAAGTTTGACAACAACAGCATCCCGACAAATCACAGAATGATTGGATGAAGCGTCCATATGCTGCCTCTATTTGATGGCCCGCAGGGACAGGGGCATGCCAAGGAGGGCATGCCTCCCATCAGTGGCAATTGTCGTGATTACTCGAAAGCTTAAACAGGATCGATTCTTGCCGTTCAGGAAGCAGCCACCTATGGTCAATAGCTAAAAACACGTACCCAACAGTGTTTGATAGCTAAACACATTTACCCAAACACGTGCAACAGCTGGAAATAGTTACTCACCCACGTTCAATAGCCAAAAACATATACTCACCACCCACGTTCCATAGCCAAAACATATACTCACCCACGTTCGATAGCCAAAACATATACTCACCCACGTTCAATAGCCAAAAGCATATACTCACCCGCGTTCAATAGCCAAAAACATATACTCACCCACGTTCAATAGCTAAGCACAACCAGTATGGAACGCCAACCGAAAACTGTGATAAAAAAAGCTGCCAGTGAAATGTTTCAGGAGTCTTTTCAGCCCCATGCCCACCCGCTGCGATGCATGCCAGCGCTAGCACACCAGCGCTCAGCCTCCACAGCAACACATCTCCTCGGCCCTAGTGCTTGCGGGTACAGCCGTACATGATCCATTCGGGTCACGCTGGCTCGCCAACTTCATTATCGTAATCCAACCGGATGGCCCGCACGTAATCCAACCTGATCCGCCAATACTGCAAGCCTACACGGTGCCCCCAACCGATGGCCCGCATGACGACGGACAACCAAACACAACACAACATTAGCTTCCTTCCGCCCTGTGCATTCCCAACCCAACCAAGACATCATTCCCATCACACAACTCACGCTCTGAAACTGCTGGCCCCAATCACCCCGTTGTTGTGCAGCCCTTTATGCCGCACGCTGTCACCGTACGCTCCCAACCCGCCCTTCGCACAATCAGCCGATGGCCGCGCGTGCAGGAACACAGGCAGCATGTCCGCAAATTGGGCCACATTCGGCCGCCCGTGGTCCAACTCCTCCGAAGTGAAGCACATGGTGCACGCGTCGCAGGGGCCATCATCGTCGTTGTCAGCACCACCATCTTCCCTGGGGCCTCCCTGGGTCGCTGAAGCCTCCATGGCATGTCCAGTACCCCTCGAGAGGGACCCTGGGTCTGTCGGCCTGATCGCAGCACTGCTGGGGAAACCGCTGGGGGCGGGTGTGACGAGGGTGTTTCTAGTGCCTTGGCTGCTGGTCATCCCATCGGAACGGAGGCTGCTTGCAGTGCCGTTCCCGTAATGTCTACCGGCAGGGTCGTCCATGTCAGCTTGATTGCTGGCATCCGCATCCTGCAGCAGGTGCCGTCGTTGACGCGCAGCGGAGGCCTGTCCGTTGTGATCGCTTGGTAACGCCCCAGCAAGCGGCGCCCATGAATGGTCGCCCGGCGAGGCCGGTTGCGTGGATGTCGAGGCGGACCAGGCGTCGTCCGGCTGGCTGCAGGGTGGCTGTGGTTGTCAGAACGGACAGGTGCCAGCATATAAACAGGGCAAGCAGATTGATATGACGGTAGATTGATACATCAGTATAACTGATAATGCGGTAGATTGATGCGTCAGAATAATTGATAACACGGAATATTTAAAAGATGGTAGTCGATAAAACCGTAGTTGATAAGACGGTAGATTGATAAGACGGTAGATTGATAAGACGGTAGATTGATAAAACCGTCGATAGATAAGACGGTAAATTGATAAGACGGTAGATTGATAAGACGGTAGATTGATAAAACCGTCGATAGATAAGACCGAGGTTGATAAGACGGTAGATTGATAAGCCTGTGTAGTTGATAAGATGGTGACGTGCTGGTGCTTATGCCCTCACGGAGAACAACCACATCTGCGCGTCTGGGAACATTGCAGGGAGGCAAGGGAAGGGGAGGTTCTTCAATTACAGGAAAAAAATCATCACAACCCAGGTATCAGCGATAGAGAGGTAGGAGCACTACGCCACCGCAGCCGACTCTATCGGACACATAAAACATTACGAAAAGGTTCCTTCCTCAATTCTCGTGCAACCGAGCCGGAATATCGCCACGGCATTGGCATCGACCCAGGATCTTCAACGCTCCGAAAACATTTCCATCCCGAACACAGGGCAACGCTTGACCACAGCCTTGCCCATGATGATTAAACAAAGATCACCATGCAGCATGATTGGGGGGTGGTAGGGCCGTTCAACTCGTTGGGAAACCATCAAGGCAACCGTTCGTTACAGACCGCCAGCCGTTCGTTACAGACCGCCAACATAAGCACTAACAAATACTATCGAATCAACACACACCTGGCCATATGACCCGCTGGGGAACCACTGAGGTTATAGAGCACCCCAGGTCTTGAAATAGGGAACAAGACTACATGTAAGCGATTCCTACCTGGTCGTCGGGCGGGCAATAAGACCCGTCGGGGAAGCGCCGGCAGCAGCCGAACGCGTCGGGAGAGATCCACGACAAAAAGTCGTCCAGCCACGAGGCAGCGGGCGTGGCGATGT